>VWZN01000234.1:0-13986 GCA_013396955.1 Regulus satrapa
CTGGGAGCCTCTGCGGGCATCACTGCCTTTACTTTTGTGTGCTCAGGTGTGGGCACTGGTAAGAGCACCCAACACAGTCTAACAGCTCAAACACCACTGAGGGCTGTGGGAAAATTGGAACTGAGACAGATAGATAAGGTCATGATTGAGCAAGAACACTCTTCAGGTTTTCAGCAGAAGTTCTGCACAGTGCCTTTTCCTCATGGATTAAACCTACTGAGATCATGCTTGTGCCTTAATCAGACACGGGCACACAGCCCTTGCTGGGTCAGGTTGCTGTTAATTAATGCAAATGCACATAGCCTGATTCAGTACCTGCTTCTTACATATCAAGAAATACAGTCGAACTTTTAATTCAAGTATTATCTTGTCTTTCTTATGATTTACCTTCTCTACAGTTTTTTAGATAAGATTTTGACTTGGGCTGTGGTCAGGTATGTGCTTTAGATGCTTCTGCAAAGATAAATGTGATAAAATAGAGCCAAACTTCAAAACAATTTTTCTTTCTGTTATCTGGACGTGTATTTGAAATTGCAGTGAGTGCTGGTTTTACAGCGTGGTGCTGATGAATGTAGATGAACATTGCCACTGGAAAGGGAAGGGATCCCTTGCAGGGTAGGATGTGTAATTCAGTGTAGAGATCCCCTGCATTTGTTAAAGGTAATGAATATCCCAAACATGCAGCCTTGTCAACTGCAGTGGTAATGAATTGGGAGAGCTGAGTTTTCCATAGATCTGAATGTATTATTGTGAAAACAGCTTTAATGACTTCCTGACAAAATTTACAATGAAAACATCCTTCAGCTAATTAGTTTTGCTTATATTCCTTTGACAAGAGGGCTATGGCATGTGCTTGTAATTCCCTTTGGAGTACAGTGTTAGATTTTAATATGTACGCTTTATTTTCCAACATTTAGTTTTTAAAATAAGAACAAGCTCTCTGACTTAGTCCCTGCTCTCTCTGCTATCAACTGTATTAAACAGACACAAAACAAATAGAGATTCTTAGAAAGCTGCTAATATTTTCCCCAGAAAGTTTCAGCTGTTGCCTGGATAATTTTCTTTATTGTCTTCATGTTTCCTTTCCTCCTTTAGATTAATCACCTTTCCATTTAAATAAAATACGTTTTCCTGTAAGATCATACATCTTGTCTTTTGTACAGAGGAGTAGCTAAACAAGAAAGAAGAGGAGGAAATGTTTATTCTTTCTTGCATATTGATTTAGAAATGGAAGACTATAATGCAAACAATAACTTTATCCATAGCTCTAGTGAAACATCATAGCCATGAAGGAGCAGATGAAGAGTAATTTTCTTCAAGAACAATCTCTCCATTCTTGGCAGGAGTTGCAATTTTCTGTCCTGCACTGAGTGTGGAGAACAGCATCTAAACTTGAGAGGAAGTCTTCAAACTTTTTAGGCTGCTTTCCTCTTAGATATATTTTCACCCTTCTCCTTTTGCGAGAATAGAGAAAATAGAAAAGTTTCCAGACACAAAATGCCAGGGGGAGAAAAAAAAAACCCAAAAACCCCCAACAAGTCTTTGGTTAAAGTTCTCTGTCCTCTAAAAGTAGAATTTAGGCTGTGAAGTCAAACAAAAAGTCTAAGTTCCTAGGAGATTTATGTCCTTGCTATATTATTCAGTCAATATTGTCAGTTATTTGGAAACATTTGGTGATTCTCTAATAATATTAGAAGTATGTTAATATTTCATTGTTTTTTTTTTCCTAATGTTTCCTGCTAATCACTTATAGAAATGACCATTAAAAATTCAAGGACCGGAACAGCTCCACTTGTTTTGGAAGTACAGAGTCGTATACTGTAGCTCTTGTTGCTGTACTTGAAAACACAGTTAATGGCAGAGTTGGGGGGGGGGAAGAAAAGAAAAACCCACCAAAAAACCTAATTTTCAATTCCTATTTTGATGCTATTAAAAAAAAAAAAATCATTATAATTTATTTATGATTGCATATTATCAGTGTCGCAGAAGCATTGAGAAGCTTTGAATAAGTCTTTAATTATATCAGACACTATAGACATGCAAAGCAAGCAAAAGAAAGGCCATTCTGCAGCTAACTTATAATCTTACAAGATGAAGACATGGCGGGAGAAAGGAAGCAGCTTTGTCATCACTTTGCAGATCAGGCTCCAGCACTGCCTGAGCCTTTTCTCTTTTGCTGCCCCCCTCACTTCCATTGTCTCTCATTTGAAATCTCTTGAACGAGCACACACACACACACACACACACACACACACAGACACACGAGCAGCTTAACACAACAGCAGAATTTCTTCCTGTGTGCCCAAAATCGGCTGGGTTGCTGTAAAGCTAAGGCACTTTAGAGAATGCATCCAAGGCATGAGCACATTTCTCAGCCCAGTGGAGCCATCGGTCATTTTGCCGAGTCAAATCGTCGGTGATTGAGGGCACTTCTCAGCACCCTGACTGTGGGAGTGTTCCTGCCTCCAAAATGAGCAATGCAGAGTGTAATGAAATCTCTTTTCCCATTGCCATTTTTCACAGTTCTCTGCTGAGTTTGTTGTTTGATGAATTGCATGGGATTATAAATGCCTGGGTATAAAACGCTTGTGGGACATTGGTTTATCCTCTGGGCATGTGTGGGAGCGTGTCCCAGGCAAATCTCTTTTATGTCCCATTCCATTCTTAGTGTAATGTGTTGTGTAAAACTTCATCGTTCAGATTCCTGGTGCTGATCCTTCAGCAGTGACATCTAAAAACATCCCCAGGCTCTCTCTGAATAGCAAGGTGTAACACAATTGAAGATGCTTGGGGTTTATCCAAGACATTAAAACAGAGTGTACAGAAGAAGTGATTTAAGAAGTAATATCTGTTGGAATAGAAGAGAAAAACTATGTATGCCAGTAATTTAGAAAGGTATGTTAATCAATATCATGAATGGGGGAGGTGTATAGAGAGCATTTTCTTCTCTTTCTTGGATTTTTTATTCCTAACAGGGTGTTACTGAATACAACTTCTTTAGAAAAGAACTTTGTGCAGACAGTAGATTTCTTGCCATAATTTAATATAGAATTGTATAATTGCAACTACAGATTTGTTGTTATTGTCTTTCCTTAAAACCTGCAAGGCAATTTACTTTTCCGTTTAATACAAACAAACACGTCCTAATTATAGTAATCAGTTCACATGCAATAATCACATTAGCTCTGGTAATTATTATTTGCATCACCTGGACCTCTACTGGGCTTGAGAGACAAAATCAATAATTCTCAAGCAGGCAGAAGGGTGAGGCTGATTATGTGTTCAAGTGATCAGAGACCAGATTGCATTTGATTAAATGAACTGGTGAGAGATTTTATAATTAATGTTCTTTGTTAACAGACAAAAAGCTAAACAAATGCATATGCTTTACCCTGGCTGAGAAATGGCCATTTTTTCCTTCCAGAATGTTAGAACAGGAATGTGTTTGCAGCACTGCTGATTGCTCATCTAACCAGCAGAGAGGAGCACGCAGCTGAAGTGAAACGTTTCTGTCTTGCAGTCTTAGTGTTTAGTGCCTCAAGATAAAACCTTCCATGGATGATGACAATTCAGATTCGAATAAGAGTTCGAGCACTCCTGTGAACCCAGTGCACAGCAAAATAATTGTTAGGATTCATTTGTAAAGAAAACTCCCTTTGCTCTAGGTGAGATGGATTGTTCTATGTAGTGGCACAGTAACATCTTAAAACAATATAAAAAGGGGTTAATTTTAAAAATGAAATTATAGTTACAAATATGAGCTCCCTCTCCAGGACTTAAAGTATCCCTGAATTGAATCTGACCAACGAGTTAGGGAAAACAGGAGCCCAAAGAGCTAAAGCACCCTGAAAATATTTTCCTATATGTTTGTTTCTAAATAGATCCAGAAATCATTAGCTTAAATGTAAATGTAATTAATAAAACTCTGTGTTCAGATCCCAGTTTTTAAAGGAGGTTATTCTGTGATATTCTTCTTTGGCCACTCAGTATGGAAACCCAGCTCCCTCTTCAGTGTCCAAGCCATTCCCTATGAGGAAAAAAAAACAACTTTTGAAGATGCTCTTTAGCCTTATCAAACTAAAATATAAACTACTCTGAGATAGCTACTTCTTATTCTGAATTCTATAGAACAGATAACTAAACCACACTGGGACTTAGCTGCCATCTCTGGACTTTGTTACCTCTCTGTCCCCCTTCCCCTCTGTTTTTATACCTTTCCATGTCACGTTTTTTTGTCTTCCAACCTTGAGCCTGCAGTAATTACCATCTCACTCTGCTTTGCTCTTCTTTTGTTAATTCCAGCTTCTTTTATCCCACTTTCCTCCTAACAACTTCTCCATTTCCTCAGAAACCTGCACCAAGGTCACCTGGCCATCCAAGCTAAGCCTTGGCTCCCAAGCAGCCGAACCCCTGGGCTGAGAGCTACATCTCCAGGATAACAGAAGGGAAACTGGTTTAGGAAATGCATTTCCTGGGTGGATCAGCCTGGATTTGTGATTGGCACTTGAGTGAAGATTTAAACCTTTCCTTCGGCTTTACAAAATAGTCATAGAATTGGCATAATCTTGAGGTTTTCTTAAATAGAGGTATTAGTTATAGAGTTTGAGGAATACCTAAAGTTTGAAATTTGAAGTTATCTTTCCAACAGGCAGATCTTTAATACCCTAAATAAGTCTCCTTGCATCAAACAGCATTAAAGCTTAGTAGAGGATTTCTTGTGCAAAATTTTTCAAAATGCTCTGCTTTCCAGGGAACTATATTACAGCAATATACCTCTGAAACTGAGGTATATCACACAATGTAACAGCCAAACACCCTGCATTTGAATGACTCTCAATGGATAGACTCAAATTTTGTGCAAACTCAAATATTAAATGCTAGAAGATCTTTGGAGAGGTTTTGATGGTTGGAGTGGTTAATGGAAATAAAAACACAGTTCCCAGCTATTGTCTTTGTCCCTACTCAGGGAAAGGTTAGGTATTCAATATTTTGAGGAATGATTAAAAAAAAAAAAAACCCTAAAAACAACACTTTTGTAAATGCTTCTTTCTAAATTCCTCTGCATTATGAAAAGTTGGTTGAATTAATTTTAAAAGTTTCAGGAAGAGTTTTAGGCACTGGGGTTTTCTCTGTCTTATTTGGTTGGTCTGTTCTGGCGAGTGATTTCACTGGTCAGTGACTGCAGAAAGCTGAGGGGAAGGACTGAGTCCGGAGCAGGAATCACTTCAGTGTTGTTTCTGTTCAAAATAGTTTGTTCCCCTCCCGTCCTTTCCTTTCCTCTTCTCTGGCGTTTCATTTAGCATTCACATCCTTGTGAATCAACAGCTTGACTACTATGGTTTATCCCAGATAATGTGAGACAATCACTGATTTTTTTGACTTTTATTAATACGTTTCATTGCAGTTTTCATCCAATCAGTGACTATTACATGAACACTGAACCTGCAGTAGGGATCTTTCATGGAAGTTGACGATTTAACCATTTCCAGTTGGAAATCAGGGTCCAATAATGCTTCAAGCTGGCTCTGTTTGTCATGCAGTGAGTTCAAAACTCTTTCTTAAGCATTGCCTGGCTAGTCCTGGGTGAGAAACAATGACCTGGTCCTTGACCAGAGCAAAATGACAACCTGTCGAGACCCCCAGAAATGATGGTAGGAGAGAGATGCAATCAAATATAGACACTTTCTTATGCAAGTATCTTCTTGCTTCTATTATTATAAATGGTTAGAGTCCATGTAAGTGCTAAAGCATTAGTTCCTCATTTTCACTGTGGAATTACAGAACGCTCGGCGTTCTCTGCTTATCTGAAAGTGATAGTTCTTCCTTTCCATTTGATCTATTTTTTCCCCCCTCCAGCATAATGAAGAATGATGATACTTTTAGATGTTGACATTTTAGAAAGCTGAGATGGTCTGTAGTAGACTACAAATGATGAAAGCTTAATGAAAGTTATTTTCTCATAATAGCCCTAAATTGGCTATTTTTGCAAAACGGAGTGGGTCCGCTGGATTGAGCTTGAACTTTTTACCCCTCTGTGATCCTGTGCTTACCAAAAGTAATGTGGAATGGCTTTAACTGTTTAGCTTTTTAAAATCCAGAGTTAAGAGAGCTGATGTAAGTGTAATTTTTGCGTTGTTCCTGCCTGTAGGATTCTGTAACTGTGAAGGGCTGGAGGATCATTGTTTCCTGGCATCCTCCAGCCCAAGCCTGCCCCTCAAACCCAGGCACTGTGCTGCAGGAAGAGTAAGATCCTAAGAGAAAACAGTAGAAAATGGGATATTAAACTTCTGTACTAGGATAAACTTCTTGTACTATCCAAACTGTGAGCCAAAATATGAAAACTTAAAGTAAATCAGCCTGTAATCATTTCATATGTTTAGAGCTGGACATCTCCTAAGCTCATTTCTCTTTAGAGAGTTAGAATGGCTGTTCCCAACACATAAACCAGGGAGAATTTCCCTGAATTCACTCTTAAAAATAGTAATACCTAACCCCTGGTTTTCAATGCCTAAAATTATTGGTAGTTTTTTTTATCCTGATTCATGAAAACACTCTCAGGGTGCAGTGATTTCTCTTATCTGTGTTCCAATGGGTCAAAGACCTAAGGTAATAAACCTAAGACATGTTAATACAATTCCAGGAAGAAGCTATGGTTGTTTTTTCTCTCTTCAAATGCAATTTTTTTAGATACCTGTCTCTCTTAGCTATTATAGTAGTACTTTTTCAGGATGTATGAGTTTATAAGAAAGGTTGACTTAAATTCTTGTAGTTATCTCAAGCTAAAGGCAGGTTTGCAATATTTCAACAGTCTTAAAATGCCATCAGCATCCTGGGCAAACTCATTATCAGAAATACAAATTATTTCAGATGGAATATGATTCTATCAATTTACTAAGCATAAGCCTCTATTTTTAGGTGTTTGATAGAATGAATGAGGAATAGTCCACTTTGGTAAAGCTTCCTTTTATAAGCCTGAAGTTCCCAATAAACTGTTTGTTCACCCTACCAATTTAATCAAAGTATGTTGTTGAAGGATATGTTCTAGTTGCTTGGCAATGGATTGTGGAACAATTTGTTTAAAGTTCAATGAACACAGAACTAGAGTAATTTATTCAAATCCACCGCTTATTAAATCAGGATTTGACTTTTTTTTTTTTTCCTGACTAATAAAATGGACTTGAAAAGAATTAGCTAAACCTCTGTGGAATTGTCACAAAATAATTCTGATGACTATGTTGTCTATTAGTTTTTACTGCCAGTAAGGAAGGCAAATGGAGATGAATACATTTCCCATTGTTTTGTGGATTGTCAGAAAGGGATTTATTTTTAAACAGTTTATTGTCTCGACATCATCCTCCTTTCAAGATAAGTAACATGGAGATAATATACCTGCATTTTTATTAGGCATCTGAAGTATCTGAATATTTCACAAGAAACGGTATTTTCTTTCTCTGTCACCAGTAAAACACAGAGAGTGCAGGTGCTGAATTGGGATGGTTTTCTGGTGGGCATGAATAATTGAACGGCTTGAATGTAAAACGTTGCCACAAAAAATACATTTTATTTTAAATATCAGTTCTGGCCCAATTTTCCTAATGGATTATTTCCGGCCGGAGAGTTGCTGCTCCTTTAATCTAACAGAGAAAGACAAATATAATACGACATATTCTTGAAATGTCAGGCTCACCTGCAGTCACTGGATTTTAGCGTGGAACCCTCTGAGCTTTTGATCAGAGCCATAAAACATCTTTTATTATGCATTAGGACCTGAAAGAAGGAAACGTGAGACTGGAAGAGTTGTGCTGTTGTTGTAATGTTATCCTCACTACCTGTAAATCCTCTTTAGATCGGGGCACCAGAGTCCTGTGTCCTCTAGGAGAAAACAAAGCAAGGCAGACCCAGGAGCCTGCAGACTTAGTATAAAACAAGCTGTAACTGAGGAAAAAAAGAAATGCATTTTCTTGTCTCCCCGGTGAGAGAATATGAAATATTTATCTAAGCATCAGCCAGGTCCATGGGATCTACAGCTGTCTGCAACCCCAAGGCAATTAAGCTGATTTTTTCTTGCCCATGCTCCGTCTTGCAGGCTCTCAGACATGGGCAGAGCACAGACTGCAGCTGAGATGACAAGAGCAGCCTCACAGCTCCCTGCCAGCCACCTCCCAGGCAGTGGCTCTGGCTCAGGCATGGCCAGGCAAGGCCATTTGTGCCCCAACAGCAGCAGCAGCAGATCCTGTGCTCCCCGAGCTTTGGCTCCATCCCAGGGTGAATGCACAGACAAGTGCAAACTCACAGTGGGATGGCTCTCACGAGTTGAGGAGGTAACCAAGACAAAGATGTGAGGCACAGAGCCCTGCTTCCTAAAAGTTTTGGCATGTTCAGCCAGCATTTTGAAAATATCTTTGCAATTGCATCCTCAGTGGGGATCACAGGGCAGGACTGTGTCTGTGAAAAAAGGAAGGGTAAATTCCTGACACTCCTTTGAAGACTAAATGTGAAAATAATTACAGACAATTACAGGATAAGATGGCGAGTTGATGAATTCCAAACATTGCCTCTTTCCAAGCAGATCTTTGCTGGAAAACTTGACAAATACTTGTAATTTGTGTTTTAGATTGCCATGAAATGTGATGAGAATGAGCTAAAGAAATCAAACCACAAGGCAAGGAATGGATTTCAGACACTGAAGAGGGGGATGCCTTATGTTAAACTGTCTCTGTTGACTTCACAAGAATCATCTTCCTGAGGGAATTGTAGGATTTTCCTGTGTGTATGCATGGGTGTCTGAAAGAGATTTTAAGTAGTTTGAAAGAATACTTTCTTAATTTTCTCTGTCTGTTAGACACCCTTTAGGTCTTTCCAGCAGAATATCTTGTTTCCAATGCCACAAAATGTTATTAATTTTTCTTTCTCTTTGGTTTCTCTGCTGCGTTATCACATCCAACACAGGAAGAAAGTCTTCAGTTCTGAGTTAATTAGCATTCCATGACCAAGGCCTCATGCAGTGTAGAATTCACTCTGCCCGATTGCACACCTGTCCAGAGGATCCTCAGCATAACAAATGATTCCCCATGCTTTTCTTTTAGTGAGGCGTGTTTCAAGAAAATGGAAAAAAAAAATGGCAGAGCAGAAAACAGTAGCCACCATTTCTTGACTAAAATTCCATATATCTTTAATATTTTGTGTCTTGGTTAATTGAATGCCTAATCTTTCAATTATAAGCCACCATTTAACTTAGTGCTTGCCCTCACCCCTCTTGGTGAAAATAAAAAAAAACACTTCTTAGGACAAAGAGCTGAGTGGATTTAGAGTTTATCATGGAATTTTTACATTGGAAAAACCCTCTAAGATCCCTGAGTGCCACCGCTGACCTGGCACTTCTGCGTTCATCCCTAAACCCAATCTCCAAGGGCCATGGCCACGTGTTTCTGGGAAGCTCCCAGGGATGGTGGCTCCACCACCTCCCTGGGTATCCTGTTGCAGTTTTTGATCACCCTTTCAGTGGAGAATCCTTTCCTAAAATCCAATCTAAACATCCCCTGGCACAAGCTGAGCTCATTTTCTCTCACCCTGTCACTTGTCACCTGAGAGCCGAGACCAGTCCCCCCTCAGTGCAACCCCAGGTTGTTGTAGAGAGTTACAGTTCTTCTTTCTTCTTTTTCTTTTATTGTCCAGTTCTAAAATCCACAGAAATGAGCAACATGTAGGGAAAATGTGCTAAACCAAACTATTAATAAACCTGCTCTTAAATTTCTATGCTTATTTTTCAGATGGTGTGCGTGCTTGCCATGATAGTGAACTCACAGCATTAAAAGCTTTCATGCCTTAACAAAGGGATGCAGAAAAGTTGCATTATCTAGAAATGAAAAGTTCAAAGCCACAGTGAAAATGGCAGGGCCTTATCATGGTTATCAGGGGTGAGAGGAGACATCAGGAATATCAATGATTTCAGAGGCAGCCGAAGTCTCTGTGGAAAGGGAGGTGCACTGGAGAATGTGTCCTACACCTCTGGTGAGTGAGAGACACAAGAGAGCGGACATTCATAAAGAAATGTGACTTTCTAAATAGTATGATTTTAGGAGAGCCTCGTGTTTAGTGAGCAGTGTGAGAGGACCTGCTGTTGTCTGCAAAGTCTTAAAAGTTATTGCAGTAATCCCCTCAGCTTCATTAAATTATTTCATGGGAAAAAGGAGAAAAAAGGCAAAGAAAAAAGATGCTCAATATACTTTGGATCACAGAAGATTTTTTGGTTTGGGGGTGGGGGATTATGTTTGGGTTTTTTTCCTTTCTCTTTTTTTAAATTTTATTTTTAATTTTTTAAAGAGTGGAGTAAATGAAATATTATTCTTTAGTTTAATTTGCATTCATATAACTAGCTGATAATCCTTCCTTCCATCTATTCTTTTTGTTTCTATCATAGCTTGGCACATTCACTGGCACTTATAATGGGATTATATAGTGAAAACTTCCTAGAAAGAAATGGTGACAAACAATTTTATGTTTTTGCTCTATAAATGTTCTGCTGTAGCTGTGAGGATGCCACTGAACACTGATCAAGCACAATCACAACAAAACTCAACTCTGGCCTAAAGCCCACAATAACACAATAACTGTCTAGGTGATGCTGTAGTTCTCAGATTATTCAGATAATTGGGGAGAAAGATTAACCACCAAATCTACAAAACCCTTGGACTGAAAGGAAAACCAAAATCACAAGGAAATACTGTGATTTTGAAACAAGCTTAATGGAGTTCTGGATGCCACAAATCCATGTTTGCTTGGAATGAAGGGAGAAATCCTTTGGAGGAAATGTTATTTCTTTTTTCTGATGAATTGCTAAGTGAATCTGTTGTACTGGAGGGACTAAAAATAGATCTTTTTGTTATTTATCATGCAGTGCTCTTAGTTCTCAAGGTGACCTTTCTGGCCTTTTTCCAAGGGCATCCATAAAATATTCATAATTGTGGAGCCTACTGAAATTGACAGTTCTTATTGGGTGATTACATTAAATTGATAACAATCAAAACACAGTTCTAGCTCAAGAAGGAATTCAATTTGTTGTAACAAATGAAAATGAACGTTCAGAGGTCTGTTGATCCTGATACCAAGTGGGTATAGCCCCACTCAGTTCTTCTGTTTAACTCATGGTCACAAACTCCTGTAGTTGTGCCCTTAAGGTAGAGAATTACCTGCTGCTTTGTTTGTCCTGTTTACACTGCTCTCCCCTCTACAGTGTGTATAAACCTCTCCTGCCAAGATTTCCTTATCTGTAAGGTGAATGTGATTACATTTAGGGCATAATAGAAATAACTATTTCTTAAGCTTCATGGAAGAGGTGTGCCTATAAAAAGCTGATTTAACTTTCCACGGCAATGATAATGTGGATAGGTTCCTTAAAAAAAAAAAAAAAAAAAAAAAGTGGAGTGTATTTAAAGAATAGTGCAACATATTTAAGATATTTAAATAACAGTATGGAGTATTTCAAGAGATTTTACTTTCTACATCGATGAGAACAGGGGCAGGTTTCCTTTAAAGAATGGTATAGAGTATTTAAAGAGCTGCTTGGCAGATGTATTCAGGAGAACTGTGTTTTGTGCTGTATTCCTGCAGATGGTTTTATTAGATCGTTAAAAAGTTATATACAAAGGGCAGCATTTCTTACCAAGAAAATGAGATTTTAAAATAACTCACATTAGTGGTCAATCCTTGTTGGGTATGTTTGAGTTCTAACAGCTGTAATGATTTGTTTTAAAGGAGTCATCTGAACCTGTGCTGATTTTTAAGCCTTTACTGATTGATTTGACTTGTTTGATGTATTATAAATCACACAGCTATAAAGTCACAGTAAAAATTCCATTAAACTTATGAGGTTAAAAAAAAAAAAATCCATAAATAAACCAGTATGAAATGCAAGACAGCAGCAAATATGCTATTTCTTTTCCTTTTTTAAAATTTAAGTTTACAGCCAAGACCATTTTTATGTGAAAGAAAACCAATGGCAACAAATAAGAATCTACCAGGAGTCTCACTGTGGGGGTGTATTTTATTTCCTGTACTTGAACTATATTTCAGTTCCCTTCACTTTGCCTCTGTAAAGACATTTTTTGGTAATTCATGGAATAGAACTGGTATTTGTTTTCAAATTCAGACTCTTGATCAGGAAAAACTTGTTAAAAACACCTAAAAAAAAAAAAAGCTGGAAAAGGTAAGGACTTCGAAATAGAATCACTCTTGGTTTTAATTCTTTAATCCTTGTATTTTCACAGTCTAGTGCTGCTTAGACTGTCGAATCTCACACCAGACTCTATTTTCTGTGTGATTTCTTGTTGCACTCTATTATGTGTGGTGAATTATCCCTTTACCCTTTCATATTTAGGCTGAGTTGATAAATACTGAAGTATTTCTTTAGAAGTGACAAAAATTTTGTGGTTGACAACTCTCAAAGAAAAAAAAAAAAAACAAAAAACTAAAAAAACCTAATGTTCTCATATTAATGTCTTAAAAAGTCAAATGAGTTATTCTAACTTACACAATTTTATCATAATCTTGCAATTTTCTTCATTAGAAAAACCCCAAAAAACAAAGAAAAAATTTGCCTAAATGCAAATAAAATAGATTTTTCATTGTAGTAGGGAAATGAAAAATTTCCCTATGTGCTTTTTTTTTTTTTTTTTTTAAATCTATAAATTTAGGATAAACTCATATTATTCCATTGTGTCTCAGCGTCTTCATAGATGTAATGGAAAATATTCAAGGCACAGGATTGGCCTTTTGGTTTTTATCCTACCTGTGACGGGACTCATTCTGCTGGTGGGTTAAACTGATTTGAGCTGTGCTTTGGGTCAAAAGTGAAGTGGGGAAAATAGGTGTGACGCCTTTTAACTGGCTCTTAAACCATCTTTGAAATGTCTTGGGCTGTGGTTGATGTTTCCTGTGCGTGTTTCTCACCAGTGAAATGTGGCTGAAGTTCTGCTGGGTTTCCGTGCTGGTAAAGTCCCAGCAGTACATTGAATTATGCTCTGTATCTACATTTCAGCCCCATTCCATGGGTGGAAATCCTTGACCCTCCTCACCCTGTGACTTGCATTTCTGGTGCTCCACTGCAGTTGGCTGTGCTTGCTGGAGCCTCTGCCCTGGTCCAGTTTGTTTCCTTCAGAGGAACAGGGCAATGTCCAAGAAATGATAACCTATTTTTTGCCAAGCATTAAGTGCTGGAAACTCTGCTCCTGGCACTAGATGCAGTTGGTTGCACGTTTGGACGTGCTGTAAGCGTGGAAAAGGGGATGCATGGCTGGTGTCTGGCCAAATAAACACCCAGAGCGCCCCAAAAATTGCAGAGCAAAGCTCACAGCTCATAGCATAGCTCATGAACTCTGGTCAGTGCACCCGCCCGAGGTGTGCCCAGTCCACTCCGTTTGCTCTTGATTCACAGGCTTCTGAAATTTCTCCATAGCATTCTGCATCCCTCATTTGCTGCAGGATCACAACAGAAGCCTCAGAAAGCAGCTCCTTTCTCTCCCCTACTGTTTTCCTGTCTTTCCCCCTCCCAGTTTCCTTTTTTTTTCCTATTTCGAGTACTTTTCTGACTGCGCAGAGCACATCTCATTAATCTCTTATCAGATTCCCTCTGTTGGTCTGTCATTTCATCCACACTTCACAATCCTGACATCAAGTGCTGTTCTTGACAGGTTGAACATTTGTTCCAGAAGAAAAACTCGGGTTTATGTTTCTCTTGCATATGCAGAAACCATTACAATTAGATAGCAAAGAATATTTTGGTTGTTTTACTCAAAGGAATGACATTCTGTTGTCTACACACACAAGATTATTACAAAAGAAGGAATAGTTGGATAACTGTATCCTTTAACCATTCAGATCTTCTTTTCAGCCACCAGAACTTTACAGAATGTTGTATTTTAAATAATACAGTAGAAGAAATACCTGTCATTTAATCATTTAATGCTCTGGGACTTACAGCTTTTTTTT
>VWZN01000234.1:18526-37516 GCA_013396955.1 Regulus satrapa
TTTTTTTTTTAATTTATTCTCTCTGCCTTAAAGCTTTGCTGTTGGTTTGGGAGAAGCTGGGCAGCAGAGGGAATGAACAAATATCTAATTTAACAGGCTCTTCCCCAAAGGTTCCTTCCTACTTGGTTAAGTAGGGACCCATAAATTATAAAGGTAAATTTTTGATGTCCAGTCAGCGTGACAATGAAGGCTTTTTGGTTGGAGCTATTCAACATCAGTCAAGGCAATTTGTCCTTTTTTTATTTATTGAAGCACAAAGCTATTTGATCTTTCAGGTATGCAACATAGCCAAAAATATTAATATTGCATTCTCAGTTAATTCCATTACAGTGCTATTCAGCAAGTACACATTGGCAAGTTTTTGTTTGCTTTCATTGACTTCTAATGCTTCAAAATATTATTGTGGCCATTTTATTTATTATATCTTTTCAAGCTATTGTGCAATAGTGATAATAAAAAAAAAAAAAACAAGAAACAAACAAACAAACAAAACCCAACAAAAAACCAAAACCAATTCATCTGCTACTAATTGGATAATATATGTGAAAAAAAGCACATTTTAATGAGTGAATGATAAATAGAGGTCTTTATTTGAAACTTATTAGCTAATAACACACCTTCAGCACTAGTATTTGTCAAAAACCTCCAGAAACACTTCTTTTTTAATTTCATGCTTGCGTTTGACAGCTGTGGCAATACCAGTATTTATTATTAGTGTACAGTTGAATGGCGTTTTAAATCAAGTCTATTACAAATTGTCCTGCTCTAAAGTAATAAAATTAATAGCTATGTGGCAAAATAATAAAGCAAAGATTAATCACGGATTGCACGGGAATAAAAAAAGTCTCTTGGAAATTCTATTTTCCAGGGATATTTTGCAGTAATTTTGCTTTCCTTAACAATTCATTCTGATAATTAAACATATGTCTTACAATTTAACAAGAAAGTTAAATTATGATTACTCTTTAGAAGCATGTTGTTGCCAGCCAGCTCTGGTTTCCCTGCTGGCAGTCAGGATTAGGAGCAGCACCAGTGCTGCAGGGCAAGAACACCCTGACAAAATTCAGGCGGGAAATTGCTTCCGCTCTTCTGGCCAAACCTTTAGGTAGCACTAAGTGTTAATGTTGACCCCTGATAAAACCATCTCCAGCTTGAGCCAAGAAGGAATTTGGCAGCCTGAGTTTGAAATGCTCATCCTCAGAAGCCTTCCCTGGCCCTGCTGCTGTCCCCAGCGCTTACAGCCGCGCTTTGTCCTGCTGTCCCTGAGAAGCTCAGAGGAAGCAGCGCTGCAGTGCAGCTGATCTCCTGGGAATGAAGACGTGCATGTTGGGGGTTTCCTTTCCTTCAGGTTGCATTAGGAGCACGGTTTGTGTCCCTCTGTTTTGGGACGACAGTCTTTTTGAGCAATCTTCCAAACCATCATCCCTCCTCTGGTGCCATCCTGTATACAAAAGCAGATTTGCTGCAGGTACTGACTGGAAATGTGGGAGAAAATAAACTTTTCAAATTGACTTTTCTTCCACCTTTCATTTTTTAAATATTATTGCTCTTAAAATGTGGGGTTTATCCCCTAAAGTGAATGGCAGGGTTTCAATGCAGCATTGGTATAAGGATTACAAAAACTTAAAGCCTGAAATCTTTTTAGCCTAACCTTCATATTATTCCTGTTTTCAATTTGAGCCATGTTTAAAATTTCATCTTTAATTATGAAATTCACAATTGTTGTATCTTCAATTCATTCTTCTTCTTTTTCTTCCACTTAACTACTAATTATAGCCTGGGGGAATAAAAATTTACTGGGCTCTTCAGGGCTGAAATAGAAATCTGGAAACTTGTAAAGTATTGTGATTTCTCTTAGCTTTCGACTGCAGGCAGTGGTGAAACACCTTCTGGTTGGCCCCTGATGTTTCTAATCATTGCCATGAAAAAAAATAATCATCTTTAAGCCTGCTCCATAGGAAATATTTCATAAGAATTGTGCTAAATTTCTTCATCCCTCATAATCCAGACATTCAGCTGCATACACAGATCTCCACAAGGGAGATTAAAAAGCTGTTTCTGGTAAATATTTATTAAATGTGTAATTCTGCACTTACCTACTAATAGCCTAAATATCACATAATCAAGCCCACTGTTAAGGAGAAAAATAAAAAAAATCCACACTGCAAATTCATCTGAATATGAAATCCAAAAAGGGAGTTTAAAGTAAGATTGAAGTTTAGGGACAGTTGAGTGTCTATAATTAGCCCAAACCTATTGATACCTTCTTGTGTTGTGTTTTGGGAGGTTCAGACTCTCCGAGTTGATGATACTCGATGCCTTTAGAGATATGAAAGTTGCATCTCCAGAGAAAGCTTTTTGATGCCATTACAATATTCCTTGAAGAGATGTAAATTCCAAAACTGCTGTCACTTGAAAGTGATTTATTTTCTCTGTTTTCAGGGAAAAGGCACACGACATACACACTTAAGCCTATTTAGAGGTTGTATAAAGACATGATTGAAAAATAAGAGTTCAGTGGATACAAACAATCTTCACTATTGATTCATTGAGGAATGTGCCCACCTGCAGGTCTCTGATTGTCAGATGAGTCAGGGCAAGGAACTTAAAGCAGAATTTCTCTCAGGACCAGCAGATCTCTACCTCACTGCTCAGCAGAGAAAAAGCAGGGGAAACCAATATTTATATCTCAAAGAAAGAATAAAATAATTGATATATTGCATTTATTTGGAAACTTTTCCTTACTGCTTCTCACAGCAATTAAATATAAACATGTTTGGAGTATACAAACAATTTTTGGGGGAGAAAGGTGTTGAATCTGTTTTGCTCCTTGAAGAGCTCAAAATGGAGACTAGTTCTAACAGCTAATAGAGTCCATTTTTAATGGGTTTCTCTGACTAAAGAAACCTGAAGGGGTCAGAGTTCCAGGAGGGCTTTGTCAGGAAGGCACCTAAAGGAATTCAGCTTGGTACTGGAAGAGAGAGGCCTTTGGGACTGAAACCTGGTCTGATCTGGTTTGTGTGGCTTCTCTGCTGTAGCTCTTCTTGTAGCCATGTGAACCAGCAATGTCTATTTTGTAAGGCACTTAGATGAATTTTATTTTCAATTTCCTTTTTTATCGAGTGAAATCTTGAATTTACTTTAAAGTGCAGTGTTCTGCTCAACACCAAACTGCCCACCAAAGGGTGTCATCTGTAAATTAGGATACTGGAATCCACATAAATATTCAGCTTTCATTAATGTCCTACTCTAGGATATTTAAAGAGTAATGGTGTGTAGCCCTCTGGTAATTTTATAGGCCATTTAGTGCTGTGGTGTTGAGGTGTGGAAGAAATGTCCTCTAGCGAACAATTTCAGCTTGCATGGGTCTCTGGAAAGCAAAAAGGTACTAATAGCTGCAGTCAGCAAGGCATTGTGGTGTTCTTCCAGATCTGAGGCTATGGTTGGGTAGGAAATTTAATATCCATGAACACTAAAATACAATATAAAAATCTGGAGACCCACGGCAAGGATTTCCCAAGCGGTTTTTGGCTCGTGAGCAGAGCACGTTTCAGACAGTGTTGCCTGCACATGCTGCTGTTTGGAAAGATGTGTCCCATGAAAACAAATAAGATCCCTTCAGTTTGAAAATGCCAGAGTATTTACTTGCTAAATAAAATATAAAGAAAGCTGTAAATATGCTTCATTACAACACAGCCTGGTCTTTAGAGGATTTTGAATAGCTGTTGTGCACAGTGGAAGACAAATTAATCTCTCTGAATCTCTCTCAGCTGAAACATTCTAATGTTAACTAACAGTTTCTAGTGATCAAAGTGATTTAGTTAAATTATTTATTTGCATATGCATTTAAAAGTTTTTATTGTTGTAGCTCAAGGGAAGAGAATGGAAGGGGGAAGGGGAAGAAGAAGGTCTTAAGATAATTACCTGAGATTTAAGAGCAGCTGGCCCTGCCTTGTCCTACTTTCAGAGATGGATTGGGCAGCTTTGGCCACTAAATCTCGTGATTGCCACTCGCTCCTTGTTATGGTTAGAATTGCACTCATCTCTGCCTTTTCTCCTTTAATTAGCAATCAAAATGATCAGGAATGGGTAATTTCAATCATTAAAGACATGTTTGTTATAACCCACTCCAATCAAAATGTTTGCTGGAAGTCAAAAAATCTCTTTGCTTTCCTGCAGGGCCTTTTGAGGTTCTATTTGTTTTATTGTCTCTGTGCTGTTCTCTGGATTGATCTTTGTAACAGGAAAATGATCTGCTTAAAAATCAGAACCAGATTGTGTTTGGCTTGGAAAAGAAATCAGTGGAAGGTGAAGGTTATAGCATTGCTGTGTTTTCTCTCCTCGCCCTGCCCAAGTTAATGGGCTGCAAATGCACCTCGGTGCTTTTCAGTCCTTGGTGTAGCAGGTGTCTGCCTGGCAGCCCCGGGAAATAAACTGATTTATGACAGCTAATTGGGGTGCAAATTCGTTTGCATTGGTGTAGGAAGCCTGGAATCAATACCATATAACAAACAAAGCAACTTGACTATCAAGTCTTGTATAGTTCAGCTTCAAAATGTAATAGGCAGTAAGTTTTGTTTCAAAAGAAAACAAAAAACCCATGAGCAAAAATGATTCAGGGAGAAAAGTTCCAGTTCTTAGTATTTACAGCATCATTCCCATTCTATTTTTAGTTCTAATTCCTTTGAAACTTAACAAAAAACTCAGACAAACTCTAAACCTGGCAAAATAACCCACAACAATACAAAACATGCAGAAAGCCATTTAGAAAGACCAAGGCAAATCACTTTTTTTCTCTTATTACCTTCACCTCTGTGGAGACACTGATTCTCAGAACTTGGAGGAGCATTCTGACTTCCAAAAATTAGGTAACTATAAACAGAAAATTGCTCTGCATAGTCTCAGAAAGAAGCATCCATCTGTGAGCTTTGACAGTCTTCACTTTTGTTGTCTTTAGGGTTGCATTTAAAGCATTGCCTTGTCACACCTGTTGAGTAAAATACTTATGAGAAAGGGCCCAAAATAGTAATTAAGCTATTGGTGATTCCCCCCCCCCTTCTTCTGGAACAGAAGATCTATATAAAAAGGTTAGAGCAACTCCACATTTTGATTTTTTTTTCAGCCATTTTTCCAAAGCCTAGTCCCACAAGGAATTCTAGAAAATGCATTTTCGCCACCTGTGCAGTTGTCATGCTTGTGTTCACACATCCACGGTCAGTTATCCTTGTGTCTGTAGGATTCTGGAGGACAAAACTTCATGAGAACAAGGAGTGTTCAAAGGATTATTTATTTGTTTTGATACTTTTCTAACGAAAGCACACAATAAACTCAGCATCCTCTACTACAGCAATGTGGTGACAGCAGATAAACTTATTTCAGGTGGCAAGTAACAAATAGCAGCTCTGACTGAAAAGACAACTTGAATCTAATAATAAGTATAACTGGTTAATTACATTGCCTCAGATCCGCTTTATGCTCTTATCAAATATGAACAAGACCTCTCTTCATTGCTCATGAATGAAAATGTATTAAACTGCTAATTGTTGCAGTTACTTTTAATGGAAGAATCAGTAAATGAAGTATTCTGAGATGAGGTTCAGGTCTATCCTGCATTATCAAATTCTGCAGACAGGACATCGTTATATTAAAAATAGACCTTTTTATGGGACTCATTTGTGCATTGCTGGGATTTTTAAAACAGATGAGGTTTGACCTAACTCTGCTCCCATTGGATCTGGGCATTATCAGTGATGCTGTGAGTCTGTGATTTTATACTTAAATTGCTTTTCTTTTCTTTTTATTTTTTTTTTTCCATTTGTCTGCCACCCAAAGAAAAAAGAAAATGCATTAAAGTAAATTGCTCTGATAAAATATAGAAATTAAAAACTTTTGGAAGACTTGTGAAAGGCTCTTCTTTTTAAATCTGAAAATGAATCTAATTTCTGGCCTGACTGCCACCTTTGTTTCCAGTTCTGAATTTTTCTCTCTGTCAATTGCTGTCAACTGCTTTTGTGGCAGTGCCAATTTATTTGCCCTAATGAAGATTTTTAAACAGTTTTTCAGTACTAAGTAAATCCCAGAGAAGAATTAGAGCCAAGGTCCCCTGAGCACACAAATTAGTGAATGGTTTTGTGAAGTTATTTCTTACGATAAAATTTAACAGGAGATAAATGAGATTTCTGTAGTTGTTGGCTACCTCAGTGGCATTTTGTCTTCTAGTTTTTGTGGTGTTTTATGGTTTCATCCATAAACACATGAAAACCAAACCCTCAGACTTAGTGTGTTTTGATGTGTCTGTATATTTAATTGTGCACCGGGATCCATCCCCAGCACAGTGTAAAAAACTGCAGAAAGGAGAAGTCAAATGAAAAAAAGTAAATTTGACTCTTTTTATTGTTGTTTTTTTTTTTTTTTTTTACCTCTAAATCTTAAATTTCACACAGCATTATTTCTATGCTGCCTGTTGTTCAGACTTCAGATTCTTTTTCCTATGTAAATTATCCTACCACTGTGCTTTTCTTCCCTGCCTTGGATGTATGAATTTCATCTCTTAATGTCAGACATAGTTATAATTTTCAAATTTTCAAGCATTATTCTGCTTGATTATTTTCAGCATTTTGACTTTTACATGTTCTCTTTTCCATGCATTGAGTCCGGACAGAGTATTATGACACATTATTTTTCTCCTTTTTACCAAGTTCTAAAATTTTCTATTTGAATAGCTGCATAATGATAACTGTAGCGGTTCTCTAATTCAAGCCATCTGCAAAAGTAGTGTCTCCTCGGAAATGCATTAACCTCATCTTGTGGAAATGAAGGAATGTTTGTTTTTTTGGTTTTTTGTTTTTTTCAAAAGGACTCGCTTGAAAGAGGAGAAAATCCAATGTGTGCATATTTAAGCTTTGATTTAAATAGAGATCCTGAACCTTGAAATTTTAGGGCTGGGGTTTTAGAATGTAAATTGTTAAAATAGAATGATGGAGGGGTTAACAGCAATCTCAAAGGCTATGGAAGCAAATCCTGAAGGGAAATCCAACTCTTCTGATTGCCCACTAATATAAGACTAATTACTATGAAGATTATTGAGGCTGTTATCCAACTAATCAATATTTTTTCCCTGGGTCTGGCCTGTGTGAGCACTTATACTTTTTCCCAAAATTTTGTAATTATGCTGAGTCTGAGAGTTCCCAACGCAGATCACTCCTGATAAGCACAATCAGGAATGCAGTTGCAGTAAATATTAGCTAATGCTTATTAGCAAAAATATGTAATTGCCTTTCTAAAACACCTAAAGGCCATAGTAATGTTAAAGTACAAAGCAGATGATTCTGGTTGTCCCAAAGGCTTGCACTTTATCTTGAAAATTGACTTTTAGAAACTCTCTCTTTTCTTTGTGTGAGATATAACTCACCTTGAAAACTGACCCTGGCATACCAGCGTCACAGTGCATTCTAATACTGCTTTTAATTAATGATCTCTAAAGATAATGAGTAATCCTGCATTCTACCAGATTAGTTAAAATAGGGGCTTCCAACTGCAGTTTAAGGACAGAGAGTGGCAGAAAGGCCCCGACTGTTCCAGGGATTGGAGACAGATCGTAGCTGGCTGTCAGCACCCAGATCTCTGTCAGGACAGAGCCCTCCTGCTGCCCTTTAATGTCTCATTAGCTTTTCCATTCTTGCAGACTTCTGAATAGACTTCTGATGATGTACCTTGTGATCACTCTCTTCTTCTTTCTCTGTGACCCATTTCTTGCAATGCTTTCTGTCTATGTTCAGCAAAATATGCACCCACTTCTCCTTTTTTATCAGCCTCTCTTTGTTGCCTTCCTTTCTGTATGCAATTAATTCCATATCTATATATTATGTATTTGATCTAGATGTGCGTATTCATTCCACTGAATAGAAACTCTCAAGTACCCTAGTCTGCGATAGCTATAAATTATTCAAGATTCCAGTCATAAATTTTAATTTGGTTCTGAACAACATACTAATCTAAGGAGATGTTAAGTAACCTTTGCAATATATGTTGATGTATAAATAGTGGCATTAATGCCTCTGAACATTTCAATAAGTGTTCCATGGTATCATCCCTTCCCTGTCTCTCTCAGTTCTTTAAAGCCATTGTTAGCATATGTAATTTTCTGAGTGAGTTCTCTGAGCCAGATCCCCATCAGAGCTGCTCCTCAACTTAACCTGTTGTGAATGATTTCCGTTCACTTTGCTTCATGCAGTCTAGGTTTGGGTATGGAGAGTGTAGGCAATTTTGCTAATTATTGTGAAAGAACTGTGGAATGACCTAGGACATGGAAGATGTCTGAATTTCTTCTTGCCCAAAACCCAATCAAACTTGGTAAATCTTGGTGTACTCACAGTCTTTTCCAGCTATTTTTAAATATTTCCAGGAATGGTGAAATTAAACTTTGGGCAATTTATTCCAAATTGTATTTGTGAATGATTCCAGGTCAAAAACAAAATAAGAAGGTTTTAACGTATAACTATCAGCAGACCTTTAGCTTCAAGAGGTGTTAGTGTGAGCTTCTCCATGTGCATGGTAACAGAAAAGAAATAAATCATCATCTCTGGTTTTTACTGATTGAATTTAAGTCTGTTTTTTGTTACTGTGGAGTAATATTTGACTTATTGTCTAAGAATAATAGCCCTCACAGGTACCCATCAGCAGAATGCTGCACAGAATGCAGAGTATTTTGTCTTTTAGTCGTGAGCATGAAATGCTCTCCCTTGATTTAAAAATCAAACAAAGCTTTCCTGTGAATTGCTGTGAACTAAAAACAAGTGTTTGGAATTTGTAGTGCAATTTCATGTAAGAGAATCAAATAAACCACAGAAAGCAGTCATTGACAGGAAGAAGAGATGACTTGAAAGTTATTTATTTGGGATATTTCCTACAGTAACTGTTCAGGATGATGAGCAGAGGAAGACTTTCCAGTGCACCTGCCAGGAAGACTGTAACAAACTCTCAGCTGCTAATGCACCCGTATTAGCAGTGTGAGCCATGACAATCGTTCTATCAATAATTCCTGAGACGGGGCAAAAAGCACTGTACAGCAAATGGAGGCCTGAGAATTACCTGCTGCATCAAACTGTAAAATCTAATGACTTTTGAAGGCTGAAGTTTATGAGAGCAGTTCATTATGTGCTCCAAACAATGCTTTATTTTGCTATTGTTTCTTCATTACGCGGATAGGAAGCTCTGTAGCAGAAATTGGGCTCAAGGGAAACGGTGTCTACCAGTAGTTTGACCTTGTGACATTCCACTAAAAAGCACAGGTTCTTCTGAAATACATAATACATGAACTTCTCTGATTGTTTAGCATTGATCAGTACTCAAGTAAATTGAGTTACTCTCGCATTAGCATAAACAGCCAGGCTCTAGCAAGCCTCTTCCCCCTCCCATGGTAAGAGGCTGAGGGATTTCTGCTTCCTTTAAACTGAAAATCATTTAAAAATCTCAGCAAGGAAAAGCCCTTTACCAAAGACAAGGCAATATTTTGAAGCAGCATCCTTGTGACTGCACAGGTATCTATTTCAATTTCAGTGTCCAGGTTTCAGTATAGATTGGTTCTCAGACTTCTTGTCTTCCATTGTCAGGCCTGTCTGCAATTAATGTCTCTCCATAAGGGTATATATACATTAGAGATAATTGTAGTGTACAATATGGAGTGTAGATTTCTGCTGTAGCATAATTAGGCTGTGTTTCAATGTTAATAAAACTTCTCCCCTCTCTTCTTCAGAGAAGAAATAATAAGAGCCTGGTTTGGAAGCATATTTCCTTTACTTTATGGGAACTCTCAGGTGAACTCTTTCAAAAGCTGTACAGCTTGTTCTCGAACATCTTTTCCATGTTAACTTTTCACCTTTCCCTCCGTTCACCTTTCCAGCTGCAGAAAGCAAACTGGCCCTAACAGGTGGAGTGTTTCTAGTGCAACAGAGTCTGATGGAGCCTGCTTTTATCTTCAGTTGTACGTAATCATAATTGTCAGCTTTTATTTTTAACTCTCTGCACAGGGTAAGGATGAAATATTATTTTGAATCAGGGGAACATGCAAGATTAAGCCTGCCCATGTACTAAGAGCATTTCAGCTCCGAGGGAGGCATTTCTGTTTAAATTAAAGTTTGATGTATTGGGAACTAACTTTGATTTTATAATGTTCTGAGCCAGGCGTCCAGATTATCAAAGGTAATTTGCCTATAAGACAGGCAAGAAACATCAAAAAAGAACCCGTTCCAAGACTAACTCTTAAAGCTTTAATTGTTCAGCATCTCTGACAGTTCTGGATCCCTCCATAGTGCACTGTGTCAAACACAGCTTGGCTGTTTCAGGTGATGCTTGGACACCTAGAATTGCAGGAGTATAGGAATACTAGGGTAGGCCAGGCAGTAAAACCTCAGGGTTTTTTGGGTCTTATTTCCTGCACACTGGTGATGCTGGAGCTATTTTTGATAAATTTAACACAATGAGATAAATGGAACTGGACTATCAATAAAAATACACACTAAAATATAGTATCAGCATTTGCACACATTTCAAGCTTTTGGATAAAATAACATTGCCAGAACATAGAAGACACTACAGGTGTGTATAAATCTGCAAAAGAGCTGACACGGTATCAGATCAGGGGGTTTGGTGTCATGATTGCTTTGTGCTTCCCAGTCTGGTCCTTTCCCCCTTGAGCTCCTACATATCTTTTGGCTTTCACTCTCCTGTTCAGGCACTCTAGAAGTTGGATAATCAGCAGTGAGATACTGATTTCTGGATGTGCAAAACCTTTTTTGTGGCTCTGTGAGACAAGCCAGTGTCTGTAATCCTGGATGAAGTTAATGCTCCTTTAGGGTATGGGTAAAGTCACGATGTCACCTTGGTCAACAGAGAAACACAAAACTATGGGGAAAAATGTAACTGTGGAAACTACTTCTTTTAGTCTGCACTCCAGAGCAAAGAGAGAAACAAAAATGCCCTTTTGGGGCCCTGAGAGCAGAGCCATTAGTCTTCACTGTCCTTAGTCCAGAGCTTCTGCTGCAGCTTGGTGATTTATCTGAGTACTAAAAAGGGGTTTCAAGTCCCTGAGGTCTTGTGGATTGTCCCTTCTCTTCCTGTCCAAATCTGATCTCACTGTTCTGCTCTCCTGGATCACCCAGGGGAATCCAGAACTGACAAGTCACTGTAGGTGGTCGACCTCCACTTTCATTTCTCAGATTAGACAAACTTGAGTTGCTGGTCAGGTGCTGATGATTTACAAACTTCAGCTGGGCAAAAGCGTTGCTGCTGTGAGGTGCTGGGGTGCTCAGGAGGGGCAGCTGGGCTACAAGGGCTCCCTGCTGGGGCAGGGTGTGCCAGAAGTGGGGAACCTGGCAGAGGTAAGGCAGCTCCTAAAGGCTCCTGTGGGGGGATTGTTGTGACTGTACTCTGGGGTGTTTTGGGACCTCTTTGCCTGATAGGGAGCTGGAGATTTTCACGCTTGTTGTATGCTGGGATAATATCTCAGTTCCAGAAATGTTTGCAGCATGAGTTTATTCTCTGGCAGGCAGAGGTGCCTCTGCAGAGGGGGCTCTGGCAGTGTGGGCTCAGGAGAAGCTTTGTTGTAGTGGTTCAATTGCCTCCCTTGGGTGGGGAATTTGAATGCATGTGTCTCAACTCTTCTGTAATTAGTATTTACACAAATAATGTTCCTTATTTTCTCGACTTTCTGGAGTTAAATTTCTATTCTAACCCATGGTGCTTTAAATTTTCTTTGCTAAATGGTGAAATAGTGACTGTATTTGCCTACAGTAATTTCTTTTTCTTGTTCTAGAATGCCACCTCTTAGTTATTTCTCTGATACTGAAATAGTCTATCCCAAGTTTCATTTGTTCCAGCCTAGCTCTCTACTTTTCACTCTCCAGTATTATATATTGAAATATCATGGAGTTCCTATATCTGCCTAATGTTCATTGCCCTAGCATGTACTAAAGTATATTATCATATAAAATAACAGCACCAATTCATGTAATTCAGTTTTTTGGGGGTGAAAGATTAAATTACTGCTCTCTTGTCTTCCTGCTGAAGTATTTCAGCTTTGCAGACACAATTTGTTTAGGTACTTTTCCTGTTTGATTTATAGTGAAGCTAAAAGCAATTTCATTGTAGTAGATGTCATTGAGCTTAACCTCTTGGTCACCTGTATTTCCCTGCTTCATTCTTGGCATGCTTCTAAATTGAGCTTGGATAGAACAAATGGGAGGCCTAGACATAGTTCAATAATTGCCTAAATATTTCCTTTTTTTTTTTTTTTTTTTTTTTCCTTCTGTACAAAATTCTATAATCCCAGTTTGACTATGTGGTTATCAACACAGGTTGACAGGTAACATAGGGGTTTTTTTTTATAATCTAGTAACAAGCATGTATTTAGATGGCCACAAAAAAAGGCCTTTTTTTGTTTGTTTGTTTTGTTTTTTGGTTTTTTTTTAATAGATTAATTACAGGTTTCTAGTATTCTATCTGGAGGTGCAAGTACAAAGTCAGAAGGAAGCAGAGTCAAATGCTTATGGAATTTTTACTCTATAGAGAAACCAGGTCCATTTCAACAGACTTCAGGGGCGCACGTAGCAAGAGGAAGGTGCTGATTTCCTGATGTCCATAAATCCTGTGGGATTTAAAGATGAGCTCAGTCTGAGGAGTCAGAAAATAAAAACAGTTATTAGGAATGTGCTAATAACAGTTTACTGCCTGTATGCCAATATTCCTCTCATCTGCAGAGAGAAAATAATCAACCTCATTAGCATAGTGAGATTTATCAGAGCAACCGATGCTTCTGCAATCTGTACATGGCTTTTCATAGGAACAGCTGAGAAATGCTGCCAAGTGTTGATTGATTTGGAGGCTCAAAAGAACTTGCTGAAGAATCATATTTTTGTTATTTGTTTACTTGAGACCTCAAGTAACCCGTTCTATAAAACTTATTTTAGGAAGGTTAATATCTTCTGAAAGATTTTTACTTTGCCTAAGTACTTTCAAAGAGTAAATTATATGAATTTTCAGTCAGGGTATCTCGGAACCCAACTATTCTTAGTACCTGTATTTTAAATGATTCTAGAACTGCAATTGTTTAAAATTATTACTTTTAATCAACTGATTGCTGAACTAATTTCAGGTCTAATCCCATTTTGTGCGTCTTTGTTTATGAAGTTTTGGGGCTTTTATCTATCAGTTTAGAGTGTAGGGGTTTTCAATACTTAACTGAAGTAAGAACACATGTTTTTAGTGGTCTGAAATAAGAATGTTTATAGTTGACATTGTCCAGAAGCTCCTTCCCGCTGGAATAACTGCTGGACATTGTATCTGTCCATCTTTTAGCAGATTGCAGGGTCTGAATGTCACAATGTCTTCAAAAGTGGCCACAGGAAATATTTCCTCTTTTCACTTCACTTGCCTTGCCAGAACTGCTGCCCTTAATGTTTATGAAAAGGTGACACACGCTGGTATGATGGACTCAAAGCAGGAGAACTGGGGTGGAATGCCTGCTTCTGGCCCTGTTTCTGCCTCTTATTAAAGTTAGAGAGAATTAACAGATTCCCCCAATTCATCCTTGAGCTATGGGCTACCAAAAATGGAACGAGCTCCTGCATTCAGCTAATTTGATTGAAGATTTAAAATAATCAAAGTAAATCAAAATCACGCATTTTAAAGAGGGGCCCAATCAAAGAATTCTGATTGTGGCCAAGCAGGTACAAGCTCTGCATGCAGCAGTGTGGGTGCACAATCACCTGAGAGGAGCTCCAGCTCTGCTCACCCTCACAGGGGGCTGGGGGAGCCTCGTTAGCAGCAATGTGAGCAGAGAACTGATTGCAGGTGGGACAAAGCTGCTCATGTTCAATGGGAAACAAGCAGGACCTGCCTTCTGAGCCTGTGTGCCCGAGGAGATCAGGGACTGCACACTCAGGGTTCAGTATGAACCAAGGAAATGCCCATTCTTTATTCACACAACTTATTTTTGTACAGCCTTTACAGACCTCGTGTGTAACTCCAATTGATCAATAGTTTTCTTGCCAATCACTCTATTGGTCAGTAAAAGGCATTTTCCTTGTCCATCAACTCTCGCTAGTCTTGGTCAGTTTATACATTTTGTTCACTGACTCCCATGGAACAGATTTCTTGTTTAATGCAGGTGCAGTTGTTTTTCACCCAGGAATAACTTGTTGTGTTAACGAACCCTCATCCTCAGGGTGGATTTCACCTGGAGCTCACAAACCACTCAGCTGCACCCAGCAGTGACAAGGCAGCTGTTAACTGAGCAGAGCAAGCCCTGATTCCATCCAGCCTTTCTTGTAATGTCCATTTTCCTCTTAGAACATTCCCACATGTACCAATCCCAGCTTGGCCCTGGCCAGCCCAGGGCTGGCACCTTCCCCCTCAAGGTCCATCTCCACAGGTTTGGGCTGTGTGATGTTCCACAGCACAGATATGCAAACGGTCTGAGCTGGCTTTGAAACACTTAAAGGATTAATTTCCTTTTAATTATCTCTTTGATCAAACTGCTGGAGTCAGCGGCCTTCCCCCAGCACACAAGGATATTTTTCAGAGAGAAATACCAATAAAAAATAAACCATCAAAACCATATTTGTATCTGAAGTCCACCTTTATCTGGCGGTTTGGGAACAAATGCCTTTAGAGTGGAATAGAATAAATACCTTCTCTGCTGATAAGTTTCTCATCAAAGCCACACAAATTAAATTTGAATGTCTCTTCCAAAGGTTTTGCTCTTCATTGCCTGGGCCGTATTTATTTATAGCTCTCACCAAACTTATGCAAAAGGACGTTTTATTATTTTTTTATTTTCTTAGGATTGATTAGTGCTGTATTCCCAATGGATGAGTTTTCTCCTATCTTTTTCTCCTTTTTTACTCTTACAGATATATATATATATATATATATTTCCCCCTGAATATGGCTATTACATTGTTATTTCTTTTTAAAAAAGTTAATATTCCTCATAACTGGTTGGTTCAGCATTCACATAATTTGAGTACTTTAAGCAGAATGAGCATTTGCGTTGACTTTTTTTTTTTTTTTGGCTACAGTTTGGAAATGAACAGTTAGTTCTGGACTGGGACCTAAAAGACCTGGCATAAATTTTTCTATGTACCATTGTTTTTTAGCATGAACAAATATTTAAGTTCTCTTTTTGCCTCAAGTCTCTATTTTGTTAATGGGAATATTAATGTTTTCCATTTTTGACAGTTGTAATAGATCAAATGCTCAGGCCACATTTAGCTACTGTCTTTGTACAGATCATAAATAGATGTGTGCACACATAATTATATAGAGAAAAACCAGACATGTATCATGTGTTTAATAGATAATAATTTGGTGCTTATTGCAAAGCAAGAATAAGAATTTGAAAGCTTTCAAAGATGGAATTTGGTTCTAAATTGGATTTTGATATTGTGTGCCCTGTAACCCTGTGTTATTTAATATTCTAAATGATTTCTAACTGTAAATTTGATTATTTTATTGATCTGCTTAAGAAGTTAAGTACCAAGTAGGTTGAACTTGTAGAGTATGACATATTCTTCCAGGTTTTCTAGGTTAATTCCAGATGTTTTCAAACGTAGTAAAGTTGTCTTTAATTCTAATGACCACAAATATTGAATAAATAAGACTGTGGCCAAAACTGTCAAAATTGTACACCCCACTAAGTCATGAAAATATTTGTAAATATCATCTTAAACAATTTAGAAATTGTTTAAATAAATTACTTATCAAGGAAAATATTTTCTAAGGTTTCTGTAATATTTATTGGAGGTGGATTTGTTCAGGATGCACAGTGTTTATTAATTTAACACAAACCAAATTAAACCCAGAATGTTCTGACTTTCACCAAGGAGTGCAGAGAATCCTCTGGAATGAGTAATTTTTATTCCAGTAGGGGAAAAAAAAATTCAATCACAGGTCCTGTAAGAGGAATAATGATTTCAGTTCCCAGTATCAGTTCAGAGTCCCTCTGGTGATGGCTCCACCAGCAGAACCCCAGTAGACAAGCTGGATTTATTTATTTCAGGTCCCAAGCAGCTCCCAGAGGTTGTTCCTTGTCTGCAGGGAAACAGATGTTCAGCTGGAGAGCACCAGCATTTGTTTGCTTTCCTAAACTCTGCTCCGTGCATGGAAATTCCCGTGCAAACGTCTGGGTAGGAATGAGATGTTTTACCCGTGCTGCGTGCATTCAGCCAGCCTGATGATCTGAAATCATTCCTGCTGCTTCCGTGGTCCTTCATAAATAATTTTAGCTAGGATTCATGTGATAACTCACTGATAAAGATAATTTCAGGCTTGCATTGCAGATACAGAAGGTGTCTCACTGAAAAATAACATTGATTCCTGATAACAAAGCAAGCCCGAATTTTTCTAGTGCGGTGTGCAGCTCATTTTTTCTTTAAAATTCTTTCTGTAGGCCTGCTGATAATTTCCATTGCCAGAACTTCTGTGTTCTTGTTCTGTGTGTCCCTCTTCTCTTTGTGGGTTCAGCTCAGAGGTAAATCTGTAATTTTGACTCCACACTGAGCAGTGATGTTGTCCCCAGACTTCTGCTAAACACCATGGTGCCTTCAGAAGTCTTCCCTTAAAGCTCCTTGCTCTGTATTTTTTTTTTTTTTCCTAAAGCAAATTAAATTCAACATAAAATTTTATTCTTTAGTAGGGTGAAGGACAAGGCTTGTAGTAAGGGGAAATTAATTGTGATTCATTCATTCAGTGGCGGCACAAATTTAAATAAACATTGCAAAAGCATTGCCTAGTCTGGCTATGCTGGAATTGGTATCAAAAACCAGAAACCAAAATGTTGGAATGTGGGAACTTGCCCTGTCTGACAGCTTGCTGCTTGTGAAACAGGCAATCGGAAGAGGGGTTATTAATAATGGACAGGAGAAGAAAAATAAAAATACTGTAAGAATGGAGAAGGTTTCTTCATCAGTGTCTGCTATTCAAAGTAGCAATATTTCTGTGTGCCTCAGCCCAGAGGCTGAAGGAAACACTTGAAGAAAAGATGGTTTGCTTCCTACTGAAAGAATGAAATCAGTCACTGTCTCGTTCCCGTGCCCCTGTGGTGTGAGTGTCTCATAGGTCTTGGAACTCTCACAGTGAGATCATTGACCCCCAACTTTCATCTCTCTTTAAACCCTGAGAGAAACAAGGAACAAAGCTTGTATTGAAAGGTGAAATTGGTGTAAATTGGTGCTCCTCTCTGGCCTGGAGATTGACCCTGCCTCCTTTCTCCTGCCCTGAGCTGGGGATGCTGAACTCCCTCGGGGTTCCCCAGCACCTTGGAGCACTCCTGGTGTTTCCCCCTGCTGGACTGGGTGCAGCTGCCTTGGCAGCAGAGCTTCTGTGTGACCTGTGACTTGTTTGTGCACAACCGAAACCAGTTTATCTAGCGAGTACTGCAGCAGGAAGATATTAGCAAGTGGCTTCTTGTGGATTTTTTCAACCCTACATCAGTTTAGGAGCTTAGCTCAAGTGTACATCTGCTGGTGGACTCTTGTCAGACTGAATGAAGTTCTAAAAGTCTCATTGTTTGGACAGCTAGTTACCTCTTGCTGCAAATGTAGGGATTTTAAAGTTCTGTACATGACATATCAAGTGTTTTCTCTTAGTTAAATGCTACATTGGGGGCAGGCCATTGGGCCGTATTTTCAGGTTCTAATCAATTTTAGTGCCCCTTGGAGTAAAGGACTGAACCTCCTAATTTGACTCATGTTGGTAGATTATTCAGTGTATTGCTAAAGTGAACATAGAAATTAAACTAAGCATTCGTATTTGGTGGGATTGTTACAACTCCTGAAACTTGTATTTAAGTGGCTAAAAAGGCTAATTTCTAATACTCTGAATAACTTCATCTTATAAGTTGATAGTGACTTTATAAAAAGCGTTAGCTGTTTTCTTTGCGCCTTTGTAAACCTCGAGGTATTTAAAAAATAAAAATGGGGGGGTTTGTTGGGGTTTTGTTTGTTTGTTTTGGGTTTTTTTGTTTGTTTTTTGTTTGTTTGTTTTTTTATTTTATTTTTTTATGAGCAATTAAATGCCCAGTAGCACAGCATGTACTATTGTCAGGCTTGCTGAATGTTCTGAGGTGAAATTATGCTGAATCCCAAGGACTGTCTCCCAGTAGAGGAGACGTGGTAGAGTGGAGCTCTTCAGTGCTCGGGACTGTTATGGTTGCTGCATCCTCCTTCGAGTGCTCTGGCCCTGTTACAAGTCACTGAAGTTCTGGAAGGAATTTTACAGCTCCTACAAAGCGTGGAAGTTTTATAATTAGTTTTAGAGAAGAGCAAGACTGGAAAGCAGCAGACAATTAGCTCCAAAGAATGAGTCCCCATTAGCAGCTGAGGAGTTTGGTGGAGCTTTGCTTGGAAACCACGCTGGCAGCTGCGCGCGAGTGCTGATGCACACTGCGCTTCTCAAAAGGGAAACTCTGGCAAGGGATTCCCATCAAACAGCCAAATTCCGAGCCAGCTTGGGCCAGCTGGGCCATATGGAACCAGCAGCAGTGGCAGCCCTTCCCTCGCTCCCCGTCCTTTTCCAATCCAGATGGAACAGGAAGGAGCCAAGCTCCAGCAGGATTGCCGTGCTAATTTGGGGATCCAGAAAGCTCTGCTAGGTGGAGAAACGCTGCCTGGGGCATTGCTGGAGCTGGGGAACTCCTCTGGGAGCTCTTGTCAAGGTTCTCTGGAGATCAGAGCTTTTGAAGGGGCTGGAGTTCCCAGCCTGACAAGTTCCACAGCAGGGTGGCAGCCAAAGGGTGCAGTCCTGCATCCCTGCCTCCTCAAAAAGAGGCGTCTTTCTGTTCTTATCAGAGCTGTGCAACTCTGTGCAACTACAGAGTAGTTGTAGCTACTGCAGGTGTCGTTCTTAGGTCAGTTATGGAACGGGGGCTGGAGAAATTTTATCAAAAACAACAAAAAAAAAGGGGGGGGGGGGAAATTGGTGGGGCCCACATGT
>VWZN01000234.1:37522-53374 GCA_013396955.1 Regulus satrapa
CGAAGGGAGGGGGGGGAGGGATAATTAGGGTGAGCCACATGTAGCTCCCTGAAGTGTTGTTTGTGCTGGGAGGGAAGTCACAGAATCACACCACAGTTAGAGCTGGAAGAGAGATAGTTTAGACTAAAGTTTTTTTTTCCTGGAGAAAGTTCATTTTTTGCATTATTTCAGGATCAAAATTACACGTTCACAGGGCATTAAATTGCTGCTGTCAAGTCTGAAGTTATGTGATAAGAGTATGAAATTCTAAGTAATGACAGCATTTCTCATCTTGGATGGAACCTAATTGTGTGTTGTGTGTCAGATGAAGGAGTTAGTACTGCAAGTCTGTTGCTAATGGGAAAAAGTGTTAGTTTTGTTGTTGTTGTTTGTTTCTGCTGCTTATGTTTTACATTGTTGGACATTGTTGGAAAAAAAAATTGTATTTCTTTTGCTAAAAAGTGATGATATCTAATTAAAGAATTCATTGCTCTAAGGGCCAAAAGATCAGATGTTTTTTATTCTGAATTTCTAATCCACCTCTTGCAGGAGGTAGCCTAGCATGAGAGGCACTTTTAAAGAGAAATACTTCTTAGTGTCTGCATCTAAACTGTTCTGTGACGAGGTCTTCTGAGCACACAGGAATCTAAATTTATCTCCATATATTTGCTGCCTGAAGACAGCTCTTGGAGTTGGATCTAACATGATCATATGGATATTTCTAAAAAAATCCCTCAGTTCTACCCCTACTCCAGGGCCCCCTTGAGGATAGGATACCTGCAAGTCCATCTGTCCTTCCTGAAATGATGCTGGAGAAGATGAACATGTGGGAGTATTCCCTAGGTGGCCCCTGGCACTGGAGGCATGTGTAAAATTTCCAAGGAGGAATTTACACACTTGTGAAAGAGGGGAAGATTTGAAGCTTAAAAGGAAACTGAAAGAGAGGAGAGCTTGCCCCAAAAAAACCCTGAACAACAACAACAGAAACCAACCATAAAAAGCCAAAGCAAACAAATTAAAAAAAACCAAAAACAAAACAAAAACAACCCACCCAACTATGGGCTCTTAACAACTGTAAGGGAGTTATTTGGGGCTACAGGGAGAATGCACTGGGCTGGCATCCTGAGATGGTTTCTCAATAAAGTTTGCTCTAGGTATCGACGAATCTGTTCTGAGTTCTTATTGGCAATTTCATCCACAAAAATTTCTATTTATGAATCAGGAACCATAATTTCTTTCTTAAGGCTCTGAAAATTTCAGTCCCTTCTAGGAGCTTCGGTCTCCAGAAGCTTGTGTAATTAGAATATCAATAGCTGCGTTTTCAGTGTGACTGCAGTAAACATCCTGGGAAATTCATGAGATAATGATGGGAATTGTTCCTTGATGAACTTCACTTCGTGTTTGTAATGAAATGCCTGGCTCTGCATTCTACTATTCTCTTCAGAAATACTCTCAGACTCATTTATATCCAATTCTCCAGATCTTTTAGTCCATTTAAACTTACATGAAGTGGGGGAGCATGAAGTTCAGGTTTCAGCAATTATGGTTGGTGAGTACCTGACAAAGATAATGAAGAGTTTAGGGTGGGGTTTTTTTGTTTGTTTGTTTGGGTTTTTTTCCCCTCTCTGATCAGCACACAGTTTTAAAAAGAGATTTGTTAAAAGCCACTGATAAAAACGGTGATGTGTCCTCATATTGCATTAGGAGTCTTTTTACTTATCATCACTCTTCATTTATTTGCTGGTGAATGATGGATGAGTTTGGAAATAGCCATTGCAAGCACACAACTTCCAATTTCCAAAAAGTACTTGGCAGAAATAACTCAAGACATAAGCTTTCTGTAAGAGGAAATGAAAGCAAGGATGAGATTTGTCCAAAACTTGTTCTCATGTGTATTTTTTTTTCTTCTCATATAGGACAGGCATTAGATTATGAACAATATTGTAAACTCTGATTTTAACATAACCATGTAAATAAATAATGTTTCTTTTTTTTTGGTGAACTTTTAGCATATTTGGGTTTTTTATTATTTATTTGGCATATTTTACAATTATTGTCAATATAGTTCTTACTCATTTGCCTCCTGCTAAGTGGCATAGTATATGTAAGGAAAAAAGAGGATCTCTAAGAATTCTTACTCTCAGAAGGAATCTCCCAAACCCAGGGCTCAGACAGTAGCCTGCACTTCCTGGTATTGTTTTGTATTTATTGAAAATCCTCCAGTCTGCCAGCGAGGTTGGGACCATCCCTGGAGAAGAGAAGCTTTATGCTATTGCCAAGAAGCATCTCTTTGATTAAACACATCAATTAATTCTGCTGTAATCGAACAAAATGGGGTCCTTTTGGCTTTAACCTTTCTTAATGTGGCATGTCTGTTGCAGACAAGAATGTTTTTAATTGAGGGAATAATGCTGTGCACACTAAAGACTCCTTCTTTTCCTAGTAGAGAGAGAGAGAGCAAATGAACCCCTAAAATGTCCCTCAGTGTGTTCTGGCGTGGGTTTAGGCAGCTCTTTCAGCCAATAATTTTATTTACCACTGGCACCCAGTGTCAATGGCTCTTGGGAGAGCTGGAGAGCTTGAGCTTCACAGCTTTTGGGAAGTTAAAAACCCCCCGAAAATCTGCATGGACAGAAGGTGCCCCAGCCTAATTCAGGGGTGTTCTATCAAGCCGAAACTCTTTTTACACCTCATTCCTCAGAGGCTGAGCTCATTTAAGCTGGTCACAGTGGATGCCATGGCTGCTGGACAGAATTTTCTGTGTGTCCTGGGGAGCCTGTGGTGGACAGAACTGATGCCAAGCTGCTACACCAGCCCAGGTGTGACGCCTGAAATAATCTTAATGAATTTACACCACTTTTTAAAGCTCGTTGGCTTTTCATGATATAAGGTGTGGTATGGAGCTGTTAGAATGGAAACATTAGGGGTGGAAAACTCCTCTAAGATTTGCTTTGACTGGCCACAACTAGGTCAGTTAAACCCCGGGTGTCACATCCAGGTGTGGCTCTCAATGTGCACGGGGAACCTCTGGAAATTCATCAGTAAGGATTAAGGAAAACTCTGTGCTATTCCTCCTTCTTCATCAATTTCTAATACAATCAAATAGATCAATTTCTAATCAGTTCAAATTGATTTCCTAAATTTCAAATAGAATAAAAAAAATTACTTGAAAGAGAGAAAAAGAGGCTGAAATGGGCCAGCATGGGATTTAGAAACCTACATTCAAGTTAGCTGATATGGTGAGGAATTAGTCACAATTTACAAGGAGGAAGAAGTTTCACGTTTTATTCCTGATATAGCTCAAACTTAGCTTCTTTTGTTTGGTTGATTTTTGTTGGGTGTTTGTTTGTTTGTTTGTTTGTTTGTTTTTTGGTTGGTTTTTGTTTTGTTTTGGTTGAGTTTTTACTTTTTAATTACAACAACACTGCTCCAGAAAAGCTAAACTCACGCTTTAATAAATAAGAGGTAACAATTTAAATAAAAATAAATGAAGTTAATTAAAACACTAAATTCAAAATCATCAGCATTTCTGTTCATGAAATGTTACAGTGATAAATTAAGTGAAGGCTAGAGTGACAAAGAAGAATGTAGTTTTAAATTGCCTTTTTCCTTGTAACCTAAAGAAAGAAATCAGCGAAAAAGAAAAAAAATGTAAAGGTGTGGCAATGCTTTTAGTTTTAATTAATACTGAATATTAGCGATATTTAATCATTCTTTAGGTATTGCAGTGTGTCAGTGTGCTGACTAAATAGATGTTTGTGGGGGCCCAGGAACACCCAGTGCTGTGAGGTGCCTCTCTCAGATTAACACGGATGATCTGCTGCCTCCATCTCAATCTGCACAAATCTGTGATGAGCAGATACAGAAAATGCTCACGGATTCTGGTGCTGCTGAGGGCATGCTCAGGGAAAACACTGAGCATTTTCATTTTCCCCCTTGAGAAGCCGCTGGAAGTCCCATGCTTATAAACCAGTGAATGATTGTGTGTAATGCAAGGTGTGTAATCCCATCGTGGAAAATGGAGACCTTTTATGATGTGTGGTGATTGGGTGTTGGAGATGCCCACTGTTCTGCCACCTCCCTTCTGGTTTTGCTGTGATTTTACACTCCAGCTCCCAGTTTTAACCAGGAGTTCATGCTGATTAGTCTTCCTTAGCCATTAACACAGGTTAAGCTCCTCACACATGAGCCTTATTGAGGTTTTGCCCTTCTAAAGCTGGATGTGCTGTAGCATTTATTTATTTCAAATGATTTTTTAAAGATCATGAAGCAGCGTGGGGAGACTTTTCCTTAGCAGCCATGGTGTACTTTCAATGGCATTTGCAAGGAAGATCAGGAAACACAGGGGTGCCTCTGTGTAAAATGCTGTACCCACATTTGGAGTGAAAAGTCTGAGTCTTAAAATGGCTAGAGAATGGCATCTGGCTTAGACAGAGTAAGAAAGGCTTTAGGAATTTTTCCTGGAACTAACCCAATAATGAGTTAAATGCTGATGGGGCTCTGGCTTGGCAGGCAGATGGCACAAATACAGTATGTGAGGAATAATTCCCTTACAGCCATGGACATTTCTATAGACTCTTCTGTGAAGAAAGGCATGGTTGGCTGGTGGGGTTTTCCTTTGTGTTTTAGCCCAGACTACAAAATGTGATTTCTCTTTTTTTATTTTCAGTGTGTGTGTTGTCAAATGAGCATATAGCTTGAGCAGATTTGGGCCTGTATGTACAGTTTAGGAGCCAGGTCGAAAATAGAAAAAAAATGTTTTGGGTTTTGTTTCATTTTGTGTTGTTTGTTTGGATTTTTTTTTTTTTTTTCTTTAACCTCTCCCTCATTACTCATCTTTGCATGTTACCTTTTCTTTCAAACTGGTTAAGCCTGCTGAAGGGCCCAGCTGCTCTGGAGTAAGAGGACCAGAGGGCTCCATCCAGCAGATGCTGAGCACTCTGAACCAGCGCAATAAACACCCGAGTGATTCCTACAGTTACACATGGGGTGGCCACAGTGGGGATTTCCACTGAACTGCACCCTAGATTTCTTCCTGAGCTTTAAGGGCAGAGCCATGCAGCACCTGCTGGGGATAAAGCTGCCGAGAAAGCATTTATTGATTTGTTACTGTTGATGGAGTTTTGGGGTTCTACCTGCAGAAGTCTTTGCTGGTTGATGTTGTGTGAGGATGGCTCATCTAATGAATACTTGAAATACTTTTACACCAAGTTAATTTACTTTTCATCAGCAGTTCTCTAGGCTGGCACAGGTTTGCTGGTGCTCTAAAGGACATGCAATCTTGTAATCTTTTGTCACATAAAATCAAACAAGTCTGATGAAATGAGCACAAGGATTGAACAACTTGGTGTAAGTAGAAGTCTGATTAAGTCAGCTTACTGCTTCTCTATTGTTCATGTGATTGCTGTGTGAGCAGCGGCCACATGTGTGATGAGTGTTTTTTAAAAATATCGACCACTTTAGGGAGATCAACTCCTCATCTTCTTTGGGATTTGGGATTCCCAGTGGGCCCCTGAAGGAAAAGAACTCTTCTATAGCTCATATTTTCTGTTGGTTTGCTAGAACATTGCACACAAATTTCACCAGCTTGCAACTAAATTCTCCCAGAAAAAAATACAACATTTCCCTGATTGGCTGTCTGATTTTTTTTTTTTTTTTTTAATATTATTTAATGGGTTTAATATGTCCCTCCCATAACTTTGAGGAAAAATTGGCCATTTGACCTTGAATTTACTGTAGACAATAGCCAGCTAGCTGCTCCTACCTTTGGGCTCAACGTGACATCTCAGGTCTTTATTCTACATTTTCCTTGAGGCACTGGTGCTTTCATTTTGCTTGATGTAGAGGAACAGAAATGTTTTGATTGAAGGGACCAGCCAAAGCTAACTTCAGTGTTTACCCTGAAGCGTGATCCTTGTGAACACATGGGCTTTATTCATCCAACCATTACAGAAAATGATTTTGATTTTTTTTTTTTTTTAAGAAAGGCTCTTACATTCCCTGATTTCACTGTAAATGAGGGCCCTGGGTTTTCCCTGTGGGGCTGCCATTACACAGAAAGGTATGGATTGAAGAAGAGGAGAAGACTTGTATGTCTAACTCAAACATGTCAAGTGTTCACTTCTTTGCTGTGGAAGAATAATGCATTTAATTAGACTATCATTGTGACAAATTGGTTGTGATGAGGCCGTCTATCTCAGGAGAGTGATGCTAATCTTTCTTGTAGTTTAAAGGCTCTCCTGTGTTGGCATGAGAGAGAGAACTCATCATTTTGGGGCTGTGGGAAAACAAGAGATTCTTCCTAATGAGAAGACTGGATGCTTCAGTTGCCTTTTATAGGCATTTCTTTAAATGAGGAATGGTTTTGAGGACCATTAAAATTGTGCAGGATTAAATCCTGCGCTATGGAACTTGTGTACTTAACTGGTTTTGTTTTAATCTATTGACTCAGCATCTATGGAACCACATTTGTGCTAATACAAATGCAACAGATGGATTTTCATTTTCTTTTTCTCATTTCTGCCACTATTTGTTTGTTTTCTTTTCTATTGGGGATCATGGAAAAGGTGTTTTTTATGGTTATTTTTTGTTTTCAGAACTTGGTGGTGTCAGTGTTGCAGTTGATGAGGTTTCCTGTCCATTTCAGCTTAACTTGCTAAGTTTCTCATCATGGAAATGTTAAGAGTAGGTTCCTCTTTCAAACGTGTTTTAAATGACTTTGAAATATCAGGGAAATCTTGCCTGCTTTTTATGTTCTTTTTTGCTTTATGCTTGGCAATCCTTTTCCCAGCCTCACTAACCTATTTCGCTGCTCACATGGACTGTTTGCCTTCCCTAACAAGTCTGGCAGGTTTGTCTGAGGAGGAGACAGAACAAATGGCTCCGCTCACCCCAGAGTCTCCGGCCAGTTTGAGGTTAATTGGTGAGGAATGGGCCCAGGCTGCAGTGAGAGGATGAGTGCACCCAGCTCTGCTGGCCTGCCAGGGGTGATGGAGGGAATTACCAATTCTAGTGGCTCTGCTGATTTATATAGAAACACTCTAAGATCAGGCTGGAGCATTTCAGAATCCAAGGCATGGTGGTTCTTGGCAAATTCTAGACTTTTCAAAGACAGAAATTAAATAGGAGATAATCTAGAGGAAAAAGTACTGGCATTTCCTTTACCTGCAGCAGGTCGGGGTCTGCAGAGTTGTCCGAGGTTTAGTTTGCTTGTTAGGCGTTCATTAAAGTTTGTTACAAGATTTTTTTTTTTTCGTTTGTTGCTGAGGGAAAGGCAGAGGAAACCTTTCAATAAAAGCTGGTTAAAGCTGCCGCTGTGCTCCTGTGCCAGTGAATAACACAACTCTTACTCCTACCCTTTTTCTTGTTTTCCCTTTCCTTTTTAATGAATACTGATCACCTGTCTTGCAAATAAGTGACCTTATCAAACAATGTGCTTTTCATCGGTTGCTTTCATCTGGTCTGGAGGGCTTAATTTAAATTAGATAGAAGTTGGGTTTTTTTCCCATTGATTTTAAATTTTTAGAATAATTTCTTTTTTTCCAATTAACCTCAGTGTGATGTTTTCTTCTTTAGAGTGTTTGATATAACCACAAAAGACACACAAATCTCCCTTCTCTCTCTTCTTTAACTTTGTCTTGTTTTGTCAAGCAGATTATTGCAAATTAAGTTGGACTTTCTTTCAGACCTGTATAGCCTGAAACAGTCTTCTTCTTTAGTTGCGTGTTTGCATGCAGGCTTGGCTTCTAAACTTTTACCTGACCTTTAAACAAAAAAACAAAAAAAAACAAAACAAAAAAAACCAAACCAAAACAAAAAAAAACAAACCAAACCAAAACAAAAAAACAAACCAAACCAAAACAAAAAAACAAACCAAAACAACAAAAAAACAAACCAAAACAACAACAAAAAATCAAACCAAAACAACAACAAAAAATCAAACCAAAACAACAACAAAAAATCAAACCAAAACAAAAAAAATCAAACCAAAACAAAAAAAATCAAACCAAAACAAAAAAAAGTAAAAAGCCCCAAGAGTCCAGGGATTGGAGATTAATTTTATAGAAACACTGACCATTGATAAATTTTGCTCTTTTTGTCATGCTGCTAACACATTGCTGGGATTCAGAGCTGCTGTGTCCAGCTGTCACCAGGCTTAATAACAAAATTTCAAGTTTAAAAAAAAAAAATAAAATTCTTAACTATTAATAAGTCTTCATTTTGTCATTTTGAACACATCCCAGGCCAGCCATGTCTGTAGCCTGTCCCATGAGCTTCCCATAAGGTTCAGCACAGCTGCAGACATGGCAAGAAAAGCTTCAGTGAAGATGATTGGAAACCAAATCCCCTTGGGTTTTGCTTCCAGGCACTTTGAGAACTCGTAGGAACACATTTTGTCATGTTGGAGATATCGCTGTTTCTCATCCCTCGTTCTGGTTTAATCCCTTATCACAGTAAAGTTGTGCTTCTACTGCAGTAGAGGTATATGGGAGAGGGATTTGCTTTCTAATTAAATGGATTATAGATAATATAAATAGATTTTTGTAAGCATAAGTACATTTATTTGCTTAGTTTTTAACCTCCTCCTCCAGTGTTTGCTGGTTGGCAAGACAGTGTGATGTGAACTTTTGGGTAAGTCTTCCTTAATTTCCTCCTAGATTTGTCTCTGTGTGCTTCAGTCACATTGTGGGAGTTAACATGTGTATATAAAAACTATAAAAAAACCCACTCGAATCAAGCACAAATTAAACATTGATAAGGTTAGGCTATGGCTTGATAAATGTAAGTTGTGATATTTCAGATAAAGAGGGAGTAAAGCAACACAGCTTCACACGAGGCAGGGTTTCTCTGGGAATATGTGTTTAAACTTGGTGGGGATTTTCCTATGCTCATATTAAGCTGCTGGAATCACTCAGCAGATTCTCTTGAGCCTGATTTATATACAACTTTATTTGTTTTGTTGTTGGAGATTTTTAGATCTTATATTTAGGTCTTGTATTTATCCCTCAATGTTGGTTGAGCAAGGAGCTAAAATCTAAAAGTCAGTTCTTTGCTGGTGCTGCAGGGGCAGAGTTGCTCTCAGGAGACTTCCCAAAGGTTCTGCCAGGTCCATGAGAAGAAAACAGGTCAAGTACTGAGGCACGAAGGCTGGGCCCTTGCTAAACATCCCTTTGTATTTGTGGAGCTGATAAGCTGTAATGTAACAGCATTTCTTCACTGAAAATTGATTAAATTCTAGGCAATTATAGCTAGGTGGAAAAAAAAACCAAACAAACAAAAACAAACACAACAAAACAAGCATAAATTGCACTTCTGTAGTACAAAATAATAAAACTCAGAGTATAACTTTTAATGCTGAGTTTCTGCATATTTAATCACATGCATGCTTTTTCAAGGATGTGAAGCAAATAGGTAAATAATGTGTTTTAAGCCAAGTTTTCACTGATCTGTGTTCTGATGATTTTTTTTTTCTTTAGTTTGGCAATTTGCACCTGCTTCTTAGCTTGCTATACCCAAAGAGCCCCCCACACTTGTGCCTTTTATACAGTAACTTGCTAAGGTTAAAATTTGGATTGAGTTTTGCCATTTTAAAGTCAGACATATGAGATTCTATAGTATGAATTTTGACAGGTTGGTGGTTTGTGGTTTAGTTTGTTTTTTGTGTGTTTACATGTGTAGTATCATCCCTCAGAAGAGTTTCCATCTTCACCTGTGTGTCCCAGAAGGGAAAGGGCAGATATTTTTATTTTTCTGTTCTCATTACCGGGTACATTTGCATTGAAACAAGATAATTACAATACCTTCTGCTTACAGTGGATTCCCCATGTACTTTTAATTAGATACAGCCTCCTTGATTCCATTTTGTGAACAATTATGTAACTTGCTCTGCGATGTTAAACAGTTTGCGTTTCACCTCAGAAACGTGTGAAGTGATTCATAACTGTGCTGGGATCATAAAATCACTTTGTTGGTATAAAACTGTCGAGGGTGAAAGGCAATCCAGGAACAGCAGGGATGCGTGGTGGAGGAGGGAGGTCCTCACAGGAGAGAGTGGGACCTGGAGCTGCCAGGACAGCGGAAAGCAAAGACAATTCAACTATTGCAAATTCTCCTTTTCATCCCTTCCTGCCTCTGTGCCCTGCAGCCTGGCAGGGAGAGGATCATCCCATGTGATTGCAGAAAAGCATTTGCAGATTAATAGCCCTGTTCCTGAGAGGGCAGCAACCCTGTTTAGGTGGGAAGGAAAGAAAACCCTGCTGTGTGCTGTATATCTGTAGAACAGTGAGATCCTCAATGTCTGCAGGCTCTGCTGATGGCTTGTGGAAGGACAAACATCATCTCTTTTGCTTCTCTTTCCCTTTCTCCTGCTGGAGCTGAAGTGTTTTTGCTGTCATTCATTTCTTCACTGCAGGGAGCTTGGAATGAGCTTGTTAAATGTTCTCAGTACCTTAAACAGGGCACTCTGCAACCGTGTTTGAAATGCTCACTGGGTTAGCAAAGCCTTTGGGGTTTTTTGCCCCCATTCTTTCTGAACATTTTCTGTGCATCTCTCCTATCTCAAGTGTCACTCTGCATTTTCCCCACTGGATTTGTGGCTGCTTTATTGTGTGGTTCACTTTCTTAAGCACCGTGGGTTTGTTTTTTTAGTTGTTTTCCTCCAGGAGTCGGTTGCCAGTAGGATGAAGTAAGAAGGGAGTTTGTCCAAGCCTGACAAATTTAACACAAATGCTGATTTCTCTGCATGTCTAAGGACTCACCTTGGTGCTAAGCCTGCTCAAGAGGTGGCTCAAATCTCTCTGGTCTCTCTTGCCTGTTCCTTTGTCTTTGTTGCAGCTCCCATCCCTTCTGGCAGTATAACTGTTTTAAATGTACCACTCATATCATGATCACAGCTGGCATTTGTGTATTTTGGCAGAGGAAAAGAAGGTGAAATAAAGCATTTGTTTCCCATACATGTTTGTAACAGCATTCAGAATGATTGGTCAGAGGTGTTGGCCTAAGGAGAGCTGAAAAAAATAGCTCTGAGCTCAATTCTTCAATTCATTTAAAGTAATTCCTTTTCCAGGGTAGTTCTGAAGTTTGGAATGACTTTCTGAAAATATTCCATTTGAGGGCAAGCTTTGTGGGGCTTGGTTTGACAGAGCCCTTGCTATTTCTTTGGGCATTCCACTACAGCACTTCTCCCTTCCCTGTGCTGCAGGGCAGTACCAGCCAGCCCACCCAAGGCTTGGAAATATTTGGAGAGCTCTAAGCAACCGAGTTTTCCCTTTAATTGGCACCTGGCACAAGATAGTCTTCTGAAGGAAGCTTTAATTAGAGCTAAAGCAGCTAAGCTTGTGTCTGAATCCAGGCATTTGTTTCTTTGACAATAGCCAGCTTTAGCTATACTGGCAGAAAGTTCACGGAGATTACTTTGCTTTCCTTCCCAAACAAGTTGGGTTTTTAATCAGATGCTACAGAGCAGAAGCAGCTTTCGAATCTGGTGGCTTTGTTCTGTTACTTCACTGCACAGTTCTAACAGCTTTTTAATGCATTTTGATGTTTGGGTTTTTAATTTTTAAATCAGGCTCTCTATTACTGATGAAAAGTCAACATCAAAGGTACTAATGTGGAGGTAAGTCTTCTCCTTGTCTGAAAAAGAAACAGAAACATTCCAGCTATCTGATTTCCAAGGGAATGATTAATTTTATTATGCCAAATGCAGGTGCTACATATTAAGTAATGAAACTTAGCTAGCAACATTCACTCAGAGTTAGAAGGCCAGAGTGCAGTGTAATTTTAAAATGGGAATGTGTGGTTTATGCATATGGGGAAAAAAAAAAAAAAAAGTTCTTGGGTTTTGTATTGCATTTGCATAGTTCAGAAACAGAATGTCCCCCGTCTGTAGTTGACTGGAAGGTCAGGAGGTTTCTGGTTTTAATGGCTTGAAAAATCTCTTTGTTATGACAAATCCTACTTCCTTGAGCAAACGTATTTTATTTTGCCTTTGTTGCAGTCCCTCAAGTTTAATACAGAATGACACCTCCTCCTTCAGCAGGCACAAACCCAGCAGGGTTAGGCTCCATGTCCTGTGCTCTGCCCCCAGAAGAGATTCTGTCCCCAGGCTGCCACAGGGACAGCACTGGGAATGTGACAGGAGCTCACATAAAAGCAGTTGCCAGCTGCCTACACCTGAATATTGTCCCTGTTTGTGCCTTCCAGACCTTCACATCCAGTGCTGTTCTGGGAAGCTCTGGGAATGGCTGGGCTGGGATACCCTGGGATACCCTTTCTCAAGGTGTGGCCGCTGGAGTTTTCCAGGGTACTCGAGGCTCCTGGCGCGTTTCTCTGCACAATTTTTCAAGAGGATGGCAAATGATATATTTATCTTGTCACGTGGGGTATTTTTCCCTGTGTTTTTTGTGCTTTTGCACTCACCATAAATGAGCAGAGCCTCAGGTTTCCTTGTGCCTGTTCCAGTTCTCCATGCTGCATGGTGAATATGAGCATTTCCCTGGCCCCCTGCTCCCAGCGCCAAACAGTCCTTAGTCATAGATCTTATTTTGAACACTTAATTTCTGAGTCAGAAATGCAAACGACCCAAAGCAGGTTGCAAATGTCCCTTAAAGTGCTCCTTTTCCAAGGGTGGGTGTGTTCTCCTACTTCATTCCATCGGCCGAGCTCTCCATTGACATGGGGTGCTAATGGCATCTGCTCAATTGCCAGCTTAACGATCTCAGAAGATGCGGCAAAGTCTAGCGCTTCTTTCAGGGCTTCAGGTGTCAGTTTCCAGGCAGGGGACCCTGTCCCCCAATGGGACAGAGCTCCAGAGGTGGGCGATCCAGGGAACCAGGCTGGCAAGAGGAGGGAGCATCGTGTGCCATAAATTCCTGTGGTGTTGAGGCGGAGTGAGGGTTCTCGAGGAGGTGAAATGGTTCGCACTGGTTGAGTTCCATGATCTCGCAGTACAGTGATTTTGTGACTAGGAGAGAGGCTGTTTAAGCCAGAAAGGGGGCACCAGGTTTGTAAACCTGAAAAAAAAAGAAAGATCCTGAATCAGAAGAACTTTCCAGGGGAGCGACTCTGTGGAAGGTGGGTAAGAGGTTGTTGGTTTTAGTGCCACAGCACCTGCTGTCTGTATGGAATCTGACTGTAAAATATTTTATTGTGCTTTGTACTTTTTTGCTTTTCCAATTTTTGTAGTTTTAAAATCCCTAATATTCTTGGTGAGAACAAAGTCTTTGTGAATCTTTCTTCTCTTGGGGAGATCTGGGAGGTGTTTCTTTTTCTTTTTTTTCCCCCTCTTTCTCCCTCCCCCTCCCCTTGAAACTCAACTGTTGTAAAGATTGATTTCTGAATCCTTCAGCAACCACGTTCCTTTTTTGAGATGGAGTAGATCAGTCAATCTGCTTGTGAGGTGTTTGCAACCTGGGGAGGTCAGGAATGTCCAAAAGTGAGCAAGCCACCAGCGAGGACTCTGCAGGTTGAGGGGAGTGTCCATTGACCATGAACCCTGTGATGAAGAGAAAGGGACAAAACAAGTCCCACAGGCACAGCTGGTAAATGTTTTCCACCAGAAAACATTTTTTTAACAAATTAAACAGGAAGATATTTCCTTCTTCAATACTTATTAAGAGCACAATGTTATGTTTTCAGCAGGACTACAAGGAACTAATCCTATTTACTTTTGTTTGTACTGCTCTTTAGCTTTTTCAAATATTGTACCTGAAGGTTTCAAGCAGAAAAACTGATTTTTTTTTTTTTTTCCTCCTAAGGTTGTTAAACAATGTAGCAGATTTATGTTTGCTTATGTAGCTTCTGTTACGCTCCATGAGCACTTCATGAATGCTCTGAATGCTCAAAATGTCTCAGTCAACTTTGAGAAAGCTAAAACCACAATTTCTGTTTTGGTTTTATTGTTGTTGTTTTTATCTCTATTTTCCCCCTCATAAGGTTTTGTTTCAGATTGCTTACTTGCCTAAGATAAAACCATCCCAGTTCTCTTCAATCTCGCAATTATTTTAGCAATCTAAACATGCACTGCCTAAACAGAGGACCAGAATATTTAAGATATGTTGATGATTTTGCTGTTGTTGCTAAAATAGATTCTAATTCAAGCCCGCTGTTTTGATTTTTTTTTTTTGTTTGTTTGTTTGTTTGTTTGTTTGTTTCGGTTTTTAATGTTTTCATTTGTTTGGGTCCATGGTAGATATATGTGTGCTGAGAATGAGCTGTGCATTTGATGACACTGTGGGATGATATTTTAGTTGCTGTTGGGAGCTGTCTGGAGGGGAGGTCTGGGAGCTCTTGGGGCACCCAGAGCCCCCTGGGCTGGATTTTTGCTATAAATAATTCCCACCCTAAATCCCGCTATCACTGGTGTGGGAACTAAAGTTTTCCCAGGCAGAAGGGACTGGTTTTCAGAGCGGAGGAACTCTGCCCCAAGTGGGGCCTTTTTTAAACTATACCTGATGTCTCCTTGCTGGGATTTCAAATTCCTTTCTGTCCTCTATTTGTGTGTACTCATCGCTATTACTTCTGGGAGCTTCAGTATCAGTAATGAATACCTTATTGACCAGAATAAATCATGCTTGGCTCTTCTAAGTGATTTAGAACGCTTTAATGCAGCTCCATTGTTTAAGAAGGGGGTTGGTAACACCTATTATGTCTTCTGACAAACTGTTTTTAGCACTTTGTTTGATCACGATCAGTATCTATCTAGATTAATCAGTGTTCCTTTTACAAATGTCTTCAGTCATGACAGTTTCTGTGGTTTCATCACAACCAATTTGTCACTTTTTTTTTTTTTTCCCCCCTTCTGTCTTAAAATACCAAATTTCCCTGAATTGGTGTTTTTGGTTGCCTTGCTGGTGAACTGACAAATAAAAGGCTAGGTTGGCTTCCAAACTACTCTTCTGGAGGGGGCACTGGAGAAAAAGCTTGATTGACAATATTGAACAACCACAAAATTTACTTGTTTTCCTGACATTGCTATTAAATCGAAGTCTGAAAATGCGTGTGGAAATGGAGAGGATTTTTCAGTGTGTGAAAAATCTTCTCAAAGGCAAGTGGTTTCTAAACACCTTCCTACTGAAATCATCTCGGGATTGTCAGAGCCATCGTGCCATCCAAGCACAGGAACAAGAAAGTGGAATAAAGCCCTTCCTCGTTAATTTAACAGTGTACCTAAAATAGGGCCTGATCTGTGCCCTGGCACATTCTGTTTTCTCCTTGGTTTGAGGCCAAGCTGATCAAATTGTGTTTGGAAATGGCTTCGAATGTGAAGTGAGTTCAGTAAGAAAGGGCTGTGAAGTGTAAAGGAACAGCGGAGACGTCAAAATCGCAGCGTGAATGTTTGGGAGCACAAGTCCTCATTAATAGTTATTCAGTTCAGTCACTGATTTAGGAGGTTTTGAGCTAAGTCAAACATTCCCATGCTGCTGAAGCACAGCTCAACTGAACTGCCTTGTGCTGGGAGCTGCTGCTCGTGTTTTATTTGTTCCAAAGGTTCTGGCAACTTCTGATATTCTATGATAATATTCCGATGGTGCTTGAGGGTGATTTATTAAAAATTGAGGGTGTTTTTGCCCAACTAGCAGTGATATCCCTTAGGGAGCCTGTGTGTGTTATCATGTTGGCCTTGTTTGGGATACACCTTATCAGCATCAAGCCACAAAAAGTTTATTTTGAAAATACCTACAAGAGGCTCCTGGATGAAGTTCTTATAATAAAATTCTGTAGGGAGTATTTCACAGAAATATGTTACCTAAATTTAATTCTCATAAGTACCTGAATGTGTAGGCTACCACAGAGAGACACTGAAAATTGGGGGTTTTTTAAACTAAATCCCTTTTCATAGGGAATTAGAACATGAATTATACTTTTTTTTTTTTT
>VWZN01000234.1:67662-78632 GCA_013396955.1 Regulus satrapa
AAAAAAAAAAGAAAGCCTTAGCTTTTAACCACTTTATCCAATTCAGACTCAAGGTTTAGAGAGAAAGAGCAATTTAAATTGCAAATGTTCTTTATAAGAAGCCAGATTTCTATAAAGTGTAACTTAGTCATAGAGAAAGAAGATGACAAGCCCTAAAAAACCCCACATTTGGGCAAGGTGGATCCGGGCAGGGGTTCCTCTGTTTTTCCTGAATAACCTACAGAATTTTAACAACACTGGAGGAAATATGCAGGAATATAAAATTTTGTAGTTTTGCTGCCATGTACTACATTTTTAACATGATGCTCTATATCCGAGTCACAAAACGGATTTATGTACATTTCTATTCATTCTTTAAAAGCTAAGCAGAGCTCAGGAGAGTAAAACAAGCTGTTTGATATTGTGTTCCTTTTTTCCCCTTTCACTTGAAGCAAGAATACCTTAGCATCTAATGTCAAATTTGTTTTATATATGTAAATACTTTCAAGCCAGAACATGTAGTGTAAGCATATTTTATCAGCTATTACCCCTAAGATTTTTACATATAGGAACCAAAAAAAAAAACCAAAAAACAAAAAACAAAAAAAAAAAAACCCCAAAAACAAACCAGTGTTTTTGAAATTTAAAGTAATTTCTTCTCCTTTAGGATTATCTGAATTTCTGGAAAATCCTCCTTTCTTATATCAAAAAAGCATTTAACTGTGCATTGATTAAGAATTTCTTTATCATATTTGAAATCCGGGAAATTTGCTTATGTTTATAAACAATGATGTGCAAGATAAAACAGAAGGATAAAAGAGTTTTATTGTAATTTAAATGTAATAAAATCGGTTGTGCAACAGTCTTCACTAGCATATTCTCACAGACATTTTTCTTAGGCATTTCAAAATGCTGTCATTCTTACAGAAAGCTTTAGGATAAATCTGTGTAATTCCTGTGCATGACATTTTGAAAATGTGAGTATCACACCTGTTTGCTCTTAAGTCAAAAGCTTTCATGTGCAGGAAATATTGTTTCAATTAAAATAAAAAAATTAAATAAAAAAAAAAAAAAAAGAGAGAGAAGAAAGGGGTCATTTGACATTACTACACTGCATTCAGAATTGTGCAGAACAAAAGAAAATTAGAGCAATTTCAATGGGCTGCTGACTCGGAGCTGAACAGACTGTAACATTTGCATCACCTGTTTAAAAAAAATAAATTTTAAAAAAAAAAAATTGATAAGGCACAATTTTAGTATCTAATTCTTGTACCAGCTTGCAGACTTGGTGGTCTCTGTCTCTTGATTTTTTTTTTTTTTTTTGCCTTTTTGCTATTGCTGGTGACTGAACACCTGGATTTATTCTGTTGTTCCCACTTCAGCTTTGTCATCATGTGGTGAAATCTGCAATTTTCTTCACTGAAATTTGGGTTGGGGAGATACTGAGTAAGATGGCAAATACAAATTGCAGGTGGAAAGAATTTCTATATGAGTGTAGCGATTCACTTTTTGCTTTTCCACGTGACCTGGATTTGATTTACAATTAAAAGTATATATGTGCGCTTGTAAGATTAGCGAGCATTTTAATTTTTCATGCTGCATACACTATCTGACATATCCCTTGGGATTCGCAGGAAATCCTTTCTCCTTGCATAAAACCAACAAGATGCATTTACCCTAAAATTGCCCTAGAAATAGATACTTTTTCTAGCAGTATTTGGAATAATTTCTCCCTAATGACATCTCCTTTGTAGTACAATGCTCGATCGTCGAATCCTCAAGTGCAGATTTAGGTTTTTTTTTGCTTATGGTTGGGTTTCTTTACAGAACCATTAAGAAAAAGCACTTGCCCAGTGAAGATTCACCATGTAGGGATGGATTTGGCTGCTGTATAAAGAGCATTGTTCTTCTGTGGATGACCTCCTTGTGCAGAATGATAGTTTTATCCTTCTCTACATCATTATGTTTGCTGTACAGAAATCCTGCTGTGCTACATCATAATAACATGTAATCTTCTTGCTCAGTTTAGCTGAGATTTAAGGAGCTGCTGTTCATGGAAGCAGTTTTTGAAAGTCTGATCTATAATTTACCAGAATCAACCAGGCAAAAGAGCAAGAGGCTTTATAAGAGGGATACAGCCCTTAAAACTCTTAAATGAAGATTAGTTTAAAGTTTTACAATCCGGTACAGAACCATCTGGCAAATCTCATGTCAGGCTTTGTTAAACCTCTGAGCATTCCTGGTGTGCTGCCCCCCACACCCTGCCTTTATCTTCCATCCCTCTCCCTCCTGCCCTGCACCAGCTCTGCCCAGAGGGGGATGGAATAAAAATGGGAAGTTGTTAGAATCCAAAATACAGAGAATTCCCCAAATCATGAGCCTACATGCGAAGGCTCTGAAGGGAGCACAGGATTTGATATATGACCCTGGAAAAATATTCTGAACTTAAAAAATCAGAAGCTAAAGTGTAGATTTGTAGTTTAAGTAAAAACAAGACAAACTAGAAGAAAGTTCAGAAATTAAAACCTAATATATAAAAGGTAGTTATAGAGTTCATGGTAGTTCTAGACTACAGCACTATAAGCCAGTGTGTCATAACATAATAAACAAAAGAAAAAATACAGCATGAGAAGAAAAGCAAAACCATAATTAAGTTAAAAAATAAATATTAATATCTTTGTTAGCAAAATTTTATTAAGTCTTTAAAAAGCTCTATATTCAGAACATGAGTATTGTGACCTTTTTTTGTTCAAACACTCTAAATTATGAAAACTAAACTCACACTCCTTAACATCATTAAAAAAAAAAAGAAAGGCACTTAAAAAACTACACAAGAAAGCCCATCTCTAACTCACAATCTCCCAAGAAAATGGTTAAAAAAAAAACCCCAAAAAACCCCCAAAACATAGGGAAGTAAGTATGCCAAGGGCTGATTTCCCTCCAGGAATTGCAGAACAGCTGGGTGTGCTGCACCTCTGGAAATCATGTCCTAACGCTGGCTGTGCACTGGGTGATTTATTGCATCTCTCAAGAGGTACTTGCAAGGTAAAAGCTGCCTGTTGGCAGCTCCACTAGAGACTTGCTGGGTTAAATTGTGGCTTTGGAGCCCAAGGAATGGCTGGGAGGATGCAGAGCCACGTCTCGGGGCATTTTGGCACTCTCGGAGCTGGAGCTGCAGCCGGGCAGAGCAGTGGGAAGTGTCAGTGGTGATTCCGGGATGCTGTTTGCTCTGGAAAGGTGATGGTTCCTCACTGATCTCCCCACAGAGGAATCATTATCTGTATTTTAACTTGTATTTCTGTCCTCTGTTGAAAGGCAGACCTTTGTTTCTTGAACTCAAAGCAAAAGCCTTCCCATTGGAATCCTTAAGGGCATCTTTATTTTAGCTGTCCTGTGGCTTTCTTTACAAGTAAATATATGAATCTTGGCAACTTAGAATAGAAGAATTTGTTTTAGCAATCTGTTCTGTAAACTTATATTATTGTCACTAAAATGAACCCTTCAGTTCACCTTTCATGCAAAGGCTCTCAGGAGGGTGAAGGAGAGGACTGCAGGAATCCAATTACCTGAAATCAACTTAGAGGCAAGGGGGAGGCATTGTTAATAGAGATAATCTCTGTAGGCTTACAGGGTTCCTCTGGCTCAGTGCAAAGACATGCTGCCCGGACAGCAAAATCGGTATACCTGATTTCCTGACTAAAATATGCAACAGAAAAATAGTGAAGAGTGCAATTCCTGCCTAAAAATGTTGCTTTGGACAGACAGAAGTTGCCCCAAACAGATAAACATTTGCAATCCCAACCTCATGATAATAACTCAGCATAGCTGATATACAACTTACCAATTGTATTTTGCTGTTGGTTTCCTAAATTTTACTTCAAGCCATATAAATTTTCAGCTGGAAAGATATTTTTTTTTTCCCCTTTGCTGTAAAGTGCCAGGGGTGGGACACTTGGAGTCAGACAATTTTAATGCTGTCGTAGCAGTTTCCTAAGGCACCAGAGAAAAATGCATGGTGTTGTCTTGGAATTTCAGTCTGCTTTTGCTACTCCCAGTAATCAATAACCATTAGAATTACTGGTGGTAGTATCTGTCTAGATAATTATAGGGCTTTTCCAGAAATCAGAATAGCTAAACCAAAGTCGCTGTGTTGTAAATTTCTATTTTTCCTTTTTAACTCTAAGCTGAGATTTGCTTTGAAGAAAAGCAAAAAAAAAACTTTTCAATAGAGAGGCAGGCTGGAATGGAGGTAATATCTTACCAGCTGGACAAATCCAGCATTTAGTATTAGAATAAAACTTAATCAGTTTGAATTATCTCAGATGCCCTGAAGATCTCCCCTCATGTTTCAGGGTGAGAACCACTCTGAAGCATCCAGATCCATTGTTCCATTAAAGACAAAAATGATATCTGACTTAAAACGCATTCATAACCTTTAAAATCTGTTTTACAGTTCATTTTCTCTGGTAGGTTTTGGAAGCCTGGATATTACCTGTCAAGTTGTCATAAGTAATTATATGTTTGTTAACTTATTGCTTCTAATAAACAACAAGAAATATTCATGATGGATTTCATTTTCCCCTTAAAAAATATTTAATAACTGCTTTGATTAAATATTAAAGCTTTCTTTTGCTGTTACAACCAGACAAAAAAAAAAAAATTCCAAATATCAGCAAAATATTTTGTGCACAGTTTCTAATGACCTGGTTATTATGCTTTTTTTATTGCTAACACCATTGATCAGGGTAATTTTCTAGGTGGTCAGGTGGAAGGCTGATGGGACTGGCTGTGCAATGGCCCAGCAAACCAAAACTTTTCTCGTATTGAAAACACCTGAAAATTGGACCTGATGTAGGTAGACAGGACTGCCTGACCCTGGGGAACAGTTGAAATTATTGCATTTCCCAGTGGACAAAGGGGATCACTGAGATAAAGGAAACCTTTACAAGCCAGCAAGATTTTATGTGGTTCCTTGTCTGTCTCAGTGCCTGTGACACAGGTCAGGTCATGATTTAGAGTAAAAACAGCCTCCCTCAACTCCAGCAGAGAGCGAGGTCTCAGGAGGAGCTGGGTGAGGGGTAGGAGCAGGATCAGCTGTCCCGGTACATCCTGTGCTCGTGGAACAGCAGCTGGCTGTTACAGAAGTGGCAGGTGGTTTTTCAGACAGGGAAAGAACCTCATTTATCCCCCCAGTCAGGTTGGCTGCTAGAGGAGCTGTAATAGGTGCGTGTACAAGGGCTGAGGGAGCTCTAGTGGCACTGCTGGAGCCAGAACCTCATACCCAGGCTGAAATCATTCCACCTCACAGCAAGCACAGCTCTCTTTCTCATGGGAAACTTCAGTGTCGAATCGAGGAAGTGGAGGGAGCATAAATAAAAACTGTGGGCACCGTCTGTTGGCTCTTTGGGGGAACTGGGGAAGCTGCAGGAGGCTGTAGGAAGAAGATGCTCCAAAGAAAAAATGAGGGGAGAAAGGCTTCCAAAAACTTCCCAGTTTTAGTAAGAGCTTCTTCATCTGTGCTGGAAGAAAGAAGCTCCTGGGAGGATTGGTGTCTCATTACCACATCCTTCTTTAAAACAGAGGCAAGAGGACTTGGGGCGAGTGCTGCTGACCCCTGAGCAATGTGTGTGTATCTCAGTGAGGGGAGAGGCAGCAGCTCTGAGCTCCAGGTGCAGCTGCTGTGGTTCAGAGCAGGTATCACCCCTGGAGAGGGGCAGCTGCTGGGTCAGAGCCAGCTGTCCCCTGTGGGCTCCCAGCCCGTGTGGAATGTGCTCGTCCTCTCTGCAAAGTGACCACGCCGATCCCCTCCGTGGCAAAGCAGAGCTGTGTGTGCAGAGCTGGCTCTGAAACGGTGTCAGGAAACTGGAGGGAGAGCCCCAGAGCTGTTCCCTGTGTGAGGAAACCCTGCAGGGATAAAAATGCTGCTTTTTGTCCTCCTTCCCTGCACTCCTGGAGCAGCACTTATCCTGGATTCTGCAATATTTTCACTCTTTCTGTGCCTTGTTCCTGTTTCCTGATATTTTATCCTCAGAGTGGGGTGAGAGGGTCGCTTTAGGTGTGGAGTAGGAGGAACTTGAGGTAGCAAATGCGTCCAGTCTAAATAAAATTCAGCATTAAGTTCTTTGAGTCTTTGTTAAGCCATGTCTAAGATTTAGAACATGGTTTCCAGTGGTGCTCAAACACTTTTAAGTGCTGTTTCATCTAAATGTACTTTTGCACCTCTTTACCTTGTATAATCATACACTTGTTTGTTCTTTTTTTTTTTTTTTTCTTTGCTCTCTGAGTGGACAATTGTTGTCTTAAAAAATGGGTGTGAAATGCCAAGAAAAACTATTTCCCAAGAAATAATGTGATTTTAACTTCAGTTCCTGGCAAGCTGGCCCATGTGGAATTATTATGGTATCTTTAGCACCACAATTGATATATTTAATAATTTTCATTGTGTGTTTGGGTCCCTTTGATGGCTGATGATTAAAGCAAGATTATAAGGTAGACTACATTTGCTTTTCAACACATGAAAAACACAACCTTCCCTTTCCAGATGCATTCATTTTAACTCTGTTAAGCATTCACTAAATCTGTGGTTATTTCTTTTTTCTTTTGAAATACACTTATTGTTCTATTTCAAGAATGAATCATATTCCATTGATACTCCAAAATATAAGATAACAAAAAATAGTAAAAAATTATTGCTTGTAATCTATTATTACAGGCAATCCAACTTGCCAAAACACAATTGCCATTTAATAAGGTGCTTTTTTGAAAGAAGCCCTGTGAATGCTCCATGCAAACTGAAGTTGCCCACAAATTCTGTATTTAAAGAAAACAATGCTTCCTTTGAAGCAGCCATAGTTTGCTGTAAATGACAAAAACTCCAATGGCTTCTCTCTCCTTTGCTTTGTCAATCCTTGCTGTCTCCATGGGTGTTTAGCTCACTCTGATGTGGGACCTGGATAATGTGAATTTTGTATTAGATATTGTCAAAGGCAGCGCTCAAAGGGTAGTGAACTAGAGATTTATTTCAGGAGGAGGAAAATCCTGACACTACCCAAAATATATTTCTGCAAAAAATTTTTCTTTTTAGTCGTACGAACCTCACCGTTTTTGTTTTATGATAGGAGACAAATTTAGGGAGCAAGAAAATATGAGAGTTGTATCCTTAACAACAATGTGTAAAATTCCCTTGCTGGAAGCACATATGGAGAAAATTAAAAGGTGCCAACAGCCTATTCAGTGCTCAGCCCCAGTGACCAAAAATCTATGCATTTATTATTGCAGTAGTGGAATTAGATGTCAATAAGTAACTGCAGGATGTTTTGGTATTACAAAAAAAGAATGTGTGATGGATCAGAGGTTGTCTTCTTTGAAGATCACTTTGATTACCTGCACTTTGGGTTTGGGGTGGTTGTTCTTAGAACGTTCCAAGTAGTGGGAAGTCAAGGAGACAGAAAACCTTTAACTGCTCTGGCTCCAGCTGTGAGGATTAAGGAAAGACAAGGGCTCTCATCTGAAAACATGGCTCCCCATCCAAATCATGCAGCCTTTAAATGTGTTTCCCATAAATTCCTTTTTTGGTTCCTCTATTTAAGTTACAGTGAGCATAACACAGCCAGGGCAGGGAGCAGCAGAGAAACCAGAGCTGAGTTCCCCCTGAATTTCTGCTGCTGAACCTTACTGTGGTGGCAAATAATTTTGTATTTTTGGCCGAATTTTTTATCTCTATGCACAGATGAAGCTGTGCGCCCCCACACTTTGAAAGATACAGCAACTCTATTAATTCACCTAGTTGGGAGAAAGAAAAAAACTTATCTACAGCTTGGTCCAAATGTGTGCAGTCTTGATGCATTGATACGTTATTGTATGGAATTTGTTCCTGTTTTATTCCCTCAAGGGGAAATTAATGCTGAATGCTGACTGAACACATCTTTGACACATCTTTTTCTCTTTCCCAAAAGCACACGAAAGAGGTGGGAAGGCCACAAACTCCTTTGAAAGAAACAACCTTGGAGGCCTGGACTCAGCCACAGGTAGGTTGGAACAACTTTTCTGATCGCTTCTTTTCTGCAGTAGTGGTTTCTGTGAGTATTCATGGAAATAATCTGCAAAGAAACAGTGCAACAGGCTGCTCTGTGGTTCTTCTATCACATGTCAAAATGATTTGTTTTGGTTTTTGGCTGACCAGACTTTTGGTGGTGCCCTTTGAGTTGAAGTCTGAGCTTTTTTTTCTGAGCAAGAAATGCCAGCATTATCTTGCCTTCATCCTGTGCTTCATTTGTGCTTAAAAAAAATTGGAAGAATTTGACAAAAGAGAACTATTTGGTATGAAGTGATAGATTTTTGTTATTTTAAGAGATCAACTTTTTGCTTTGCGTGGACTTGACCAAGAATAGAGCAATAATTAATTATGCTAGAAGTGATAAGGAAACATGGATATTAGTATGCCATCTTTCTTAACACAGAGTAGGTTTGAATATTTTGGCCTTTGCAGTTACTTGAGCAAATAGTTTATTATAAATATTTTATGTGCAGGATTTCAGAGCCGTTTTTGCTGTTTATTCCCTGTGTATCAGTGTGCTCATGGAATATGCGGCTTCAGAGGCGAGTGAGGGAATGAATGAAGCAGTGAAATATAAAATCCTACAAGTTAGGTTGGTTCTAGAGACCTCTTTACTCCCAAAACTTGTGGCAAATACAGTGTGGGAATTTGGAAGCAGAAATGAAGAAAGCCTGACAGCTCTGCTCAAGGTTGGGTGCGTTGCCCTGTGCTGGGTGCGATGCTGGCTGTGCACGGGACAGTCTCTACAGATGACCAAAACACAGAAGCTCTCAGGGATGAGCTCCTCCCTCAGCCACAGATCGCTGGTGGTTGTGTTTGTGCCTGCTGAGAGAGAGCTCCATCCGTGAATCTGCAAGCCTGGTGCTGGAGGGCAGTCCCTCAGCTGCTGCTCTCCCGAGCTCGGGGTTTTCCCTTTCCCAAATCCGAGGCTCCCAGCCCTGCGTGGCCAAAGCTCCTGAGCCTCCATGCAGGCAGCTGCTAATCACAGCAGTTCAGCCTCATCGATCTGCATGTGTGATCAATAATGTTTATGTGCAGTCCTGCGGGGCTTGCTCTGCTCCTCAGTTACCAGCAGATGTTAACTCCTCGTGTGCATGAGCAAACTGGAGGGAAGGCTCTGGCTCCAGCAGCTCTTGTCCAGCCAAGGGAGGGCTGATGGGCTCCTCCTGCCTCTCAGCCACAGCATCTCCTCACCACCAGCTCCGAGCTGGGGCTGGGTTTGGGTCCTTTGGCAGGATTTTGGCTTCCAAGTTGAGAAGGGAATTGTTGAAGCAGCTTGATCCGTGTGATTGTCATTTAGTGGGGCACTGTCAGAGCCCTGGGCACAGAGGGGTTTGGGCTCCCTGTGCTGCCAGGTGCAGCCCTCAGCAGAACACTGCTTTGGAGCTGAGGCCGTGGAGAAGGCTCCCAAAATTGAGTGACGGGTCTGGGATTGTGGGTGTGGAGTTTGGATAAAAGTGTGCAATGTCACAGGGTGGAAACTCACGGCTTTAGGGTATAATAATGTATGGAACAAGATGGAGATTTTTAAGTGTTGGCTTCTTCTGCCTCCTTCGTGGGTTTTGTGCTACTGTGTGATTGGGTGTAAAATGCTGCACTGCAGGTCATAGTTGTCTAATTATTGGGTTCAAAGAAAAAATAATCCAGCTGGCAATTATTCACTGGTTCAGTTTACCCTTAAAAGCCCCTGTAGTTCGAAGCTCTCATGGCCATTCCTACCCAGAGGCTGAGGTGCTGAGATCTCACTCCCTTGTAGCACTGATGGGAAGAAAAACACCTGAGACCAAACACGAAAAACCATCTCCTACCTGTCAACCCTGGCCCTGAAGCAGCTGAAAACTGCCACATTTTTGGTGCCCCTGAGCACACAGAGCACTGCTGTGTAGACACAGGTGACAGAGGTGAATTTTGCAGCCACTTTTCTGTGGTGGTTTGTGTCTGTCGCCAGCAGTCCTGTCAAAGAAAGATTCTGTTGCACTGTCCCAGTGCTGATGGGAATCTTGCTCTTGCTGAGCTTATAGACCATCATCATGTTGTTTCATTGATTCCAAGAGCTTCATCTGCCGCAGCTTTACTTAATAACCACAATGGTAAATATTCATAAAATATTATTGTCATTCCTATTTATTTTATATTAAATAAAATAGTCTGTTTTCTAAAAAAAAATACATACAAAGAAACTAACACTAATACGCTTTTTATTTCTTGGAGAGAAGAAATGTAATCAACAAAATCAAAAACTGCTGGAACCATTATTGTAGCAGAAAATTAAATTAGTTGTTAATTCTTTCATGGATGTAATTCTGGCCACTGCAAATCCCTCTTTAGGTATTTTGTATAAAGTGAGTAAAAATTCATGGCATGGATAAAAGCTTTGTCTATTTTATGAGCAACAGGCAAATGATCCAAATGGTGCTCATAAAGCAAATGGTTCCCAACTCTAAAAGGGGGAGAAATGTATTTAAAAGCTGCTGGAATGAACCATGAGTAAAGCCAATTTCTCTGTACAAAAAGGTGTTACTTCCATTAAAGTTTTTTGGATCCCCCACACAGCACACAAGGGAGACACTCTCTACTTGTGTCTACTTAATAATAACAATAAAATAATAAAAAAAAAAATAATTTTGTGTGCTTGGGCTGCTCAGGGCTGAGAGCTGCTGTGGGACGAGCTCTATCAGCAGAGAGAGAATGGGAGGGCCCAGAGCAGGATTGGAGTGCAGGGCCAAAGGGCAGCGAGGCAGAAAGAGCCACATCTGGCCCCTGCTATCAGCAGGGAGAATCCGGTGCCCATGAGCAGCAGGGCAATTGCACACAGAGGAGACAGGCTGGGGGAACAGGGACCCGGGGTTTGGGTGCCCAGGGAGGGAGGGAGTCGTGCTGCCAGTGCTCCTGCTTGCCTGCTTTGCTCAGGTTTTGCTGGGAGTTTTGAAACAGC
>VWZN01000234.1:99542-127082 GCA_013396955.1 Regulus satrapa
TGAGGATTTTTTTTTTTTTTTTTTTTTTTAGACTATATTGCTTTAAAACACCTGTCCTAAAAAGAGTTTTGGGTGTTTTAGCTTGGCTCAGGAAAGGCAATCCTTCAAGCATGGGGAACAATTAGGATGTGAAGATTTCCTTATGAATAATGTGAGGATTTTTTCTTCCCATTTATACCAACCCTTCAGACTCCTAAAACTTCTTCACCAAAGGGCAGAGGGGTAATAATTTCTGGTTTTATGATGGTTTTGTTTAGACAAGCAGGAGAATAGGTTTTTGCATCCCCCCCTTCCTACTTGGATTAACTTTGGATTCTGGAGCTTTCTCATTGTTTCAGCATATTTAATTGGCTCTCTCAGTAAATTTTGTTGACACTTTTTGCTTGCTGTAATTTAGGATTTCAAGTTCACCTTGAGCTAGGGCTGCATACCAATGGAGGAAATCTTTTAATATTTTAGTTTTAACTTTTGGCAGAAGGTGTATTTGCAAGCAGGTTCTGTCTCCCTGTGTAGAACATCAGCTCCACGGCCTTGTGCATGCCATGTTTTATTATAAGGAATTTTAGCAAGGAATGTTTGCTTTCTCTCTCTATTTTTTTTTTTTTTTCCTTCTGCTGGTGCTTTGCTCTAACATGGCAGTTCTCTTATGTTTGCTAGAGGGTTTTCTTTTGCAATATAGGCGCAATCTGTGGAGAATATATAACATTTCCAATAAAAGTAATTATTATGTCGAGACGTGGCGATGTTACATATTGTAAATTTTGACTTTACTGCCAACCTCTGCCATATTTTCCTTGCTGCTCTGTGCAATTCTCTATTGAGCAAAATATTGTCGTTGTTATTCTATAAATGGTATGGGGACATAATTTCAGCAGCTGAAAGGTAAATATGTCTCGGCATCTCTTTCTTATTGTGTTTTTGACTCGTTCCACTCTGCAGTGGTTTTTACTCTGTAACAAAGGTGGTACTGCCTGGTAAATGTAGCATCTTATTAGAATCTCATTAGCATTCTTTTTTAATGTGTGCTGCAATTCAAGTATCAGAGGGGAGCTCCCCTGCCCAATTAGTGTCATTGCTTACCTGAAGACTGTTGCAACACAGAGTGGTTTTATTTATTTGGTCATAACTGCTGTGGCAGCCAGGAGCCCCAGACCTGTGCTAGGTGTGAGAATCTTTCCAGTTCTGGAGTTTTCTTGAGAGTTTTTGTTGACCTTCACTTTTCCCATGCCCATTGCAGAGGTTCCCATTAGATTAAGGTGATGGAGCCTTGCAGCTCCTCTGCTGTCGAGAGCCTTTTGCCATTCAGGTCCAGCAGAGGGACACCTTGGGATCAAGGGAGGCTCTGTGGGGCGGCTCTGACCCTGCAGAGGAGCACTTCCCATGGAACACACTGCATTCTGTGGTTTAAAAATGACTTACCACTGATTTGATAGAGATTTTTGGGTTTTTTTGTTTTGTTTTTGTTTTTTTGTGGTGGTGGTTGGGTTCTTTGTGGGTTTGTTTGTTTTGTTTTTGTTTTGTTTTTTTTTTTTTTTCTATAGAGATTGTATGAGGAATNTTTTGGGTTTTTTTGTTTTGTTTTTGTTTTTTTGTGGTGGTGGTTGGGTTCTTTGTGGGTTTGTTTGTTTTGTTTTTGTTTTGTTTTTTTTTTTTTTCTATAGAGATTGTATGAGGAATATCAAGCCATTAAGTCAGTTTTATAGAATATTAGCTTAATGTAGCCAGTTGGAAATGCAGCTGCACCCTTTCCCTTCACGGGAGACCCTGCCAGGCAAAGTGCACGGGACTGTGGGAGGATGAAGATGAACTTCCCTCTCCCTAAACCTGTGCCCGGAGTTGTGAACACGAAACACAAATGAGGGAGATCCTGAAGCCGGGGTGAAGGAATCCTGAGGAGCTGCTCAGAGCACGAAGATCCCTGCAGAGGGGCTGGTGGGGCCCTTGTGATTTATCAAACGTGAGACACCTGTGGATTTAAACCCTGCCCGGGGCAGTTCTGCCTCAGAGCACAACCTCAATGAAGTCACCTTTGGGTCTATAACAGCACAAATATAAATCGTGTGTCTCCCCAAAACACTCCCAAATGTCAACGAGTAATTACAATTTGCATGGAGATGGGTGTAGCTAACCATCCACATGAGCTGTTTTAGAGTTTCATATGTTTCCTGTATTTGCATTATTTAAAATTTAAGCTCTATAGCTAGTTTGGGGAGGGTGTGCACAGTCCTCATTTAAATTGGTAAGGATCCATATTTCACATGCATTTTCAGAATTGCGTGACTGCTAATTTTAGGAGAGAGGTAAATGCCTAAGTACCTTTGAGGACCAGAAAAGAGCTCTTTTTTTCTTTTCTTTTTTCTTTTTTTTATTTTTAATTTTTTTTTTTCCTAATGCTTTTACTTCTTTTATGAAAATTCAAAACTTGCTGGAATTTTCCTCTTGAGCTAAGAAAGTCTCAAGCTTTTTAAAATTGAAAGAAAAGTTAGGAAGGCACTTTTCCCATTACCTCAGAATTAATATTTTATTTATATTACTTGCATGAAGTGTATCTCCATCAGTCTGAGATCCACGGTCAAGTGTATTCTTTCCATTTAACTGCAAGATTTCAAGATTCTCTGGAGATATGGTATCCAATATTTCTATTAAAAGAGAGCACATTCAATAGAGTCAGATTTCCCTAAGGAGGAAAGAATGTAGTCTGCCCCCCACTACCTCCCCACATTTTAACTAATACATCTCTTTTTTTATTGCGTCAGAATTTCTCACAGATGTGGTGAAGTAGGAATTGGTAGTTGAAGTTTCTGGTTAGCATCTCCATGAATTGTTTCCAGCTTTTAGGTGGGGATAAGCAACATGCAATTCCATGAAATTTTCACCTCTACAGAAGCCTTCACTGGTTTGACTTCCAACCAGTTTCTGGTAGTTAATGGCACGGGTGAGATTATGGAATTAAGCCAATGGAGCAGTGTTTCATCAGACAAATTGCAGTGAAATATTGGAAAAAGTTAGTAAACAGTAATGGGTAAATGACAGCTTGGATTGAGTGCAATGCTCTTTCTTGCAGCTTTGATAGTTTCTGAATACCAACAGTTAAAAATAATACAATTAATTGTCAATTATTTCTTGTGCAGCTATAATTATCAGTGAAAAATTAGTGTTTCTTCTGAAATTAGGATCTTGTGAAAGATTATAGGAACTCTTCAGACTGAAACTCATTTGAGACAGAAAATTCAATGTAAGCTGCATGTGACTGAAGATGAAAATTTTTTCCCAAGCTCCTTTTGTCTGATATAAATGCACTGATTTCTGTGAAGCGAGTATTTTAAAGTGCTAACTCTTTGATACTCATCTTGTGAGCAGTTTTCCTGGTTTTTTTTTTCAGTTAATCTGACTTTATTTTCCCACCATTAATGTATTCCGTGCTGTTTGGAAACTGCATGCAGCTGGCAACACCACGTTGAAATATTCTTATATCAAAATGTAGCACACAGTGGCAAAGGGAACTGCAGAGATTTTAATTCTTGGTTTAACTGTGCCAGAAAATTAGTGACTGGAAGTTGGGATGTAATGAGAGGCGCTCTGAAACAAATGTGATGAAATGATGATGGGTTTGGCCTTTGCTGCAAGGGCACCTGTGTCGATGCTACCACTGAAATGGCTTGATCGATCCTGAATTAGCCTCGTCTCGCCCGGGTCCACAGGCTGGTGCCCTTGTTTTTTATGAAGAACAAAGGTTTTACACTAGAGTCAACTTTTCACATCCATGACAAATGGCAAAACGCTGGCATAAGCTCTGCAACCTTAACTATGGAACTGGGAGGGAAAAAAAAAAATAAAATCAAACAACAAAAATACAGGTGTAAGATGTTTAATAGTCAAAATAATCTTTTTCATATAGTTTTGAGTAATGACCTAAGTTGAAATAGAAAAACCAAACAAACAAAAAACAAACAAAAAAACCCCAAAACAAAACAAAACCAAACAAAAAATCCAAACCAAACAAATAAAAAAAAGAAAACAAAAACCACACAAAAAGGTGAGGACTATTTTCATCTGGTGGAGTCTGTAGAAGCAAATATAAATGAGAGACCTGAGGGATGGGTGGGCAGCCTCAGGTGTCACCATCTCTACGTGTGGGATTTACCCACAGCCAGAAAAAAAAACCAGGGAAAATGGGCCCGGAGTCATCACAGCCTCTGCTGTGCCCTGCCAAGGAAAATGAAGCTGTTTGGTAAAGACCTGATAGGTAAAAGCTGAGCTCAAAATAAATGAATTAATTTGGTGGAAAGTGATTAAGAACCACACACATCTGGAGGGGCTCATCAGTGGGAATTGGGCTAATTTGGTGGAAAGAACATTTCTTCAGCGGGCACTGCTGGAGTCAGAGGAGGGCACAGCCTAATACTTCTGAATTAATAATGTCTGAAAACAGGTTTGAAGTCCCAGGTGGTTTCTCAAATTAGTCTTTTGTTTAAGTAAGGTAAAAAAAAAAAAAAGTATTTTGATGTGAGAGCTGACCACTGGGGAATGAAAGTAGGAAATAAGAATTCCCAAAATGATGCATTTTGGGTTTGTGTACATCTCTATAGAAAAATATTTTTTAAAATTATACACAGAGACACAAATTGTGACTTGATTTCAGAATGCTGATTAATTTGGTGCTCAGTGTACATTTCCCAACAAAGGTTAATGAATCTGTTGAACTAATGAACTTTTCTTAATTAATAGAAGTTTCAATTTTCTCAGAGCAGGGGCGTTGGGGAAGAGAGCAATGAATATCACACAAACAGGAGCAATGAATAGCACACAAATAAGCACATTCTGTTGTTTTTATCAAATAAAATACAGAAAGCATAGAGTTGTTTTGCTGTGTCAATACAAGGCATTGCTTTTCAGACTCCAGACTTCCTGGTGAAATTAAAGTCAAGTGGCTGGAATAGAGTTTGTGGTCATCAGAGGGCAGATCCTTCAGGTCTCTTCTGAGTTCCCTAGTCCAGGGGAGCAAACTTTTCATGAGTGCAAGATGCATGTACAGCTCCAAACAAAGGAAATTTTATTTCCTCCATCATTATGTGAAATTATCTTAATGGAGGAAAAAGATTGGATACAGCATTTCTATTTAGCAAGTAATAGTTATGTTTTTATTCTGCTAAGTGGCTACTTGGGATTGACAAAGATTATTTGTAAAATAGGAAGCCAGAACTTAATTATGCAGATTGAAAAGGGAAGTAACTGGGTATGAGGGAGAGTGTGGAGAATTAGAGGTGTTGTGAAGGATCAGTCACAAAGATGCTGAAAAATTGCTAAGATTGCATTAGTTACCAATGGGCTAGCAACAGGGTGTAGAAAATGGAACTGGACTCTCCTTTGCATTTATTGGCATTGTTGAGCTTCATTTCCCAATTGCAGGAACTGTGTTGTTGTTGCTGAATTTGCATGTCTCAGATTAACCCTGCAAAGATGCACAGAATGGAAGGGAAGCCGAGTATATTAGTGTAATTGGAATAATTCATCTCTCAGGGAGATAAAGACCTTAATGTGCATTGCCTTTATGCCCAGCCTTTGGTGCAACCCCAATTCCTGGTGCAGCAGGGGCTGCAGTCCCTGAGCAGGATGCACTGAGCAGCTGCTGGGGGAGCAGCACAGGCAGGCACAGCGATGAAACGCTGCCTTTGAGAGGGAAGCTGGAGAATAAAACATCTTTGGAGTAAAGGGGAGCGTGTGTGTGTGTGCGGAACGTGCGCAGTGAACATCGGCACAATCAGTGCCAGGAAGCAGGTGAGTGCCCCAGCTCCTCTCATGCTGCTTTCAGGAGACTTAGGTGGGGGAGCAACCAGTAAAAAGATTAAATGTTTTCTACTCCATTGAAGGCCAAAGTATCTTAAGAGGTTGAAAAACACATAACTCCTGTGAGGGCTGAAAAGGATCTCCTTGCAAGCCCCCGTTTTTCTCCCCAGCATTTATGGGAAATCAGGCATGTGATGATTAATCCCTGTGTTACGTTGATTGAGCTGTTTGTACAAACTCGGCTCTGTTAATGTACAGCTCCATCTGTAGAGAATACAGGATATTCAGGCACTACAATGGAACAATCAAGGAAAGCAGCTTCCATTCTTCCTGGGAGAGTGCTACAAGAACAAAGTACAAAAGTAAGCAAATGAAAATGTTACCTAAATATCAAGTGAAAATATTCCTTTAGTGCTCTTACGAGACTTTGTTCAAAAATACGGTCTCTCTAACATCCAGAAGTTTATTTGTGTTTTGATAATAAAATCTGGTTTGCCATACTCATTTTTAACTTGCGTAAATATTTGCTTGTATTTTCATATTCAACTGCGTGGTATTTCTTTTTCCCACTATCACAGATGTAGGCAATTTTCTATCCCTTCCCCCCAGCATTTTTTTGGCAGCTAATGAATGCAGTCCTTTGGATCTCATCTGATCTTTGGCAGGATATCTGGAATTGATGTCCTAGGATGTGTGTAGCTAACTCAGTAATGATGTTACAGGAAAACTAAACACTCCAAGCCACAAAGCTCTATTCAGAAATTTTATCTCTGATCCAGAGGCAAACTAAACCCCACTGTAGTCCCGTGAATCCCAAATTGAATATTCAGTAATGCACACAGAGAGCCAAAGGAACGAGAGGCTGATCCTCCATGGAAAGCATAATACCAGCAAGTCAGAGTGCTGGGACTCCTTGTCAGGGGATTGTTCTGGATTCCTGAACAAGTTGCTTAATTGTCTCTCCCTTGTCCCAGAAAAGAAGTATAACCATGTAATGCAAAGCCTTGTTGGTAGATGGTTTGTATCCCTGCTCAGTATCAAGATCCCCCTGTAAAGTCAGTTTGCATTTCACCTGCTTAAAGCTAATTCCTGCCTGTCTGTGAGTGAGGCAGCAATTCCATCCAGGATTTATCCAGGGTGCTACCAGTGCCAGGAGCTATCACACAGCACCTGAGCTGATGTGAGACAGGTGGAGGACTCTGTCACTCTCCTCATTTCTCTGGAATAATTCATTTAATACTTCTACCTGTGTCAGTTACAGGTAAAACCTACGGTGGAATTACTTGTCTCTGTTCTCGTTAATCCCTTGCCTGTCAGCTCTCATCAGGCATTACATCCTGCCCGCCTTGGCAATTTCCAACATGCAAATTCTCTGGCTGATGAGGTGCTGCTAGACTGTCTCATACAGGTGTATGTTATGGATTTGGGTGTCACATATTAATCTTATAGTAATGTTTTTCTTTGTAGCTTGGACACTTTCTAGCATAATTATTAGCACCAAATATATTTTTTTTAAATTTTATTTTCTTCATTCTCCCCACAGAATTGCACATTTATATTTTGATTTCTACTGACACATCAAACAGTCAAAATTTCAATTGCAATGGATGAGTGTCTCCAGCCCACCTTGGTAGGTGAATAGTGCTGGAATACATTCCACATGGAGGTGACTGCCTTGACATTAGTAGTGCAAAGATTTTCCTGAAATGTAGGTACCCTGAGCCTGGGCTGCAGCAGGCATTTCAGTGTCAAACCTTCCTGTAAAATGGCAAGCCAAAAGGAGGAAGTGTTGCATTGCTGTATCTACCTGCTGTAAGAGGACAGAGAAACCACTCTTAAGTTGCCTCTTTAAGTTTCAGCTAGGACAGATATATCAACTTTTTAAGAGGCATCTAGTTCCTCTTGCTGTTAACACATTTCATTTACACAGTATTTAGGTTACTGCACTGGCTAAATTCTGACTCGGCATATATTCCCTTGTCTTAGGGAAAAGAGCAAGCCATTAGATTAATTACAAAGTACTGATAAAACAGTGTGTTGTATTTTAGTTTTTTTTTTTTTTTTTTTTTTTTTTTTTTTTTTAAATAAGGTGGTAATTCAGCGACTCATTAATGCAGTTGAAGCAACTTTTCCATCTTGACCAGTGAAAGGGAGATATTTGTATGTTACCTTTACTCACACAGGGCACCATTCTCCTCCCAAATAACCCTGTTGGACTCGAGGCAAACTCTGACTCCAAAGACAAAACCCCCAGCTTGCTGAGGGATTGTGAGACTGGAGTCTGCACTTCCAAACTGATTAGATGAGTATGTTCCCTATCTGGAAATTGCTCAAATACTTGCAGTCAGGGGAGGTTTTATCCAACACCATTTGTTTCAGATGTCTGCCTGTTAATGTTTAAACATTTTCTGCTGTATTTGGAAAACTCTCGATCTTGACTAGGCACTAAAAATTTCACTCCTCCATATGACTTGTATCTGCACAGCTTCTATGTTTCACTCCACTTCCAGCCCAAAATAACCTCCCTGTAAATTCCTTTGAGTGCACAATCTTTCACCAGCTGAAGCTTTTGAAACAAGTCATCCCAGGAAGGACGGGATTTTATCCCTGGTGAGAGCCAATATTGCACATACGTGTTCAAAAAGCAGCTTATTCCTGTCTCTGTGAGATCATTCAATTTAATTTCTATAGAGAGAAACATGATTATTGCACACACTTATATAGCAAAGGGAGCAATTCTCTGTGGCAAATGCTGTGCCACAGAGCTTCGGGGGTTTTGCAATGGTTTTAATTTAGTAACGTGGTTTTTAGGTGGTGGTAGAGGGGAACCAACAATCAGTGTCTTTACAAATTGCCTGCACCCACTCATGGATTTGATAATAGCAAAATTGGAAGTGTCATGTTTCTTCTCCAAGCTTAATACTGAGTGGGGAACTGCAAAATATGAAATATGAACTGTGGTGGGCTGGCAATGAATGGGATGCTTCTTCCAGCCACTCTTTTGGCTGCTCTCTGGGCACTGGTGCCAAATAAATGAACAGATATTTTCAGTCCTTTCAGGCTATTCAATACCCTAATTTATTTTTGTTAAATAATTTATTGTTATTTTAGGTCTACCAACACTTTTTTTTTGCCTGAGTTTGAGATGCATGCTCTAATTTCCTGGATGTTAAGTGGAACCTTTTTCCTCTTAAATTAGGTTCTGTGTGTGTGGACTTTACTTAAAAGAAGAAGAATGCTTTGGGGGTTAGGTGTTTTGGTTATGGGTTGGTTTTTAGTTTGGTTTTTTTGTGTGGTTTTTGTTTTGTTTTGGTGGGGTTTTTTGTTTTGTTTTGGCTTTTTTTTCCCTCTACCTCATCTNGGTGGGGTTTTTTTTTTGTTTTGGTGGTTTTTTTTTTTTTTTTTTTTTTGCTTTGTGTTTAAGATTCCCTACAATTCTGAGAACTTCCAACGACCAACACCCAGTTTGGTTCCTGGCTATGATGCTTCATTAGGAAAACAACTTTAATTCCACTTTTCCAGTTCTAGTGTTCAAATGCTGGTTTAAGGTGTCTTTGCTGCTTTTATCTTTTTTTCTAACCAGAGCAGAACGTGGACTGTGGGACTCATTGCATTGCTGTTCTGTGAGTTCAAGGTGCTGGAAAAAATTCAGGGCCAGGGAAACCAGGAACATTCTTCCAGTCCTGTGTATCGAAAAGGCTTGGAAAGGGCTGGATGGGCACAGGCAGCACAACAGATGGGCAGGAGTGGGCAGGTTGAGACACAGGAGGGGAAGGTAGAGCTGCAGTGGTGCCTTGGAAGGCGGACCTGGCACAAAGGCCAGACAGAGTAAAAGGATAAAATAAGGCTTTATTAAAAGGCATCAATGGATACACCTTGGGCAGGCAGGGCTGCACTCAGGGTGGACCCAAAATGGTCACAAAATAGATGATAGGTCGCGAGGTCTCACATTTTTATAAGTTTTAGTCCATTGGAACTAATTATCCAATTAAAGCTTCAGGTTTAAAGCTCCATCCTCCTTGTTTCTGTCTTCACTGTTGTTTATGCTCTTGGGCCTGAAATCTGCGTCAGTTTTTCTTGGCCTCAAGCTGGGGATGGAATTGTTTTGTCTGCCCACTCTGAGCAGAAGAGAGCTCAGCACCGCCCAATACAAAACCCAGAACCGCACTAAAATAACACAGAGTCTGAAAAATATTATGCATATGAAATATGATGCATCAGCAGGAACATCAGGAAGGTGGACAAGGCTTCTCTAAGCCCCCTAACTCAACTTGCTGCTTGATGCTGTGCTTCTGTGTTGAACATGAGCGTTCTGAGCTATTGGAATGTCTTTGGAGTAACTGGAATGCCAGCTGGAAAACATTCCTGCTGCTGATCTCCTCTCACAGCAGTAATAGATGGGGGGGATTAAAGTATAGATGCGTTTTGGAAACACTCAAATTACAAAGGAAATAGGTTTATTAGTTGTATGCGTGATTTAATAAGGGCTGCTGGAAATTATAAAGATCTCTGTTTTCATGCAATTGTGTGTCTGTGGGTATTCCAGAGGGAAGGCTGTCTCTGGGAGAAGGTATCAGAGTATGAATACTGCTGAATGATTCATTTGTAAGTTGCTTTATTTAGTTAGGAGTTTTTTCTCTTGTACTTCCCTCTATAATGCCTAAACATTTCCATGCTGTAATAGGCTCATATTCTTAAAACCTTTGGGAAGGTGTGCTGTCACTTTGATCTCAGGGGCTGGGCAGCATGACAAATGAGGCATAGCAGATTTCCTTAAGCAGCCTTAAGATTCATCTGGAACTGGGGCAGGGATATCTCTGCTTCTTCAGGGTTGTTCCCAAAGGACAAACTTTTCTGGGTGCACAAAGGAGGCTTCTGCTTAAAGCCACTGGGAATCTGGGGGTTTTCCTGGGGTTTTCCTGGAGATACCTGGCATGCCTCAGGTTGTGTGCTGAACGTGAAGATGGCCACTTAAATCTTCTCTGTGGGTTGAGGAATAATAAGCAATAAATGGTATGATTGACCCGCTTTAATGAATTGCCAGTTGGAAGAAAGAGTTTCTGGATGTAGATTATTTCTTTTATGCTACATAAAAATCTCTTGTGTGGGCTAAATGGATTTGTCCCAAGAAAATATTTATTGTGCACTGAGCTAATGTGTCTTGATTTTTGAAGTTTCTTGTTCTCGGTGGCAGAGAATAATGATGGTTCTGGCTTTGATTGCTTATTTTTACCCCTTTTTTGTTGTTTGTTTTGTTGTTTATTAAGAATCCCCAGCATTGCTTTTAACAGAAAGAATCAGGAGTTCCACACATTCATTGCAGTGCTTCCTGCAGTACTGACTATGTGTGCTATGAGCTACTGAATGTTAATACTCTTCTCTTTGCTTCCAAGATTTTATAAACTTTTTTATTTCCCCTTAAACTTGTCTTCAGAGAGAAGAAAAATATGCTTAAACTTGTGTCTTAAATGTGATCCAACATAGGCTTTTCTTGCTGTAATTTACATGGCGCTTAGGTGGCTTAACAAACAGGGTTTGGGTTTTTTGTTTTTTCTTTTTTTGGGTTTTTTTTTAGGTCAGCTACATGATGCTGATGCAGCATTACAGACTTTTCTGCAGCAGTTGCCTTAATTAATAGAGCTTCTGCATGCTTTCTGTGAAGTTCTGGATACCAGGTTTACAAAAACATCCTGATTCTTTAACCTTTATGATCAGAAGGATCAGAAGGAAAACAAACTGCTTAAAAAAAAAAAAAAAAAGAAAAGAAAAATAGCAGTCAAAATGGTTTCTAAAAAACACTTTATTATAGAGCTGGAAACACAGGGTGAGAAGAGACTTTGCACTGCAGTTTTTTCTGGGAGTCTACACTTGGAGATGAACAAGGCAGTTCACTGAAATCTGCTTGTATTTTCCAAAGAAACAAATCTATCTGTCTGTGTCATTGTCTGTTAAGAAAACGCTACCGTGAGGAATATTTGATGCAATATATTCCTATTTATTTGTATCTGTTTGACATTTTGTTAAACATAAAAGCAAATGGGAAAATAAGGTGCATCGGGGGGGTGTTATGGCTGAGAGGGAAGTTTATCACTAAGCTGTCATTGACAACTGAAAGGATTCATAGACCTGAGTGTCACACGATAACACATTGCTAACAGCAACTTAAATAAGTGTATCATTGGGAATTTAATCTATGTGCTACCTTCAAGGTTAGTAGCTAGAGGATACTTGGGATCAAAGAAGGCAAAGTATGAAAGAATCTGTTAGAGTCTAAACCGAGGGCTTAACTTAAATGTTGAAATGGGTTTATTGCCTGTGTTCAGCTCTGAGTGTGTTGTAGTGTTTTGGTCATCCAGAAAATAGCCTCTTTCTTGAGGACAAGGCACAGTGTGCATGCTCATCATCAAGAAAATGATTCATGGAGTCAGCTGAGCTTTGTCTGCAAGAACAACTGAATCCCAGCAGCCTAGAGAAATATTTTTATTTTCCCTCTTAAAAAACTTGCTGACAAAGATGGTGATTCCAGACATGGGTTCAAAGGAGGCCTGTTCAAGATTTTCTTCCTTTAAAAGTGTCTTGTGGAGCTTCTGGAAAGGAATGGGAGGGAATGAGGAAGAGCCTGGAAGAAATTGGGTTTGTGCATTGAGTTGTGACCTAGAGTAAGAAGTGAAATTCTGTAACTGCAGCAAAAGCATAAAATAATTGGGATAATTGGACTAGTTAGATGATTCTGGCTTAAACTTGAGTTGGTGGCGTGTGGAGGGAATTCAGTGAGGGAGAGAGGAGAAAAGGCTCAAGGCAAATCTGAAGTACCTCAAGCAGGATGTGGTGTCTTGTGGCTTCCAATAACCAATAATTCCCTTCAGCCTTCCTTTTGCGATGACCTTTAGCTGCCTCTCTGGAAAGGAAGAAGTCTGATGATGGACTGATGTCAAGAGTGTGGAGTCTCTCAGTTAACACCCTCCTCTCGTGCCTAAACCACCATGTCCTGAGCATGGTACTTCTCTTACTGCCCAGCAAGGTGGAATCCATGCTTCCCAGTACATTCCTCACCATTTATAGCTTTTGATGCAGTGCCTAAAGCTTGATTTGTCACATTGGGATGATCCCGTATCAAGTGCCATGAATCAAATTATTTTCTAACACAATGGCTTCAGCACCTCTTCTGCTGTGATGAATGGTTGTGCAGAGGCACTGAAATAAACGCTCCAGAGCAGCAAGGTTTATCCCATATTTCCAATAAAATCTGCCCACTTGTCCACCCTTCACTTCGCTGGAGGGCAGCGCAGGAAATTGTTTTCCTTTGTGGTAAATCCACATCACTGTGCATCGTGAGCTCCTTGGAATTAATTGTGCCTGGGAGAGAAATGTCCCTGAGCGTGCAGGACAGGGAGCTCAGGGAGGGTCCTGGGAGCTGGAGCCCCATTCCAGTGCTCTTAGGAGCGGCAAGGAAAACCCAGCTGCAAATCCTGAGCAGCCTGCTGGTCTTGTCTTCTATTTTTAACGCTCTTTGCATGTCACTCCCTGTGTTCTTGTAATTCTTTCAAAAGGTACGTGCAGGGTCTGAGGCTTGCAGTCCGATTTTCTGTTTTGAGTGGAAGTCAACTCCTGGCAACTTTGCTGATGTGAAGGTTTTGACTTTCCAGTGAAACAAGAATTAACCTATCCATGTTTTCTGGTTGGGTTTTGTTTGTTTGGCTGTTTTGTTTTGGGGTTTTTTTTCCCTTTTTATTCCCCCTTCTTCTTCTTTTTTTTTTTTTTTTTAAAACTTGTTTAAGAATTAGAGAAATAAGAACAGCAGCTTCCTGAAAGGCCTTTCAGTTGAGTACCTTAAAGCATATCATGAAATATAAATTATTTTCCCTTTCAATCCATTATAATCCATTTGTTGATGGACTTATAAGTCACATTGCAGTATTCTGGAGAATGTAGATCATGAGGGAGAGAAAAAAGCCCCTGAGACATGAGTGGGACATTTTAGAGACATTCTGAATTTTGTGAAAAAAGAGATACCCACAGACACACACACACACATGAAAACACTGACATGCATGAACAAATTTAAAAATAATTGTATATGTATTTACTTCCTAGATCTTTGATAGTCTTTTCCCAAGTCAAAAGCTTTGACATTCAAATGTTTTTTTTTTTGTCCTTATAAAATGTTGGAATAAAAACCCCAGGGCTATATTGATGGGAAACTGGGGCTGCTTTCTAAGTGCTCCTGTGACTGCAGCAAACACCAGCACATTATTGACAGAACAGTTTCTCTCCAGGTGAAGGTTCACCTTCATCTAGAAGTTTATAGGACATAGTTTCATAAGGAAACTCTTCTCTTTTTTTATAAATATAGTTTGATATTTTACACAGGATGTTTTCTAGGCTATCAATTTTATACTTTCCCTTTGGATTGCATGTTACTAATGCATTGTGATTTCTCCAAAATGCTGTGGAAGGAGAGACCTCCTCCATGGTGGTTATCTGGATAAAATAGTAGCCTTCCACTTCAGGGACTGTATTTTGCATTTAATTTGAAATCTCTGTGAGAGATATTGAACTGCTGGAAACAATTTGGGCAGCTTTTGAGTACAATTTGGAGTACAATATCAAGGCCCATAGATAGTGTGAGAGGTGGGGTTGTTACCTTTTTTTTTTGCTTTCAAAAATACAGTGTCAGAGCTAAGGGCCCTTGTATTGAACTGGATAGATGATGTTTTCATTCTCTGAATTGCAAACTCTGCTGAAATCCCTATAGAAAAAAAAAGTTATAACTATTCCTAATTAGTTTCAATATTTTTGCACAACTCAGACACCTCACTGTGAAAGAATTTAACCTGGACCTGAGATTTTAGTCTGTCTGTAAGCATCAAGAACTAAACAGGTGTATAGATAAGAATAGTTGCACTAATTTTATATATATTTAAAAATATATATAATATACAGATATAAAGGTGGTTGCACCATTTGTGCACTAGTTCTCAGTGTGTTTGATTGTCCTCTGAGCCGCTGAGGAAGACTCAAAGACAAAAGAACTGAAAAATTCCTGAACTATTACAGGATGAGAGAAGAAATCTCGTCCAAAGTCTTGATTGGATCAGAATAGAAATGTACAAAACTCGTGTTGGTGCAACAAATTTCACAAGGCAATTCCTCTACCTATTTCTATTTCAGTGTTGCTGTTGTGGGGTGGAAGAAATCAGACGCAACTTTGTGAAAACCAAAAAAACACCAAAAAACACCTTCAGTGTTGAAACAGAAATTCCAAACTGAATGAATATCTGAGAAAAATAAAATTAATTGTGTAGCATTTATATTGCACTGCTACTTCACTGGAGACAGATTGTGGGGATGACTTTTTAGATAAAAAATACTTGCATGTGCTGTAATTGCAATAGCTTAAGAACCTGTGAGTGCTATCCCAAATAATGGAAAGAAAATGTAATCCTTTAACTTCATGAACTCTTGTCCATAGTCAGCATTTGGATATGGGCTGGAATGATCCCAAATCTTACTTTTATGTGATTTTCTGTTGGGGTTTTTTGGTAGATTCTTCTATCTAAGTTTATCTAAGACATATATTCTGTATGGAAGCTCGTCAGAACAGTGAAACAGGAACCTCAGGAAACAATTTTATAATATCACCTGTGGCACGTGGCTATTCACTGTCTTCCAAAGTCATCTGTAGCCTTTCCAATCCATTTCATGAGAAACATTAGGAAACTAAAATGTGTATTTTGAGGTGCTCAGTAACCTGCATGGCTTCCCCACACAGCTGAGCTACACCCTGAACTATTGCAATGATGCTGTAATTGTAAATCTCCTTATTTTCTGATTTTAGGTGCCCAAGCCTATTTCCAACCCCCATCTATGTAGCGAAAAACTTTGAGTTGAAATCTAGAATTCCTTATTCCTGCTTTAGTGTCTCAATCACAAAACTAAAGTTAGATTTTTGGGGTTCAATTTTATTAATGATCAAATTATGCCAACATTAATTCCCCAGGGGAGGCTCCAGATCCCCCAGCTCCATGCACAGGCTGACAGCTCCATGTTTGGCTCTCCATGCTCCATGGAGGTGTTTTCTGGAGAAATGTTTTAACAGCCAACATTAAAAACTGCTGGATTGTGAACTCCTAGGAAAGCAGTAGAATGTAACAGTATTAATTAAGTCCTTCAAATAATGGCAATGAGTAGAGTGATAATGAGAAAACCTCTTCTATGTTCACTAGTTGCAGAAGAGAATAGTTTTTATTACAGAACTGATTTTTTTTGTAGGAGCAGCCCATAATGTGATTGAAGTCTGGAGGTTCATTTGCATTAAATATGACAAAATTACATATAAAGCAGGTATGTGGATCACCGTTCAAGGCTTCCCAGCTTTTTCACTTCCAATCAAAGCTGTATTGTTCCTGGGAAATGGTTGAGACCGACCTTCTGCTGTAGCACCCTCAGCAATGGGCACTGGGATTTTGTCCTTGGAGCTGAGTGAGGATATAAGTACATTTCAAATGAGGAAATAGACTCAACGTTGATGCTCTTGCAGTAAATGGAATAGGAACATATTAATGATGAAAAGAAAATCAAAGGCACTGCCTGTGTGAGCTGAGTTCTGTGAGATGGAAAGCATAAATAGTTTTAAAATTGGTGTGTGAAAATCCATACTCTGAATAGGAGGACAAAGTCGGACCCCATGTGTGAATAATGTCAGTTTTACTGCCTGGTTCATAAGGAAAACTTAGTCTTTCTCTGTTTGTGACTACTATTTTCATTTCCATTTCATTTTTCTTCTCCTAACAAGAACCCACACAGCCCCATATTCTTATTTATTGAATCTGCTGAGTGGACGGAGAGTTCTTACCTTTCCAGAATAGATTTAAAACCCCCCCAAATCCAAACTCCCCTGAGCTTGAATTGCTTTGATTTCATTACTATCGTTTGAGGAAGACTCTGCTAAGGGCTGCCACGCACTGATCATTTATTTTGCAGCTTCTTTTTTTAAGTCAGTGCAATATTTAAAAAGCCTAAGAGCTGCCAGTCACTGGGAATGCTCGGAAAGGGGCTGCTCCCCTCCGGGAATGCTGCTTTCCCCTGGCAGGCAGGGCCTGAAGGCAGGAGGTACAGAATGATAATCAAATGAGGGGAGCTTTAGGAGAGTGCTACGTGCAGGTAGAGACTCTGCAGAATGAGCTCAGCCTTCCCAGACGTGCTGGGATCCTCTGGAAAGGGCTGAAGTGGCAAATCAGCCAATTTCCCTCATTTCGAGCTAAGATAAATTTGGTCTGGATGAGTTGTAACTCTCTCTGCTTGTGAATGAGAGCTTTTGAGTTAAATGCATCACTCCCGATAAGAGGGAGGAAAAAAAAAAATTAAAAAAAAAAAAAAAAAAAAGATTAGGAGACAATGACATCTGCTGGCATTGATAAGAGAAGGCATCAGACAGCACATCCTGACGAGGGGAGGGCTTTGCTTTCCAGCTTGGTTTGGGCTCTTCCATGAGGCTGTGAACCTATTAACCTGTAAAAGAGCAGGGAAAAAGGCACTTGGAATGGTTCCTGTGGCCAGGAGCACCTGGCACCTTGGGGAGCAGAGGCTCTGCTGCCCACTGCCAGCCTGCAGAGGGGAAAAGGGCTGACCAGGAGCAGAACATGTCCCAAAAAAACACTTCTGCAGCACTTAGAGCTTTAGCCAAACGTCCTTCAAGGGCTGTGCTGTCCTGGAAGAGCACACAAGAAAAAATGGCAGAATGTTTGGTTTTGTTCCCTAGGGGTGATGGGATAGATCCCTTTTCAGGCATCTCTCTTGGAAACTTTCTGTTAGTTCTGTGCTGCATGCAGAATACATCATCCTCCCTCTGGAAAAAGCTGTATAAATATTACCTGTTAGGGGTTTGTTTGTTTGTTTTGGGATTTTTTTTGTTTGTTTGTGGTGGGGTTTTTTTTTGGGGGGGGGTTGTGTTTTGTTTGTTTGTTCTGGTTTTGTTTTGGTTTTGGTTGTTTCTTTGTGTTTTTGTTTTGGTTTGAGTTTTTTGTTTGTTTGTTTTTTTCCCCCCTAAACTTAGGGATTTCTTATCCAACATTTCCAGTCTCATTTGTTTGGGGGTCACAAGACCAGATTGAAATTGAAAATCATAACATTTGCATGGAATATTTTAGGAAGATTTTGCTGCATTTGCTTTACAGCTTTGATTAAGATTCATATACTAAATCCTTTTGCAATCTCTTAAATCTCCAAGTGTCATGTAATCACATCCCTCTAGCACCAGAGATCTAAGGAAAATATTAAATAGGAGGTGTTATGAATTTTAAAAATTAGATTTTTAGCACGGTAGGCCCTGGAGACAATGGAGCCACTGGTTGTTTTCTTGGTTTTTTTTTGTTTTTTGTTTTTTCCTAAAATACTTTTTTGGGGACCTAAAAGGCAAATGAAAATACCAAAAATAAAGCCTAAACTTCTGCTGGTCAGGGACTGCAGTGGTTCCTGATGCTTCCCTTGAACAGAAGTGGGAGAGAGAGGTGCTAAAGCAGTTTGGCTGCAGTAAAATCATGCCCAATGTGTCTGTGGCCTTTGATTTGATCCCTCAGACTCAATACAAAGGGAAAGTTGATTTCAATACAGGCAGGAGGCTCCAAGTACTTATTATTTAGGCTGGGTTTTCAACTTTTTGTTCATCTTTTTTTTACCTTACTACTGCTAACTGCTAAAATTCACCCTGCTGGTTTCTCTTTGTTTTTCCCATTCCCTTTTTCTGACCATCTTTCAAACGCGTGGGTTTTGTTTTTTTTGTTTGGTTTTGGGTTTTTTTCTTTTTTTTTTTTCTTTTTTTTTTCTTTTTTTGGGTGGGGGTGTTTATTTGTCTTGGTTGTTGTTGTTGTTTTTTTTTTTTCTTTTTGCCAACTTGTTTTCCTTGTCCTAACCTGTGTACTGAAAGAGAAATGTTCTCAATGGGGTATAATAACACAGATGTGGAGTCAAAGAGATGTATTAGGATTATGGTTTCACTTCACAAGCAATTGCACTGTTTTTGTGTGAGAAATATCATTTACTTATTTCCACGTTGGGGAGTGCAAAACTCTGTCTGGGATTCTCTGTCAGTCAGCTCCATCCATCTCCCTCTGCAGCAGGTTTTGCTGTTGGTTTTGTTCTTGCTCTTGGTGTGGATTTTTTTTTTTTTTTTCTCCAGTCCCAACCTGGTGACTTAGTCAGCACACCATAGCTGGCTTTGTAAAAGAAATGTGTTGGAGCTCCACAAGAAGGAATCAAACCCAAGGAAGCTCTCGAGGCCCAGATGCTTCGACAGCTCCTGGGTAGACAAGGAAAGGGTTGTTAGCATTCCTAGCACGCCGGTGGAAATGCATTATACATTGTTGCCACGTCAGTTTGTAATATTGGTACATGGCTTCAGTGCCTTGCTTGGGTTTGTAATTACATTTAAATAATTTAACTCCATTACACCACCATGTCTGGTGGAAATGTATGATTCTGTAGGAAGACGTTTCCTTTCAGATTGATCTAATGACTTCAGAAAATGCTGCTGCTATTAATGCTTGTTAACTATTGATATGCAAAAATAAAACTGTTAGCAGTGCAGGGGAAGACATTAATAAATATGCTCATTTTCTAGGATATTTTGGAGAGCTATTTGATAACTCATCACTTGATTTCTGCTCTGTGTCAGATGGCCTTAATAGCTTGGCTAGTGGTGTTTTGCAGATCAAAGGTACCTTTTACCAGGATCAGGCTAAAAGGGTTCCAACTGATGAGTGATTGAAGCCATCCAGTGAAAATACAGTAATTGTCCTATAATTATGCAATACCCAGCTCGGTTCTTGGATGTCAGCAAGTCCTCATGGGCTGCAAGGTTCAGATGAAGCTGGAGAAGGTGGTAGAGTACATGCAGTAGATTATTCTTTTTTTTTTTTTTNGGATTGGTTTTTTTTTTTTTTTTTTTTTTTTTTGGTGTAGATTTATTGATTAGATTTATGCTGGATGTGCAAAGGACAGCACAGCTTCATAAATGCTGAAATTCATCTCACATTTCACTTTGCATTTGCACAAACACTTTAAAGTTGTTTTCCAGTCTTCTGATGGATTTCGTTTTGGTTGTAGTTTGGGTTTGTGGTTGTGGTTTCTATGGTTGTTGTTTTGGTGGGGTTTTTTTGTGTCTGTGTTTTGGGTTTTTTTGATTTTTTTTTTTTGTTTGTTTTGTTTGTTTTTTAAAATCATTGAAAACACACTTCCACAAGTGGCGAGTATAAAAAGTTCTGTTGCAGAATGTGGCACCAGAGAACCTCCTCATATCATACAGATGGACTTTGATGGCAAAGTGGGATTTCTTTCTTGTGTTCACACTAAATGAGCCCTTGAGTAGGCTCACAGTAGGAACTAAATAGTAAATTCTTACTGGTTTCCCTCTGTAATGCCAGTGAGTCTGTCCTCAGCAGCACTGTGGGACAATTTATGGAGAGCTGGAGTAATTGATCAAAGACACTTAGTAAATCTGTTGCACCTTCTTGTCCTTCCATTCAAGATTCATTTCTTGCTGTCAGCCCATGAAATGGGCGCAGGACTCTGCTCTCTCCTTCCTGGGTGGACCTCTGAAGTTCAGTTTCTGGGTTTCTTTGACTTTTTGCCTTTACTAAGCCCTTTTATTGATTTTCATCAAATTTGCCTGCCTCTCCCAATCCTTTAGATTCCTTTATTCTTTTCCTTTACTGTAAATTAAATTAAATTAAATTAATTTTCCTTTTCTAGAGTCTTTTGAATGTCCTCCAGGCTTTTTTGCACCTTTTTTGTGAGGGGATTCTTGGGAAGGTCCCAGGTTTGCAATGCTCTGTGCAGATGATATGCTCTGGCACTGGGGCATCCTGAGCAGGGACAGGTTCACATTTGTGTAACTGGAGGAAAAAAAAACCTGTCTTGGTCAGGTTTTCGAGTCCATCTATCATAAAATAGATTTCCTTCTTCTCATGAGGCTTCTATGAGGCAGAGATAAAAATCAGACATATATGAAGCTAAGTGGAGATGATCTCACTGAAATGTCAGGACATTCTTTTATTTACCAAAGGTGTTTTCTTGTTGTATTATTTTCCTGTTTCTTTTGTTTTCTAATTTTGCCACTAGTGGTGAAATTAGTGCACTAATATAAATTTTTCTACCTGCTAATGCACAGGGCTGAAAAGCCCTGAAGGTTTTTTTTGTGTGTTTTGTTTTTTTTTGTTTTTTTTTTTTTTTTTTTGTTTGTTTGTTTTTAAACCATGTACCTTTAAATAGTTCTCTATAAACTACCTTGAGGTTTTGGTTTTTTAAGCTAAATGGTAGCCATCTAAATTACTGACTCTGTCTTTCCCTAGTGAACTTAATGCTTTCATCTGCTTTAATATAATCAATAACAAAATACACTCTGATTTGGAGAAAAAACAGAAGATTTAGTGTTGTTTGGAAAATGAGGACAAATGACCATCTCACCCTGTTGTCAAACACATTCCTTTGTTTGATTGAAAGTGCAGATATTTCCATTGTACGTTAGCTGTGTGCTTAATGAAATGGACCCAGTCCTACAGCTCAAAACTAGATATAAATTACATATTGTTATAGTTGCTATGGCAAATAATTACCATTATTTAATGATAACACTAAACCATTAAGTATCAAGGCAAATGTAGCTGCTAAAAAAACTCAGAGCGTTATTTTTCAGTGGACCAAACTTAATAGCTGAATTGGATTATTTATTTCTTAATTTTTTTGGCTTTGTATCTGTTTTGAATTTTTCTGGGTGCTTTTGAAGTATCAGTGGGTGTACAAGGAGACAGCTTGATTTGGACACAGAATAATACCCGTGTGTACTCTGTAGCTCTTGGAGTTTTGAAGATGTTCTTCAGTCATGCTCCAGCCTTCTCTCTCTCCCATCTGTTGGTGTTAAGAAACTGTGCCATTCCTTTCTCATAAATTATCCCTGCACTGCTTCAGGCTTGTCTAACTGGGGCTCACCTCAGTAAGGTTTTCCCCTCTAATATCAGAAGGATTTGGATATTTGTCATAAATGACATTCTGAGTTACAGCTGAGAAGGCAGCACTGATAGAAGTGCTTGATGCTGGCCTCTTAAAAAAGGAAGATTTTTCTGTCATGCACGAATCTTTTGGGATTGTTCACGGAAATCAACAAACAACAATTTCTTGCAGAAATTTTCTAGCTAAAAGGGAATCATTGTAGTTTACTCAGGAGGGGAGCAGATGCAACCACATGGGTAAGTGTAAGTAGAAACACTGTGAGCTCAATATTCTACCGAGAAAAAGATGGAAATAAATCTTGGGTGTATATTACACAGTCAAATCCAGTAGTAATTTTAAGATTAATTTGCCTCCCCATTATTGATACATGCCACATTTCCCCTGAGTTGAATCAAACCCTGTTTATTCCTTGCCTTTTTTTCTTCCTCCCTCAACATTTGAAAGGTGTCTAATGTGGAGAGAAGTCTGGAGCTGAGTGTTATTTAAATAATGGATCGATCCAGGGCACTGTACACAAATAAATGGTGCTAGGAATAATAGATTTTGGACAGCTCTACCGAAAGTGTGGCAATTGGAGTGAAAATTCACTGTGTGTCTGTGAGTGTGTTGTGCAGTGCTGTTCCTCCTCGACAATAAATTATTTACAAGACTGTGCTGTGGTAAAAGTCAGTGGGTGCTGTATTATCAGGTATTCTTTGGTTTGTGACTAAATATTTCTGGAAGAGGTGGTTTTTGCTCCGCGATAAACTCATTTTAGTTAATAACGATGAATCACCTTTGCCACAGAGACTACACAGGCTCCAGATATCTTGGATTCCACACTGCCTCTTGCAATTTTCAATGCTGGGACTTGTCCAGGTTGAGTTCTGTTCCCCAGGAACTGGAAAGGATTGGTATTTGTAGGCTCTGCTCTTACAGATGTGCTCCTGGCTCATTTCTCATCAGGGCACTTTGTTCATAACTCAAATATCCAAAGGGAAGGGTGAAAACTCCATTAGGAAATGTGGCATTTAACCTAATCAATTAAATATCTTCAATTTGACAAGAATTAGAAATTTTCAGCATGTAAATAGAATTATTAATTCTATAAGATATTGTTTATGAAGATTCTTGATCCCCCTGCTTCAAAGTGTAAACTGCTTAGTAGGCAATGGTGAAAAATCGCATCATTTTATGGTAAGAGTTTCTGGAAAAAACTGTGAGCAAACACAATGAAAGCCATGAGATATTAATAGATCAGCACAGACCTCGTTGGCCCTTGGTGGGAGGCTGGGCAGAATAATACAAATCAACTGGAGAACTAAAGTGGGGATGGAGCAGTTCTTCAAGGGGAAGGCAATCTTGAAAAATCCCATTCAAGTTTGGCTTTTTATTTTTTTATTTTTAATTTTTTAAGAAATGACATCTGTAAGAATAGGAGACATTTATATGCGTATCTTAACCAGACCTTTCTGCAGCCATCCCATGGTCTGGGGCTGGGGGTGCAGAGGGGTGATCTCCCACAGTTCGTGGGGGACTTCATTGCGAGGAGTGGGAAGGAGCTGCAGAAAATCAGGGCAGCTTCCCACGATGACAAAGGAGTCAGGCTTCGAGTTAGCCAAGGTCCCAGAAGTGACACTGAAACACAGAGAAAGATGGCAGGTTGCATCTCCATTGCACATTCTAGAAGCTTTGTCTTCCTCTGTCTCACTCTATTTTTAATTTTTTTTTTTTTCCTTAAGTACAAGATCACTAAAGGTTACACCAAGTGAATAATTCTTCTAATTATTTGTGTCGGAGTCACAGATTGATATTATCACTCGAATCTGAAGCTCCCTTACCATTTTTAAAATTTAGTTTTCTAATTGTCTTGCTTTTTGTTCGGTTGGGTGTTTTTGTTTGTTTTGTTTTTTTGTTTTAGTGGGGTTTTTTTAAAGTTTTGTTTTAAATAATTGTCATAAGGCTTTCCAGATAAATGAGAAGCATAGAATGCTGTATGTGATATTAGATTTTATTTTTTTTTTTTTGAAAGTGCCTGACCCAGGCTTTCAGTAATTTTGCAAATAGGCAGTGGGTGAGCACAGTCGTGGATTCCCAACTGCACATTTATCTGTTTATGTAATTTGCTGTTAATTTGGATTGCCTGATTTTGTTAATAGGCTCTTGGACCTTCAGCTTGTGAAATACTGGCTTGGATTCTGTGGCTCTTCTCTCTTTCTGCCTCTGGTTCCCAGTTTTTCCCTTGGCTAACTGCTTCTAGTCACTCAGTGACTTATTTTGGTAAGAGTTCTGTGGCTGGCTAAAAAAAAAAAAATAAAATATAATAATAATAAAAAAAATTGCCATGATTGAAACCAGTGCAAGAAACAGTGGAAAGAAAGTGGAAGACAACTGTTTGTAATTGTAATTTACTGTGATTCAGGGACCCTCAAGCACAGGCTGCAGTTAAACCCCATCACATCTGCAGTCAGTAAATAAAGTCCTAATGAGAAATTAAAAGTGTTGCAATGATTCCAGGCTTTCTATCCCCATGGAACTACAAACTGATGCTCCTCCAGTATCCAGAAGAACACACCAAGATGAGAAATCAGTAAAATTATGTTAATCTGAGTTAGCACTTAAATGTCCACTGAAGTTTGGTTAACTAGACAGTCTAATTTCAGCTCCTCATGTACTTGCAGTTAAGTCTTTCGTAAGTGCTTTATTTAGATGTGGATGATGTTTTTCCCATTGAGCATTCAAGCAGAATGTGGAATTTAACTCCTACAATTGCAGTAGATTTTACAGTTTCTGCTCCTTACTGAAGGGAACTGGAGTTATTTTCTTACATTTTCTTGTGTTATAAGTAGGAATTAGCTTATGTTTTTGCTAATTATGACCCTTATCTTTCAGTAACTCATTCTTTTTCTGTGTGGCTTTTCATTCCTTGAGTGCTTTTATTGGTACAGCATCTTGGTATTTTAGTGGGTTTTTTGCCAAGTATAGTGGAGACTTTGAACTCAAAGGGGGGGAAGGCATGAGTAACATCTAAAAGAGGAATTAAAAGCTGTGCTAAATACGTTCTTGCCAGAAGGACAGGAATCATGCCTACATAGAGGACTCAGGATAAAAGGTATTTTAGCATCCTTCAGGGCTGGCACAGTGCATTGGCTGCCCCGATGTCAGGGAGTGGGAGCCCGTGCACCGCCGGCTGCCCGTGTCCCCTCTGATTTATCCCACCCACCACAGCTCAGTAAAGGCACCAGAGCAGCTGGGAAGAAGTGCTATAAAGTGTGACAAACCCTGCCTTCCCAGAGGAGTTCAGCTGCCACGATGCATATTTTACATCTTTCTCTGATGTAATGAGAGGTGTGAGTTCCTTTCTGATGTTACATTCTGGAGCTGGCTACACAGATTTAGCCTTGCCTGGAGCCAGAAGATGTCCATCAGTGTGAAATGTTTTATTTCGGGTGAAGTGGCAACAAATCTTTTGCAGCTGGAAAGAAGGGCTGAGTTTTCCTGATGCACTTAAACCCCAGCTTGTGAAGAAAGGGCTCAATGAGCACCCTGGTAATTCTGTAACACAGTGTTGTTGGTTGATAAATATTCTGGCTTAATAAAGGGTGGTAATGAAGTCTATCAAAAGTTCCAGGAAGTGTTTTAGGAATTGAGAATAAAATATAAAATGATCTGAAAGTGTCTGCAGAGGTAAAACCAGAGCCCATGAAAGCACAGCTCCGTGGGACATCTAGCTAAACTGAGAAATACCTAGCAAAGGAAATGGTGATATAAAATGAGAGTTAAGAAGAGAGAAAGTAGGAAATGCCCTGTTTTGAATAAATTAGCCAAGAACATGATATTCCTGTTCTTTCTTTGTTACATTTAACCTGTTCTGTGCCGAAGCACAGCGATATCAATTCTGTAAAGCTGTTATAGACTGAGATGACTGCACACAAGCTATGGAATGTAGGTGTAAAACCAGAGCTAGGAAATTGTTTATAATTTTTGCTTCCTTTTTTTAAGAGGCAAATTGAGTTTTTCAAATGGTCCCACAAGGAACATCATTTAAGGAGAAAAAAAATCTAAATAAAATATTATTCCTTCTCACAGTGGGGCAAAACTAGCTCAATTTGTGAACTAGCTAATGGTTGTGAAATCTGATGGTAATAATAGGGGAAGAAAGCATTCTTTGAAAAGCTGCTGGGATTTAAGTTTATGGGGATGTGGCAACTCTGAGCCATGTACTAGGAAGACATTTGCATCCATGAAGCCTGAAGAGATATCACGATAATCAATTGTATTGTTTCCCTCTCACATTTCAGGATACAACGCAACCTCCAGAATGCATGAAAAAATGAAATGAGGAGAAATTCATTTTAATTCATCTAACTAAATTCTAATTTTCAAGCCCTTTGTTTGGCTGGGGAATAGCACTGGCAGGATAGCAGCTGCTGGCATAGAAGTTCATTTCTTTCCCAGAAGAAAAGAAATCAAAGCAGCTTTGCACTGATCAGCTGGCCCAGGTTGCTGGATCAATGGTTGGCAATTTGCAGGGCTGTGCTGTAGATAAGGCTGTCACTTTTTGGCAGTCTCATCACCACCAGGCAGCCACATAATAGCTGATAGGTCCCTTTCAGATAAAGATGAGTAGCAGATAGAAAACTGAAGAGAAAGGGGAGTGGAAGAGGGATAGAGGAGGAAGGGAAGGTGACAAATCAGTAGTTTCAGCCTCACTTTCTGGCTGTGCTCCTTTGGTCTCAATTTCATTTGAATGTGTGCGTTTTATTGCTGTTAATTCTTGCAGTTTTCAACTCGTAGAGCTGCTGGTTGGTGTGATTATTCAGTTGATGCTTTATCCTTTTGAAAATAAAGAGGTGCTTGCTAAAAGTACTGCCTCTCCCAAAGCCCCTGAGCCCAAAGGTGCAGGTTCAAGATAGTTTCTGCTTCAAGATGTCAAAAATCTGCCTGGCTTCCATCTTAGGACTGCAGTCTCACTTAAGTGTAAATATGACATGGAGTGGATTGTTGTTTTTTTTGTTTTTTTNGGGTTTTTTTTTTTTTTTTTTTTTTTTTTTTTTTTTTTTTTTTTTTTTTTTTTTTTTTTTTTTTTTTTTTTTTTAAAGTCGACTTTTGGTCAGATTTCCTCCTGGTCCATTATTTATTGAAGCTTAGCTTTATGGGGTTTGGGGGATTCTCTAGCAAAGCTTCTGCCCTGGGGAATGTAAGCTGGTAAAGAAGTGAAAAGAAGAGGGGAAAAAAAAAAGGTGTTTAAGTAGTAGCTGAATTATTTTTAGATATTTCTGTGTTTAGGAAAATTGGGCAAAATAGCAGCTTCTCTGAATTCTGCTGCTTTCCATGTTTTTTATGGCTCACTGCAGGTTGTGAGGGAATCTGTTAGAGACTGGATGACAGCACAATGAAAAGAGGTGAGGGAATCATTACCTTAATACTGATAAAGCTGCTAAATATGCTCAGGGAGATGTAGACATTTCTAAAAGCTTGAGAACACAGAGAATAAAGGATTCATTAATAAAAAAAGTGCACTGGCTGTTCTTAATCATCTTCAATCTTGAGATTTTATTAGGTGTTCCTGACTATAGAGAATGTTCCCTAATTCAAATTATATCCAATGTACGAAATCAGTAATTTATTTTTGATTTTTTTAGAAATTGTTTCCTTTATTCAGATTTCCAGATTTTACCTATCAGGAGGACAAAAACAAACAAAAAAAAAAACAACAACCAAACAAACAAAAAAAAAGCCTGTTTTCTTTGTAAAGGAACAAAAGTA
>VWZN01000234.1:134176-155511 GCA_013396955.1 Regulus satrapa
ACAAAAGAAAAAAAAAAAAAAAAAAAAAAAACCAAAAAAACCACACAAAAAAACCCAAACGCAAACCTTGATCTAAAAATTCTCCAGGAATGTCTATGAGATGTTTGTAATTATCCCTTATTTATACTCATTTGATGAAAGAAGGAAACAAGATCAGGATATGCAGTCTGTCACTTATTCTTTGATCAGCCCTGTGCAGGAATTGTCACTGAGGCAGGAGAAATGTGCTCCGGGATCACACAGACGTGTGAGGTGTCTGGAGAGCCACAGGTGTGAAGGGGAGGGGAAGTAGGAATTCAACCGGGCATTTCACTCTGCGCCAATCATGAAAATCAAAGATCTGTAATGCTGCATTTATCAGTAAGGCACGAGAGAGCTGGAGTCTTGGATTTACAGGAAAAGAGTTGAAGGAGTTGTCAGTGAGGTTGGGGCTGAGTGGTTGTCCCGGGGGAAAAGTGACAGGATAAGACAAAATGTCCTCAAGTTATGCCAGGGGAGGTTAAAATCAGATATCAGGAAAGGATTCTTCACTGGAAGGGTGATCAAGCATTGGAACAGCTGCCCAAGGTGGTGGTGGTGGAATCACCATCCTTGGAAGCGCTCAGAAAATGCGTGGCTGTGTAAATGAATGTGGTTTAACTTGGACTTGATCTTAGAGGGTTTTAGCAGGCTTAGGGGCTCTGTAGAAGGACTGAATGCAGAGCTGATCCACTGGCACAAAGCATGGCCAGTGGCTGTGCAGGAGCACTGAACAAACGGCACTGGGTTTGTCCTTGAATGCAGAAACCAATCCAGTCCACAGCCCTGCACTCACACCGCTGCAAGAGAGGAGACTCCTGGCTCCCAGGGGAAAAGCTGCTCAGGCCTGTTCACCTTCCCAGGATATTTTCAACTGGGAACCAATTGCCAGTGCTTGCAATGAAATATAATCTCCAATTCCATAACTTGATGTTGTTCCTTTCCTAAGCTNTGGTGGTGGTGGAATCACCATCCTTGGAAGCGCTCAGAAAATGCGTGGCTGTGTAAATGAATGTGGTTTAACTTGGACTTGATCTTAGAGGGTTTTAGCAGGCTTAGGGGCTCTGTAGAAGGACTGAATGCAGAGCTGATCCACTGGCACAAAGCATGGCCAGTGGCTGTGCAGGAGCACTGAACAAACGGCACTGGGTTTGTCCTTGAATGCAGAAACCAATCCAGTCCACAGCCCTGCACTCACACTGCTGCAAGAGAGGAGACTCCTGGCTCCCAGGGGAAAAGCTGCTCAGGCCTGTTCACCTTCCCAGGATATTTTCAACTGGGAACCAATTGCCAGTGCTTGCAATGAAATATAATCTCCAATTCCATAACTTGATGTTGTTCCTTTCCTAAGCTTCACGCTGCAAATTCCAGTGCTTTGGAGGAAAGGTCTGTGGGCTTTTGAAATTAGCAGTCCTTACCAAGTGCCCATGCATGGTGTGTAATTATGTGTTTTTAACTCCCTAAGATTGCTTTTATCTCTTTGACTTGCACACACACACACCCCTATCCAGCCGCAGGACACCTGACCCAGTGTGCTGCTTACAAATTCACACGAATCTTCAAGTTGTTTCTGGGGAATTAATTTTGTTTGGGAGTTTGTTTATTGTCACATGCGCACAGCAGTGATGTTAAAAGACAAGCACTGAGCTCTCTGCCTTCTTTCCGTGGGGTGATTCTGAGGGATTAGTTTATCCCAGTGCACTGCTTTGCTAAGGGGGCAGCAAACAGCACAGGCAGCTTTGTGCCACTGCCCTGCCAGAACAGTGGCAGTGATTGCTCTGTCAATTTTAGGTGAACAGTTGTTGTCCTGTGGCACTGGTGAGCGGGCAGGGTGGGACCTGGGGCACAAAGGGGCAGTGATGGGACACACCTGAGGGCCAGGACTCCTCCGCACCAGCACCAAGGTGTGCTCGGGTTGCAGCTGTTAAAAGCAGTGTGAGTTTCATAATTTCAGCTTTCCTGCCGTTTCCCTGCTTTAGTCCATTTTTTCTATATTTTATTTTAGCTGGAGTCTCCCTAATTTCACAACTCCCCCGTGGTGCCCAGGATTTTTTATAGCTGTAAGAATTGTGAGTTGTTGCCTTGGAAACACAGTTGTTCATGCAGCTGTTGTAACTATACTTGTTAATTTTGCTTTATCACAAAAGGTTTCAAAGCTTTTCTGTATTTGTCTGACATTTTTTTGGTTCTGTAACTCTTTATAACATTCTGTTTGACAAATTGGAGGAGGAAATAGAACTTCAGTCTCACAATGTACAGCATGGCCCCATGTCCTTACTGAATCACCTTTTCCTGCCCTTGGAAGCCTCTAAACTCCATTCAGTCTCCTTCCTGCCTATTAAAAAAAAAAAAAAATTAAAAAAGGAAAATATCATAATTTTTGAAAATGTCTTTCCATGTTCTACATCAGAGCTTCTGTGTGCAGATGCTGGGGACAGCACAAAGCAGCATCTCCTCCAGGAGCTGCATGGGAGCAGGCATCTGTGTCAGATGAGCCCTGTGCCAGCCTGGGCCTCTGCTCCTTCTCCTGGGGACAGCTCTGGCAGAAGCAGCAGGAGGTGCCAGGTGATGCTTGAGGACTTTACCCACGTGTGGCACCTTTCCTGGGAAAGCTCCTTTGGTGCCAGAGACAGACTCCTGCTCATCCCTGCTGCCTTTGTTGCAAGGGCTCCTATTCCTCTCCTCTGCGCCTCCTGCTCGAGGTCGGCTCCTTGGAGCAAAAGGCATTTGTTCTGTGTCAGTGCTGAGAGCTGGGATTCTTGGGTTGGAGAGGAACCACAGAGGATCCCTTTCCAGGCCAGAACTCCTTCCTGCCAATCGGTGCTGCTGCCAGAGCTTGGAGCTGGCAGGAATGTGTGGGCAGGAGCAGCGCCATTATGAAAGTTGTGTATGTTTGCTTTTTTTTAGCCAAGGCTCCTAATTGCCAGCATATTTTCAGTGCATATACCTGTCAGCTACACCAGTTTAGCTGGCATTGCACTGCCTTTATGCTGTCTTATGGTTTTATAGCTGTATAAAAAATGGTTTGGGTTTTGTGAGTCGCTTCCTCTCTGAGCTCTCCCATTTCCCCTGTCTGTAACACAAGCCATAATAGCTGGGAGAAGGACAGGTGGGCACTAATTCTGCTCTCTGAAAGAGGGAGGGAGTGCTGCTAAACCAATAAATAGAACGAGCTGCTAACTGCAATGTTACAGTGCTTCTGTCTCCTGGCATTGGCTTGTTTTCCATGGACCTCAGTCCACTTTAACACCCTATGCTGCTACAGATTGTAGCTAAAGTTTTTTGGAACTTTATTCTGAGATTTGAGTCAAGTCAGCAACAGAAACCACAGTCACAGCTGGTTTTAGGTGCCCAGAGTGGTTTGACTGGATTGGCTGTGAACGAAGGTGACTCTATTATATAGTAGTACAACTTTATTTTCTATTTAATTTATTCATGTGATTTTGCCATAGTAAGTTCTAGATTACATTCTTTAAAGTACTTTATTTGGAAAGCTACTAAAAAGGAGATCAAACCAGAAACACCTGAGCAAGTAATAGGCAAATATAAGTGCTGAAGCAGCCAAGGAATGCTTGTTTGCTCTTGCTCATAAACAACTTTTATAAACTCCACAGAAATTGTAGGAATTCTTTTCAAGTCGTCATTATCTGATGATAACACAAGTTTTCAATCCAATTGAGAAAATTAATCAGTCACTTCAGAGTAAAACAGCTGAACAAATAAAATAAAGGACACTGGTGGACAGTTAAGGAGTTTCTTGAGCTGTGGTTTAGAAGAGCAGAGAACATCCAGAGGGTGACCAAAGGCATTTCTCTATCCCGTTCTCTTTGGTGATTCACTCCTTGCAATAAGAAATGTTTCTGCAGAGAAGTACAAGCTGTAGCTTCGACCCCTCAATTAAATTCATTATCCTGTCAGGGATGATAGAGGATCTGCTATTTTGCCCCAGTTTCTCATTGCATGGGGAGAGGGTTTACAGAGCTCACCTTGTTTTGGCTAGGCAACTGCAGCAAAGTGCGTTTGTATTTCAGAATCAGGGCAGTAATTTAAAGTACAGGATGGTACCAGCTTCCGAGCAGCATCTCTGTCATAGATTTAGAAAATAATTAAATATTAAAATTAGCAAAGTCTGGATTGCTGAAATGTTGACAGTTAACTAATCTGTATTTTTCTGATTTTATGACAGCACCTAAAATAATTGCTTCTACTGATTGTGTTGAGTATAGAAAGGAAATTCTATTTGACTCTTCCAAGTTCATATACTAGCAGATGCAATATTCTGGGAGCTAGATATTAATGGTCTGTGAGTATCTGTACTATAAGGATTGGTAAACTTATTAAGAATTTATTGAGGTTGTGTCCTTGGTTGCTGATTGGATTGAGCTGTGAGAAGTGTTGCACAGTATGTTCTGTCATATTCGGATATTTTCTTATTCTGTCACCCTCCCTGGGAGGACACTGACATAAAAACCTTCACAACACAAATTTCCAAAGCTTGATCTCTGGGACCTTAATGTCTTTTGGACTTGCAGAGTTTTGGTTTTTTTTTTCTTTGTGTTTTTTTCTTTGACTTGGAGGATGCTTTAGATGGGAAAGAGATTTTCGATTGCAAAACACTTTACAGGTAATAATCCAAACACACCCCGTGCTGCATTAGCAACAGTGCAGGCAGTAGGTCCAAGGAAATTATTGCTGCACTCTTGTGAGCCCCTGCCTGGAGTCTGGGCTGTGTCTGGGCTTGTGCTCCTTGCTCCAAGGTTAACAAGGTCTTACTGAAAAGAGTTAGGCAGGAGCCACCATGAGCTGGTGCATGTCCTCTGAGGAGAGGCTGGGAATTGGGGTTGTCCCTCTTGGAGAAAAAGAGGTGAAGGGTGAGGGTGAGGTGGTCTCATAGTCTGCAGGTGCCACAGACAAGAGCAGAGAAAATGCAGACACTGAGTACCTAATACAGGAAGAAATTCCCAGGAAATCCTCTGGAATCTCCATCCTTGGAGAAATTTAGTCATGGCTCAGGACAACATCTTCTAGGTGGATGTGCTATGAGCAGGGGGTTGGATTAGGTGAGCTCCAGAGGTTGCTTTCAGTCAAAATTATTCTTGTTCTATTTTTTTTTTTTCCCATCTCATTAACCTTATCAAAATTACATTAATCATCTAACTAATAGTCTAACTTAGTTACTAACAATTAACTAAGGGGATGAAAAAGGAAAGGCTTTCTATTCGAGGGTTCATTTTACTGTTCAAGCAGACAAACTGGTACAGAACAACAGATATTTGCCACTGTGAGAGGATCTAAGAAGAGAGGGGAGAAACAAACAAAACAAAAGCAAACCAAACCAGAAGTCCCCTCATAAATATTGTCCAGATCCTAGAACTCTCAGAGAAACAGAAAAAGAACCCCCAAACTGTCTTAAATTTTCCTCCCAGGAGTGGAGTGGCAGTGGAAGTGACTGCTGCGTTTTTCTACCAACGATAGCATCTGAATCCACACGCTTTGTGTTTCCTCAGCCACGTCCCCTGTTGCGTTCCAGCTGTTGAACTCCCGAGTCAAAAAGCTACCAGCTTTGCAGATGAAGCCCTGCTAGCCCATTGCTGGCTGGGATTGCCCCTGGCAGCCCGTGTTTGCTGTCTCTGGCACTGCTCGGATCCCATCCTGGCACCGAGGGTTTGCACAAGGATGCCCTGAGTGAGAACCTGTCAATATCCTAAAGACACTCGGGGCCCTGAGAGCCTTTGGGGCTTGATAGACTGTCTTGGGCAGATAAAGAGATACCTCTGTGAGCCACCTTTGGCAGCTGCTGCAGCAGCCTGAGGAACCGAAACAAGATTTAGGAGGGTTGCTCAGTGCTTTGCTCTTGGTTCTACTGAGGGGAAGACAAGCTCTGTAATAGGAGAGAGTTGGATTGCAGCACTCTCAGAAATAACTCCAGAGAATTAGTTGCCACTAAAGTATCATTTTCTGTCGCTGTTCCTGCCACGGGGATCACAGTACTTTCTCAGAAGATGCCAGACACAAACAGGATTTCTTCTGAATACCTCTTTATCTGCAATACAAACCTAGAGGTGGAGATCATAAAGGGCACTGGTATTTCGTAGCTATCAAGGTAAATATCCTTCCTCCAGCTCCCTAATTTAGAAAGTGTCCTACCTCTTTAGCAGCTGTTTTCTTTTGGTGTCATGCATTCATGCCAGTACTACTTGACATAGCAGCAGCCTTCTGATGGCCCGAAAAGTCAAAAGGGGAAGGGTAGAAAGGGAAGGAGGAGTCACTGTTAAAATGGTCGCATGATGACCATCCACAGCCTCATAGTTTAATAATAAAGGACAAAGCTATTCTGTCTTCTCAGAAAAGTTTATTGACACCAAAGTGTGCTCTTCAACCCTTTACCTGTGAAAGAAAACTCCTGTGGTTGGTGTGCAGCCCCTGAGCAAGAAAAAAGTCCTTTCCTCCAAACAGCAGAACAGACGAGTACCAGAACTCTGTGCAATCTCTAACTGGTGGCTTGGAGTCTCCCAGCTCTGCTGTACTTAACTGCTTTGACAGGTTGTGCTGAGGGCACAGAGCACTGAAACGGGCTGTTAGACAGGCAGAAGGTTAATTTGACTGGTCTGGAAAGCACTGACAGAAGAATGTGGCAAATCCATTCGTCAGTCAGAGGAAGGGGAAATGACTTGTTATTACTGAAGCATGTATTGTTATTTCAGAAATAACCAGCATCGCTCACAGAAATAGCAACAAGATGGTTGCTTCAAGGTGCTTAATCCCTGAGAAGGGAAGCATGGAGACAGTGCAGAATAAATTGGAATGGAGTTGCCTGTTGTTAGCTGCCATGCCTGCAGATATAATAACTAGCCATGGACCAAGGCAAGGCTTTGATGCAAACACAGGCTCACTTGAAATGCCCAGCACGGACGAAGTTACGGGGGCTGCTGAAGTAGCTCAACAGTAATAGTACAGCTCTGTTCTTTTTAACAACCCAGATTAAGCATAAAAACCCCAAAGAAAAAGAAGAATCTATCAGTGAGTATGTGTACCCTCCTGTAAAGTGCAGCAGGGAAACTGAACAAAGCTGGAAGACAATTTAGTAACTCCCTTGTAACATAGCTGGGCACAGGGAGCTCCTCAATTCAGCCTTTTAGAGGAAGGAGAAGAACTGGAGATGATGGGGGGGTGTGATTCCTTCCCTGTGAGATAACCAGATTTCTGTAGCCCACCACCTTTAGATTTCTTTTGTATTCCTAGCATGAGATTTGCCTTTACCATGGAGTTACTTTGCAACCAGTATGAGACAAAAAGCATATGAAGGTTTTTAAAGCTTGGTGAAGCTTTTGTTTCAAAAGATTTTTTTAATTTTTTTTTTTTTTTTCCCCCATAATATGTTGAGAAGCTGATTGTCACATTGAAGGTATGCATGTGTGTGAGCTGACACATATATCTATGCACACTGCATATAAATAGACATTAAATCCAACATCTGAGAAGTCACTCCCAGCAGCAGCTTTGCCACAGGTGAAAAGGTGATTTTTTTTTTAGGGCCATTGAACACTATAAATGTGTTCATTGTATCAGTGCTTCAGAAATACCCATTCTAAATGACTTTGTGTTGATCCACTGTGAAAATTCATTGTGCTCAATTGCCCTCAAAATTTCTCATTTCTCATCTGTGATGCTGCAGTCTGCTGACTGCACACCAGGCCACGGTACAGCTGGGCAGGCACCCGGCTCCAGAGGGCCCGAAAAGGATTTTTATTTCCTGTCAGGCTGCTCTGTGCTCCCCAAAAACTGAACAGATCTGTGTCGAGGGCTTGGAGCTGGGAGGCTTTCATGGGTGGGAAAAGACTTCATGGAGCTGATGTTGAGTTGTGCACTCACAAAGGCTCGTGTGTGTCACATGTACAGGAGATGTGGAAAATGGAAATTTGTTTTAATTTTTAATCGTAGCTTTGATTCAGAGAAATCAAACCAACTCTCTCATCAGTTCAGTTCTATTCAATTTAGGAGAAGAAGGGAAAACAAAACCAAAAAAAAAACCAAAAAAACCCCAACCCAAAACAGAAAAGCAACCAAATTATCAGGTGGCATAAATAACTTTCAGCGTGCAAGAAATTGGCAAGAAATTGAGTCATAAAATGATTGTTAGGGTTTGGGGGTTTTTTTTGGTTTTTTTTGGTTTTTTTTGACATCTCCCTGGAACAAGACTTACAGGGAGGGTTTTTTGTTTTTTTTTTTCAGTTTCAGAAAGGAACATTTATAGGTGACATTTATTATGTTTTATTTGTCCTTTAATTTCCTGTGTTGTCAGATTCCTTATAAAAGCCTCTGCAGATCAGCCTTTCAACTGTGAGGGGAACAAATGCCTGCTTTGGAAGAGAGGATGGTGAAATTCAAAGACCTCTTGGTCAGTCCTTAGTGTGCTGCAATCCCTGGGGTGCTCCTGCAGACGCTCTCAGGCCCTGGAATGTCAATGATCCCAGAGGGGCCTGGTGGCATTGGCAGAAGCACTGGGTGAGGAAGTTGTGAGCAGGAAAATGAGAACTCTGCATTCAAAGGAGATGTGGCAGGAAGGGTGTTTGGGAGTACAACACTGGAAATGTAAAAGAAATGTTGGTTTGCTTCACCGTTCAGCCTTCTGCTTGTAGCTTCACAGACTCCTGCCTGTAATTCAGACAGGTTGGACACTTTTTCTTAAAAGTCAGCGGAGGGGAGGCTTAATCATGGAAGAAGACCTTGATTTTTCTTCCAATTAGTAGGAACTTTAATTACATCCTTGTACTAACATCCTGCTGCAGTGATGGTTCATTTCTGAGTTGCTGTAGCGGGGGAATTCCTCCTTAAGCACCACGCAAGCCGCTGCCCCAGCAGTGACTCAGCCTCTGTTATTAAACCTGAGATTCAACAGGACAGTGGCAAGGTCAGACTGCCTCGCTCACAGTCTGTTCAATATGAAACCTGCTCCACGTTTTCCTACAAATTAAAAACTCTTTAAACATTGTTTTAATCTTGAAAATGGAAAAAAAAGAGAAATAAAATAATTTTTTGTTTGTTTTTATTAGCACACTATTTGTCTTCCATTTCTGCTCCACACTGGGTTTTTGGTTTTTTTGATTTTTTTCTCAAATAGATTCCTTGTTAGCAGGTGAAAGCTGTCTCCCAGGGATATGAATATCAGCAGTCATTCTTTAAAAGAAAAACAGTATTTGTAAGCACACATTTCCAGTCTGGGATGTTAAGTGTACAACAAACTTTAATCTTGGTAAACACGTCAAGCACTTTCATGTCTCTGTGTCTCTACATTAATTTCTGGAACCTAGTGAGGGTACTCTGAGAGGCAAAGAATTACTAATTTGTATAAATGGTGTATGAACAATCATAATTTGTCTGTTCTTCAGGTTTAAGAAAAGACCAAGCATTCCAAACCAGAAAACATTATCTGATTTTATTTTATATAATAGTTTGGTTCTTTTGAAGTTCTTGGGAGCAAAAGGAAAGAGCTCCCTCATTTCAGTTTTTCTTTTTTTTTTTTTTTTTTTTTTAGTTATTTAAATGCATTAAATGAATAGAACCATTCTTATAAAGAAAATAAAACATCAGAGAAATATTCCTCTGCCTAGGCTTGTGAAAGCTGGGCTTTGTCTAAATTATTTGCTGACTTCAGTCATCCATTTCTCAGAAAGAAAAAGAAAAAGGTACTGCATCACATAATCTCAGAAGGTCTCTCAGGAGAAGACAAAGGCCAGCTCGTGCCTATTGTCTAGACTCAACCGTTCAATACTCATCATCCTTATTCTTCTTATTCTTATGCCTCAAAGTAATTTCAAAATGAGGAGAGATAATGGCAACAGTGGTATGAGAGCAGCATCGCTGGCAAATATGGCCAATGCTGTAGAAAAGGAGCTGCTCTTGTTATAAAGCTTTAATTTTCTTTGACTTCGTCTCGCTGTAGGTCTTCAGCGTTTCACTGCTGCTTTTATGGTGTTTCAAGATACGTTTGCTTCCCCAGTAAAACGTTAAATTTATGTCATCTGTAAATTTGCACTTTTACACAGCTCCCATTGCATCTTCTGTTTTGACAAATTGCATTTACATGGCAGTCGCACCCCGTTTCAAAATTAAATCACTTTCAGTCCAAGTAAGCACAGGAAATCTATGCCTCAGTGTGCGAGTCTGCTGACAAAGTGAAGGGTAACCCAATTCTCATCCACGCAACTTTTTAATTAGTTGCTGCACATCTGAGGATTAGGCTTGTTGGGATGTCTTGCAGAAAATAGCATTAATATTCAATTTGGTTAAGGGCTTTCAATAAACAAACAGAATTAATAAAGCTATTAAGCGAATGTCTCTGATGACCACTTTCCATATGGATTGCAACTCTTCAGAAGCATTTCCAAACGCAGGCAGCTGAGAAGGGTTTCTCTGCCTGTGTTTTGGCTGAATCTTGAGTAGCTGGGTATTTTCCATCCAGAGCTCATCTGCATTTGAATTTGCTCAGTGTATTTTCTGGGGTCTACAAAAGCCAGGTGGAAAAGAGAGCTTTTGTTACATGCTCTGTTATCAGCCTCTCAAAGTACAGTATTTCATTTTCTCTTTGACTATTTTGTCTAGGTTTCAGACTATTCTGCATCTGAAGAAGAAGGCACTTTTTTTTTTTCTTTTGAGAGTTTGAAATTATTTTAGATATGAAAGGTTTGTTAAATTATGCCTTTACCAAGATTTTTTTTGTTGGGTTTATTTTTTTTGGTTTTTTTTGTTTTTTTTTTTAAGCGTGAGAAATAGTTTTGTGAAATATTCTGGATGAGCCTCTACAGCTCCAAGTCAAATTATTGGCATTAATAAAATAACCCCTCTAATATAAACCTGGCAATTATTTTAGGCTTATATTGTCATTTCAAAAATCTGGAATTTTGGTGAAAGAGGACGTATATATATAAAAAAATATTTCATATTTCTTGGAAAACAAACTCTGCTACTTACATAAGTCCTGGCAAGACGGTGTTGATTTTGTGTGGAGATTTTGGCTGGTTTTATGGTGTCATAAATTCACTTTATATTATAGCTTTCTATAAATCTCAAACATCATTTCACAGCTTTTGAGAGCTATTCAGGTAACAGTGATGAGGTAACTTCTCCCAAAATACCGGTTACATTCTGGTAAGATTCCTGTAGGGACAGGTTGTGTTTGCATTGAAGAGACATTCAGTTTCTACCCAGTATATTCTATTATTTGTGTACTCCATGTATTTGCAAGTGTTTGTGTGAAATTGATTTTTTTTTTTTGATTTTTTTTTTTTTTTTGAGAAATTAAAAAAAAAAAAAAATTATCTTCCAGTTCAGTGTCTACTGGTGAGTTAAAGATGCTGAAGCACTGCAGGGTGTGTTTGTCTGGAAATTTTATCTTATACTTTATTGCAAAGAGTGTGCAGCTACTTGGAAATTAAGTGGGTTTAAGGTCTCTTCCAGCCCAAATTTTTCTGTGATTCTGCAATTCTGTGATTTTAGTGGGAGCAAAACACAAAATCATCCAAAAGCTTGTAAGAAAAGAGCTCCCCTGCTCTTCCCTTTGCACTTTGCTCCACACTCCCTGCTCAGCTTTGGGACTTGAGCTCTTGGGAATAATTGAGGAATGTTCCATCCATATTGTGGCTGCCAACAGAAGTAGGCAGTGGAAGAATATTTCAAAGCAAAATTTCTTGTGACTTTTCACAGCTTTCAAATTGCAGCTTGCTTTGTAATCCACTGAAATTCCACAAGTTTCTCCTGTCCAAGGCGTTTTTTTCCTCGTCAGCAGGCAGGATCCAGCAGACGCCTCCCCACCATCCACAGGGAGCTCGTTAAGCTCCACGATGTTTGTTGCTGTTAATTTGATCTGGCATTGCATAAAGGACTGGCCCAAAGTCCACACTGCAGTGTGGTGCAGTGGAAATGATGGGATTCTTCCCTAGTTTGGAGGAGGTTGTGTCCCAGCCCCGGTTTCAGGCTGTGTTCAAGGCAGAGCAGATCACTGATGAGCTGTCATTCCTGAAATGAGGAGCCACCGACTGCAGTCCTTTGTGGTGTGATTTCCTGAACGCCTTTGAGCTGGCTGCCTTTCCCAGGGTGGGGTTTGTGCTGCCCATGGATGCTTCCCTGCCCTCCCAAATCCGTCCTCCTTCCCACACTGGGAGCTCTGATTCCTAAAGCTCCACAGCCCAAGCACAGGCAAGGTGGGAAATCCTTCAGAAAGAGGAGGCTTGTGCCGTTTAGCCTTAACAAAATGTCACTTTTTCCATCATCTCAATGAGACTTCTATCAGAGACAGATACTGTATATTGAGGTGTCCAGGAGTAACCTATTCACACACTGATTTATTGACTTCGAAGAAGAAATTAAATAAATAAGAAAATTTTCCAAAATGATAAGTTTGGTGAAAGACTTTAAGCAATTATTAACTGATTATTCACATTAGCACAATGGTTTTAAGGATTATAACCCAATTTGGACAACATATGCAAAATTTTCCTTTTGGATTTAATAATATATTCTCAATCTGTTGTTCATGAAGGTAAACATCTGTCAATTCATTATTTCTTCTCTAAGCTTGCTGCATCACGAACTTCATTTCTTTAACAAATTTTACAAAGAATAATCCCATTACAAGCTTAGATTATAACACATACAATGACAACTTCATTAGCATGATTATATTTTGTTGTTGTTTTTTGGGGTTTTTTTTTGGTTCTGTTTTGTTTGTTTGTTTGTGGGTTTTTTTTGTGTTTTTTGGTTTGTTTTTTTTTTTTTTTGGAGGGGGGTGTTGGGGGTGGTTTGTTGGTTCATTGGGTTGTTTTGTCTGGTTTTGTTTTCTAGGGTTTTTTGGTTGTTTGGTATTTTGTTGTTGTTTTGTGGTGTTTGCTTTTTTGTTGTTGTTTTTTTGTTTGTTTGTTTGTTTTTGTTTTGTTTTGTTTTGTTTTTGTCTAATAAGTATTTGCAGCAAAATCTATCCTGGGATGGCACAGAGAGTTAGATCAGAGAAAGGTGAATAAATCTGGTTGAGGAACCTGGCTGCAGAGTTTGAGATGTTGCTAACTCACAAAAATGTACTGTAGGTGTCCAAAATCAGGATGATTCTTAGCTCTGAATGTCCAGTTGCAACTTATAGAAGATAAATGTTTCATCCACCTCAGTGTTTGCCTCACTTGTTGTTCTAAAGTGGATTTTAAAAGTAAAGCAATTATGAAATTTCTCTCTTGCCTCTTGAGGTGGAATTGTAACAGTTTTCAATTCACGCCATGAAGGCGAAAGAAGAAAAATGCTGGTTTTGAATTTTTAAATGGGAATATGTAACACTATCCAAAGATCATGTCTCCAGGTGTTTCTTCAGACACTTCCCAGGCAATGCTGGTGCTCTTGCATGGTACAACTGTAGCTGAACCCTTCCAGGCACCCTTCCACAGAGAGCTGCCTCTCCTTGCTCTCTCCCTTTTGCCATAGAGCTAATGGTAAATGAAATACTGATGTTTCAGAGGAGATGAGTTACACGCTGGATTAATTTGACCAGCCCACATTAGGAGAGCACCGAGCAGAATTTGCAGCTGCAGAAGATTGTCACCATGTTCCTGTGGTTAATGGAATAATTTAGGCATAGAGACAGAAAGAAGTCGACACTAAAATGAGTACAAGCAGTTTTAAGCAGAAAACCTGTAGCTAATTTTCAGTCCTGTAATTGAATTTGCAGGATAGCACATAAATAAAGTTGGGCTTTTTAAAAGTTGGATGCTTTGCGCTGCATAACAATGTTTTACTGCCTCGTAATGCTTCCCCTCTCTTTCCCCATGCAGCCTGCAGCTCCTTGCAATGCTGTGTGCCCAAACCTTCACCCACGCTGCAGCCCACAGTAGTGTGTCAGGAGGCTTCAGAAACCCATGCAAATAATTCACAACCTGCAAAATAGCCGCTGTTAATTTGTAATTTGCTTGAACGCGCTCAACCCTCAACGTGCAGTCCCTTCTGGATTGCAGCCTGAACTGAGGTGCGGAACTCTTCTCTTTAAGGCTTTTGGATGATTTGGTGGTTTTCTCCCACTAAAATCACAGAATTGTAGAAGCACGGAATGATTTGGGCTAGAAGGGACTTTAAAACTCATCTTATTCCACCCCCTGCCATGGCAGAGGCACCCTCCATCATCCCAGGCAGCTCCAGCCCCAGCGTCCAGCCTGGCCTGGGGCACTGCCAGGGACCCAGGGGCAGCCACAGCTGCTCTGGACACCTGTGCCAGTGCCTTCCCATGCTCAAAATAAATAATATCTTCTTGATATCTGATCTAAACCTGCTCTCTTTCAGTTTGATGCCATCCCCCCTTGTTCTGTCAGTACATGCTCTCATAAGTCAGAGCAGTTTTTAACAGGTTTGATTCCAAGCCGTGGCTTTAACAGATTTTTTTTTTTTTTTTAATATATTTCCCTGAAACAAAATTCCAACAGAATTTCTAACAGTATTAAATTATGTCAAAATTTATGTGATATTCTTTTTTAACCACTTTTGACTTTCCTGAAGCACTTACATTTAGTAATTTGCAAGGTACTGAGTAAAGCGGTGTTAAAAGTTGATGTAAAGGACATCAACTTCAACAGCTGTGCCCTTGAACTCGCTGCTACCTCCCAGGTCTGGGTTAGACTGCGTGCATTAGAGATGCAATTTGGCAAAGTACTGTGTTTTCTCAACCTTTTGGTGAAGTCAGTGGAAACCAAGGCCACCTGGGTTGAAGCAGAGGACATGGAGCTCACTGTAAGATTGAGTCTTCACTGTAACTTATGCCCTTAACATTTTAGATAATCCATTGATCTCTCTTGAACAGCTAATATCTGTAATAATGCCACGTTTCTACATCACCCAAAGTCAATTAAAAGACATGTATTATAGCTATATTTTAATCAGGACTTACTGGGAAATGGAAGTAAAGAATTCTGCTTGCGTTAATAGTACCATTGGCAAGAAGAAAAGCTGACTGGAAAATCAAATTAATTATGTCTTCTTTATATGCTCACTTTCATTGTAAAATGAATTTATATTATTTCTATACAAAGAAAAAAGGTATTTAAAAATCATGAGGAAAAAAATAGATATATCTTTCTGGACTATTCACTTAGAAGATTCAAGAGTAATTAATTAAATTTTGCTCTATAAAGAAGACCTCAGCAAAGTACTGGTTGTCATTGAGAGAGGATGAGTGGTCAGTGACTTTTCAGACCTTTCACCCCACCTACTTACTAGGCATAAGCTAGAGGTTCTGCTACATTTTAAAGGATTTCAGGACCATTCCTGAGAAGTATTTGCTACTTTTTGATGTGTTCTAAAGTAAAAAAAAAAAAAAACAAAAAACAAAAAAAAACAAACAAAAAAAAAAAGTACAGATTTAATTATCTCATCCAAAACATGATCTCACATAGTTCTTCAAGACAAATAGTTTATTGCTTGCATATGAGGGAAGGATTGTCATGGATAGTTGAATTTATTTTGATTGTTGGTTAAGAAAGCAAAGCCTGAGTTGCTGCTTACCACACCTTAAGATTTGGAAAAAAAGGAAAACAACAACAAAAAAAACCTGCATTGGCAATGAATCTATTAGTCCTGTGACAGATTTGAGATTAAGTTCTTATACTTCCATGACATTTTGAAGTAGACCATTTTTGTTGAGGGAAAGTGAGAGGAAAAGGAAAGGTCATGTCTCTCTTATCAGGCAGTCATAGTCTCCTGTAAAATAGAAATGTCTGTTTAATGTCAGTGAACAGCCCAGATGGAGATTCATGTTGGAGCAAAACATCCATACTTTATCGTATACCTCAAAGTTTACACTACTTAAACCTTGTGATAACAGAATCCTAAGTCATTTTCGGATGGGATTCTTCTATCATTACACCCTGGCTCTCCACAGCTGTCCATTTTCTTTCCTTGTCTCCTCCAAAATCAGCCCCTCTGCATTCCTGACAAACTAATCCTTGTACCAGGTTTCTGCAGTCATGAAGGAACTCAGACTCAACTTACTGCATTAAAATATTTCATGGCTTTGCTGAGGGGGATCTTGCAGGTCCTATTTCCTTCCTGGCTGAATGTACAGACAGAGGAGAAAGAAAGTCATTGATCAAAGTTATCAGGAGTGCCACAGTGGTGTTAGAAAGCACAAAGGAAGGAATGGGAAATGAAAACATTACCTACAGCAAGTTTTGACTTCATCAGTCCTTTGAGCTCTGTAGAAGGAGCAGCTTCATTTCTATACTGCCTTTTGTATTGTTCCATCTCCTGCTGTCCTACAAATCTACTTCTAGCACGTGTATGTTTACCTAAATGGTTTATCTCAAAAAGAAATGGCTTGAAAGCTTCTCTTCAATGATAAAATAAGAAAGATTCCATTCTTATTTTTAAACTTTACGGGCTATATGAAAAATGAATATCATGGGCAGTCATGATGGTTTAATGACTTTAATAAGAGCAACAGCTTTTGCTTCATTACTCCGTGGAGTTACAGTTCTGAGCTGTTACTTTTCCCCACCTTAAAATAAAAAGGATTTAAGTGCAGTCTACCTTGAGGTTAAATGCATTAATGTGCATTGGAGGGGTTGTGTACATGGGGTAAAACTGGGCAAAACTGAAGCACCTACAGATTAATATGCTCAAAGGAACTTTTGATTTTACCAGAAACTAAACTCCTTTTAGCAGACAAGTGTAATTTTTTTTTGTATCTGTGTGTGTGTGCACGTGCAGGGGTTTTTAATTAGCCACATGCCTTTTCCTCACCATGTCCTTCTACATAAGGAATATCCTTCAAAGAAAGGTACACTTTTTAACAGCTAAGACTTTCACGTTATTTCTGGCAATAATTGGTGAGTATTATTTAATAAGTAATGATTGAAATGACTCTTTCACAGAAATTACCTATTACGGAATTTCTGAAGTGATGGCAAATTATATTGCATTGCATATTCATGCAGTTTAATTTAATACTATATTTAATGTGAAATATGACATTAACTGCTTGTAAATAGTTCTTTATACTCTGGATGCAGTTTTTAAAATACTGTAATATCAGAAGTAATGACCTGGCCAAACACTTCAATCAGTCAATGTCTTTGTTAATATTAGGTATGTTGGCAAACCAATAACCATTTGAAAAGAAGGAAGTTTGGGTTATTTACTCATGCAGGGATTTAATTACATATCTTCTGGAATCTGATAGTATAAAGCAAGTGGAGGCAATGTTTTGGCAGCTAGGATCCTAGCAAAAATAAACATAAGTAATTAGTTCATGTTCTGTTACTCTCTGCAATTTTTCTTCACCTGTACTTTTCCCTTCATTTCCTCCTATTTCTTCTGCTTTCCTGTGGTCCCTCCATGTCACTGCTTGCTCATCATTGCCTACAGTCATTTTATGTTTCTTTACTTTTCAGGATTGATTCTCCTTTTAGTTCCTTTTCTTCCTCCTTCTGCACTTGGGTTTCATTTTTCATATTCAGACCAGTACCTGGCCTGATTTTTCGAGCATTCTCATAAGCTCTTGGAGGGTTTTTTACAGAAAGGGCAGACATGAATCCACCCATGAATCCACCCATGGTCCCTATGAGCCAAAAAGAGAGATGGTCATGTCTGTGGAGCACAGGTCATAGCAGTAAAGTCGATTTTGTACAGACAGGCACCTTTCAGTGTTTTGTCCTGCATTCTTGGATTTCCTTCTCTTTGCCACTCTGGAATTTTGCTTCCTTCCAATTCTTCCTTGCTAGGAGCAGCGAGTTGTTCATGCCTGGTGTGATTTGCTGTCATTAGTGTGATTTTTACATTCTTTCCAGATCAAAACATGTAAATGTCTCTGGGTCTCTTGGAAAGCTTTAATCTCATAAAGTAGGTTTTATTGAAGAGTTGTTGGTTTTTTTTGACATCCGTGATAAGTTTGATAATTGCATTAATAATTATTCTTTCATGTTTGCTATTTACAACCAACAAAGCATCTGATTCTGAACCTCAAGGGGAAATCAAAATAATAGTGGAGTCAAAGCCACGACAGCAATTGAAAGCAGATCTGGTTTGTGTTGAAAAGGAAGAGTTGAGTTGGAGGAGGAAGGGTGGCTCTGCTGGTCACTGCCACTCGGTGACAGGGAACAAGGAGTGTTCCAGCTGCAGTGGGACTACGTTCCCTGGCATCCCCCAGGACAAAAACTTTCTTCTGTAAACTTATCAATTTCTGCCCTAAATCCCCTGAGCAACTATTTAAATAACTGAGCTTAGTGTGTCTCTGTTTTCAATTTACAGAATTTATCACTTCACCTCTGGGTTTATGGTGGGGATGTGCTGAATCCGAGCACTTCAAAGGAAATTTAGCAGTTGGAGTTCTGAATAAATCCTTAGCTTGCCCGCCCGTCTGTATAATTTTTATTAAAGTGTCCATTAAAGCTTTCCTTACCACTTGGAGATTTCCTCCAGAAACTCCTCAGAAAATTGAAATAAGGGGAAGGAAACAATAACAGCATTCATAATTTTATATCCATTAAAAGCTAAGGCAGCATTTAAGCAATGAGGAAAAAAAAAGAAAAAAGAAAAAAAAGTAGTACCTTACTCTCAACATAATTAACCAAGTGCTTTTCAACTCCCAAGTCATTTGCATCCCAGTCTCTCAAGCTGGGAAACATTGGAAAGATTGGACACTCTCCTTGTCCTCTTCCTTTCAGGAAATTCTAATTTGGAATTTTGTGCTCTTCTTATAATGTGAGGTCTGCTCTGTTGCTTTTCAGTGTTAAGAAGGCTAAATATTTAGCTCATGAGAAAATTTAGTTCTAGTTAAATTCCATTTGACTTACCTAAAAATTTACCTGTGACAGGCAGGCATGTGATGGATTGTAAAAGCTGTTCTTGAATGAGATTATATCCATCTCATGTCCAAGATTTTGTTTAAAAATTAAAAGGAAAACTTGAATAGGTTAATATTACTGTTGGGTTTTTGGGTTTTGGCTTTGATTTTTTTTTTTTTTTTTTCTCTCTCTCTAATTCTACCTCCTTTACAGATAGATGCTCTTGCAGTAGTGTTTGAAAACTGAGAGCTTTAAAATATTCTGTATAATTGAGTTAAGATTTGAAATCCACATAGTTTTTAATCCTTTGTTTGTTTTGGTTCTTTGCTTGTTTGTTTTCTTTTGTTTTGTTTTGTTTTTTCCCTAAGGCTCATGACACACTGAAAAATCTTATATTCAGAAATGTTTCAATATAATATTTCAATTTGAGCCCCAAAGTTAATGTCCAAACATTTTCTAGCTGTTTTTCATCCCTCATTTCATTTAGGTAGGAAAGTGAAAATTGCCCATCACTTTCCCCTGTGGGAAGCAGAGGAGATGAGAAGAGCTGCCATTGCTCTTTGGAAGAAACACCAAAATATCAAGAACTTCTGATGGAAATGGGAAATGTGTGCTAAGTTTTGATTGACAGATCTACCTAATTTTAGCATCAATAGTCGCACAGAGCCAGGCTGAGCCGTGGGTCCCGCGTCTCCCCACCCTCACACTGTGCCTCTTTATCCCACAAAAGAGCCCAAACGTGCCTGGCTTGTGCTTAATGCCAGATAATCTTGCGGAGGCTTCCATTCAGAATTCCAAATGTCTGTAGGCGTGGGACTTTTCTGATACGCTTTCCATCCCATCCTTTCACTGCGTTATTAAACATGTTTCCTTCTTCCCTACAACCACCCTGATTATTTTCTGTTTTGTCATAAAATATTTGCTTAGTAACAGGCACAGGAACTTGGCAGTCATCTCCGTGTTTCTGCCTTTGATTGTGAGGAGCTTTGAACCCATACACAACATTTCACAATTCAGAGGGGAAAAGTAAGCCTGGCAGTTGATTTCTTGCTTTTAACCACCATGCAGAGCAAAATATTTATTTACAGTGATCATAGTTCCATTGTTCTCCAGGCTGTTGGAAATAATAATGCCTAATCAGATACTCCTGCAATTCAGAACCTAAAATTATCTTGGCTCTTACATGATTTGCTTTAACCTTTATCTTGCAGATTCTTTTCTCTCGTTTTCCTCACATTTTTAATGGCAGGGAAAAATGAAGACACTTTTGCATTTTTCTGACTGCAGAATGGCAGGTTTTATTGGCAATCTGTCTGCCCGAGTTAATGAGAATATCTATCAACCCTATGCTAGATATTAGCAATATTTATCAAAAAGTTCATTTTTCATATGGAGCTAACGTTACTTTTGAACCATCTGCTATTTTTCCCCAGAATTCAGCAACTGCAGGGAGTTTGCTAGGAAAAAAAAAAATAGCAGCGTGTGAGGTGGGGATGGCACGAGCTGCAGCTGGGATGTCTCCGACTCTCTGTGGCACCTCGGGGGTTTTCAGCAAGGACAGTTTAACACAGAACCGTGGCTGGGGTTGGAAGGGACCTTGGAGATCTGATTCCAAGGGCCTGCCATGGGCAGGAACACCTCCTGCTCTCCCAGAGCTCAGAGGATGCAGCCTGGCCATGGATACACTCCGAGATGGGGCAGCCACAGCCCCTCTGGCCAGCCTCTCATTCTCCAGTAGCAGCTCTGATCCCAGCCCACAATTTAGCCAAAAACAGGGAAGGAGTGTTTGTCTTTGCTTTGTTTACATTTCTGCATAACCAAATGTTAGCACCAGGACAGGACCTTTTGTGTAAAAATGAAATTATGCGGCCACAGAAATAGAAATCAGCTAATGCCTGCAACTGGGTTTTGTGTTTCCAGGCCATGTCATGTCACCTCATCGTGTGTTTTGCAAACAGCCTTCAATTATTCTGTGCTCCCCCTTTTTTCCATGGGTGGGCCAGATTTATTTCTCTCTGAATAATTATCTGACATATGGCAGCCCCTGATAGAGTTTCAGGCCAATATAAATGAGTGGAGCAGCTCTGGGTGTGCTGGGCAGGAATCTGTGTTTTTATAGGAAATCCATGAGGCTCTGACTGCTCCCAAATTGCTGAGCAGCTCCTGCCTGTGCCTTGGAGGTTTGCAGATTTGATGGTTTGGGAGTGCTGGACCTACGGTGAATATATTGTATATGATCAAGTTCTATGATGTGGAAATTTCAGGGAATAAATTTGGTATCTTTGTATCAAGTTTTTCCCAGGGGGATATATCAAGATGGAATAAATGTTTTAAAAATTGGGTTGTTTTTGGTTTTTTGGGGTTGTTTTTTTGTTGTTGTTGTTGTTTTTGTTGGTTTCTTTTTTTTTGTTTTAACTTTTGAGCACTCTGAATGGAAGAGGTAGGAGTTTTCTCTTTTGTTGTGGAAATGTGTTTAGGATTTAATGTGTAAATCAACTTTTTTTTTTTTTT
>VWZN01000234.1:155603-198009 GCA_013396955.1 Regulus satrapa
TTTAGTTAGAAATCCAAACAAACACTTTAGCTTAGTAGACATATGCCTTCATTGTAACCTGTTTTGCTTGCACAAAATGTTTTTTTTTAAAAAAAACTTGATTTATGGAAGGAATAATTGGACTTGGTAAAAATGAATCTGTTTTGAAATGCAGTTTTCTGATTCTCCACTAACTGCTGATCTTGGGAGCCTTTTCCTGTGATTTGCTCTGGGTAACTGCAGACAAAGTGCCATTTCTTGACATGTTTGTACAGGTCAGGCCATAAATGTGTCTCATTTGAGTCCCTCCAGTGTGTGCTGTGCTCTGAAGCCTGTTTGTGTTGGTCTCAGATGAATCCCATATATCAACTTCTTTGGCTCCTTCAGGTCAGATGGAATAGCAATGCAGGTTTAGGTTCTCTGAGTATGATGTTTTTAGGATTTGATTTTTCTTTTTTTAGGGAAAGCAATGAAAAGTCTGACTGTTGCTGGGGCTTCTCATGCAAAGATCAGCATCACAAGCCTGGCTAGTGTAAGTTCAGAGCACACTGTAGTAGTTTTCCAAACTTGTTTACTTAGTACCATGCAACACAGGCGCTTTCTCATTCAACATTTGAATAATTGTCTTCAAATGCAGACAGTACAAAGTTTTCTGTCTGAAAAATGCATATCCAGGGAGAGAAAATAGTTTGGATGCTGAAATGCAGGAATAGGAGTTAGTTTGACAGGATGACTGACAGGAAAACCAGCCTGTCCCATAGCCAACCCAGCCTGATAAATACAGCGCAGGCACAAAACAAATCATTGTTTTCTCTCCTCACTGTCTCTGCCCTTTGTGTTCATATGTTCCAGCAGCTGCATGTGCTATTAATCTGCATTTAGGTGAGGGCCTGAGCGTCTGCTCTGTGCTTGCAAACAGATGCAGAGCTTGATTTTCTGGTTGGGATTGAGGCCTTTGGAAATGTCACCCTGTGTTTCAGCAGTGCACACAACATGTTCCTCCAGTGCTGATTGAAAAGCTCACTTCAGCCAGGAAGGCTGGAGCCCCCACATTTGTTGTTTCTTTCCCTTATTAGCAGTCCTGGGCCCATGGAGGAGCAATTAGCACGGAGAGCAGCTCTCCCTGATTGCCTGCTAATCTGCGAGGCTCTCTCTGGTCCCCTCCATCACTGCATCAGCAAATTACGGGCTGCTCGTTTGCCCCAGCCTGGCGGGTTCTGGGGCAGTGCCAAGCCTCTGTCCTGGAGTTTGGCAGGGCTGGTGGTCGCTGTGAGCTGCAGCGCAGAGCAGGGGGTCTGGGGGTGCTCCTGTTTGCCACTCACACAAGGGAGCTGGAACGGGCTGTGGCTGTCCAGGGATGGTGAGGGCAGGCTTAGCCTGGAGGAATACCCAGGGGGTTCTGCCCAAGACCCCCAGTGCTGAGATGTGAGACCCAACTCCTGTGCAGACCCAACCTGTCATTGCTGTTCTCTGCTCAGCTCTCAGGACAGCCCAGCCCTCAGGCACTCCTGAACCCAGCCAAAGCCCCACTGGCTCTGCTGCCCTTCCCAAGCACCAGGGACAGTTCTGCGGCGTTTTTGGCTGAAGGTGGGGATGGAGCACCTGGAGCACATTGTTGCAGCTGGCAGAGTCTGTGCAGGGGCTCTCTGGGCTGTCAATACATCCCGAGATACTTTCCCATGTCAGTGCCCCTAGCAAACAGCCACCCTTTGATCCATGGGGGAAAGAGTCCCTGAGAGATAATCTGAACAGCAAAGCAGAAATCATACTGCCCTTTCTGTGCATCTTTGATGCACTAGAACTTAATTTACTTTATGCATAGAACTGCTTTAACTTTACCTGGAGGCAAGGTGCAATTTGGATTGTCTTTTTTTTTCTTTTTTCTTTTAAAGAAATCCCATTATCAGTATTAAAATGTTTCATGCCTATGAAAAGCAGGCTGTAGATTAATCATTATCCCTTTTATTTAGTTTTTTCAATCTGGCTAAAGCATGAGCTACTATGACTTGTTTAGTTTGGAGTCACTGAAATTAAAAATTATTTAATTGCAAACGTTTTATTTGTCAAGTTATTATTTAAAATGCTTGGGTAATATAAATATGGCTGATCCTGTTCTGCAGGTAGATGTTAGTGCTCTCTTGTCTTTGCAAGGCAGACACAATAGGCATGTCCCAGGAAAAGCACAGCTTACTTTAAAACCCATCTTTTTACTCCATTAAGCCATCCCAAATTGGTTGAGCAGCAGTGATATTTCTGTGATTTATCAGTGGAAACTCTGACTTCTAAGTAAATGAAAGCCAGAGTACATAAAAGCAGGTACATCAAATTAGGTGTACAAATTAAATCGCAAGACTTAAGTTCCTAAGTAAGTTCTGACATAATTTTTCCTAGTGTCAGTCACTTGCTGATCCCATTTGCCTCACCAGGACAGGTGAGATTTTAAAAAATATATGTGGGACTGTAGCTTTAAACACTTCATTCTGAAAATAAAGCAAAGTAAACATTTTAAATCCTGAGTTGGGCTGGAATTTCTGATATTTAGCTTAGATATCAGGAAGGAATTCTTTCCTCAGAGGGGGGGCAGGCCCTGGCACAGGTGCCCAGAGCAGCTGTGGCTGCCCCTGGATCCCTGGCAGTGCCCAAGGCCAGGCTGGACAGGGCTTGGAGCAGCCTGGGACAGGGGAAGGCATCCCTGCCATGGAAATAAATTATCTGCAAATTCCTTTCCAACCCAAAGCACTCTGTGATTCTCTGTTCTGATTTCCCATCTGTTGAATGCTCTTTCATTAAAACTTATTTAAAGTCTGGTGCAGTGACACCAATAGTGAGGATATAATTCTTAAACAAAGCTTATTTCTATCTAAAAATGGTGTTCAGGTAAAACATTTGAAATTGACTCCTGTAGGTTTATATACATTTTCCATGTGCTACCTGACAGAATTATGGGGTGCCCTACAGCAGCTGCCCATTAAGTTTTCACTCTGCCTAAATCTGGCTCGTATCTGTGCTGGGATTCTTTTCTTTTCCCTAAATACTGTTGTCTAATAAGGAGAAGCCACTTTCTACTACCCCAGATTTTAATTAGAGCACTCAATTAATGCAGAGTTCTATTCTGTCTTAACTCTAAATCTGTAAATCCCCGCAGACTTTGTTAAATTCTGTTGTCTGTGGGTCAGAGTTTAGAGCAGTGATTGGTCTCTAAAGGAGTTAATGCTTTGGACAGTGGGGGCTCAGTAAAGCAAGTGCATTAATATTTTCATCAATTCCAGCTAACTTACAGTATTTCACTGGTCAGATCTAATTTGCTTGATGAGACATCACTGAGAGATGTTATCCATAGTGTAAGCTTAGGAATTGATTGTAACACATAATTCAAGGGCACTGCTTCATGCCTAGGGCAAGAAATGCTATTTTTCTCTTCATTTCATTTGCTCTTTTATAATAGCTTACCTTTTCCAAACAATATCCACCAGATTTGTTTGTAGATTTCCAGAGATGCAAAAAAATGTTAATAAATCACCCTCAACTGTTGGTTTTTTGTTTTTTGTTTTTTTTTTTTCCCCCACCTGGACCCCTTGTAAAATTGAGTTTATATTTGCCACTGTGTGTCGGAATGTGAGAATATCTCAGGCAAGTTGCATATCAGTTCTTATTTGCATTCAAAGCTACCGCGGTTTGTGTGGTTATCTCATTCTTCAGTTATTAAAAGAAAAGACTTAGACATCAGAGTTTTACCAATACAGTGAAACTCACATTAAAGAGGTTCCACTGATACTTTATGCATGTATTATTACATGTATATACATAGACACACCAACACAGCAGTCACTCTTTAGCTAACACCGGTTTAGGGTGTATCTGAAAGCTGAATTTTCAGCTCCCAGACTGAAATTCTTGCATTGATTGGATTAAAAATGTCCCTCTCTACTATTTAGGTCTTGTGTAAGCCTGGAGACAGCCTCGTGCTTTAGGAGTGCTGTTGGTTTTATTAAGCAAATCTCGTGCGTTTCACTGCTTTGGACACTTCATGGTGGATTTTCCCCCTGTAGTAGGAGAGAATAGACTGTGATGAGTCAGCTGAATACTTAAGGTCCACACGAAATTTACTGCTGTGCGTGTGCCCTTATCACTGCTCTCCCCTGGGACCGCAGACATAAATCCACTGCTTCCCCTACAGCTGTCGTTCTGACGGGCCAGGAAATGCTGACATTCCGAGTATTAAAACAAACCAGCAGTAGTTCTCCACAGTGCCAGTGAAAATTTCAGATTTCAGACAGTTCAAGCATCATTGACCTCGGACGTGTGTGATTTAGTAGGACTTTTTGTCCGTTTGCTTTTTTCCATAAATGCTGCTAGCTCAGTTAGCTAAGTTGTAAGTAATGTTAAAATGCTGTACTCCAGTGCACTCTTCAGCTGATACTGGACACAGGAATCATTTGGATTGCACTTTTTGATTTTTTTAAGATTCACGTAACTAGCAAAGCCAGAATTTGTCAGGGCGGAGCACTCACAAGCATGACCAAGAAAAGAAAATTAATTCTAAGAAAGTTGGTTCTATAGCCATGATCATAACCTATTTTTACTGACAGCAGTAGGGGCTTGTGTCTCCCTCTCTTGTTTCTTTATTTTACTGGGCAAAGGTTTCCCTTTCTGTAGCCAGTGTTGATTCTGTTTGTCCTCCTGCCCTCATTTCACAATATCCCTGAGGCTTTTACATATGCAAATTTATTCATATCATCATCGGCCTGGTGATTGGCATTGCCAAATTCTTCCATGCGGTTTAATTTCTCATAAATCATTAATTACTGAAGAAGCAGTCATTAATTTAGTCCAGATAACTCTTTTCCTCATCAGATTCCTGTCTGACATTTCAAAAACGTGGTTTTAGGAAGCCAGGTTCCACCCATCCGGATCCATATCAGCACCACTCCAAAGTGAGTTCTTGTGGCAATTCTGTGCAACCTGTGGCAGGATTTCCTTTTTGCCTTGATGTCTGTGATCTCCTCTCTATTTTCCTCCTGCACACCATAGAGTGACAATTTCAGACACTATTTTACTTCCTCTTTTTTTTTTTTCTTCCCATTTTTTAATTGCAGCAGCAGAGTTGGTTATTGGCCATTATGCTGCATCCAGTGGCCTCTTTGTGCAGTGGCTTGTGGAAAAACTGTTCTGTGGATGTGTCTGTAATGCCCATGTAGAATCTGATGGGCCATGACCATCGGGGACTGGAATCATTGAATAAATGGATGCTCCCAGTGCTCTGATTGTGCTTTTTAATTCAGCCACCGTGGAGATCCAGTATTGTTTTCCAGTGCTCATTTGTCATTCAAGCAAAATTATCTGACTGTTTGTGTGAGGTTATGCACTGAATATATTTGATGCCCCTCATGCTGAGCATTGTCTGCTGAGGATTTAACACTTCCCTTTGACTGAAATTGCCATTGTAGGTGCTGTTGTCATCGTTCAAATTAATTTCCTGTTAAATAGGGATACTAACGAGCTCCAGTGTGTTGTAACTGCAGTGGGAGTCAGCTCAGCTAAGAACTGAAAAGTAAATTGGTGGTCTTATGGTTTCTTAGTGTTAGGATTGCCTTTCTTATAGAGGAGGGTCTATTATTCTCTCTTTTTTTTTTTTTTTTTTTAAAGGACAGCATGGATTGAATTATTTGGGCGGCAGATATAGCTGTCACACATTAATTAAAAAAAAAAAAAATTGCCTGCACTTGTTAATAAATTTTAGGACTTAAACAACTGTAGGGTATTTTGGCCAGATGTACATGGCCATGTTTCTCAGATTATGTCTAATGAGAACAGTCACAAGAACAAAATTTTCTCTTAGATGAACCCCATTACTGATGAGAAGAGGAAAGATATTCTTCTTCATTATCACATCACACTTCAGACTTCATAAATAGCATTATTTTCAGAAAGATTTTGCTCTGTGTCCAGGGCTGTGTTAAGGAGCTGGGCTTGTAGAAGTCTCTGGAAGATTTCTGCCTTGGTTTTGAATGCCTCTGGCATTTCAAGTCACCTGTTCTTGCTGTGCTTCAGGTTCAATGAGGATAACACTGATTTCTCTTCAGGAAGGAACATTCTGATGAAGTCTTTGGAAATAATTCCAGGAAGTAAATTGCTTTTAGGAGAGCATTAAATTTAGGCATTTAAAACTCCTCACAGTAGCATATAATAAAGAAAATAATAGGAATAAATTTCTCCATCTCATGCATTTAATTTTTAATAATAAATTTCTATTACCTAAAGCTTTTTCAAAATAACATTCTGTAGATTCTGGCAATTATGTGGAGGCTGAACTGAATGTTCCAAGCTGGTTTTGTTCCTTTCCTGTACTATATACCAAGTAGCTGCAGAAAAAAAAAACAACATAGTTTTCTTACTCCAGAACATTTCAACGGAGTATTTGCTGCCATAATTTAAGAAAAGGAATTAGACTTCTGCTCTAGAAAGGAAGATTTTAATGAGCAATCCCAAGGACTGTGTTTGTGTTGGTTTCTGTCCCTGTGATCAGAAGCCATAAAACCTTTGGATCAGGCCCTGCAGAAAGAGAGCACGTGTGTGGTTTAGGTTTTGCATAAGTACATTCAGAGCGCTTGTTCTTCCCCAGAGCTGCCCCCTTCGGGTTCAGCGTGGGCTGAATCAGCACGATGTGTGCTGGAGATTCCTTTGGAGGCCCCCAGGGCTGATGAGAGGGGAAGGACGGAGACCCTGCTGGATCCTGCAGGCACCTGTCAGACCATTGCCCAAAGGGCAGCTGGGCACTCAGCCAGCACTCTCCCCACAAACAGGGAATATCGGGAAATCAGCCGGGCAGCAAACGGCTGAGAGGCGCGGCGAGCGCCCGCGAGGCTGCTTTGGCATGAGTTGGGACAGAACGTTCCAGAGCTCACCTGGCAGGGCCAGGCTTCGCCAAATTCCACCTCCCTCCGTGCTCATCTGCAGGCTTTCATTGCTGTGAATTTCCTCTCCTGCATTACCTGGCCGGTATTTCCTGTGATCTGATGTCAGCTTGTAACTGGCTCAGATGTCCAGGTTTCCTCTTTACCGGCACCGCCCGGTCGCCCACTGAGTTAAATGTTCCAAGTTTTGCACTGCCAGGCAAAATTTACCTGCAAGGAGGCAAAAAACCCCCATACCAGAATTAGGTTTGTATCTAGAGTTTCTCTTTGCACAGAGAAATAAAATACCTGGCAAATAAAATACCTGTCCAAAATGCTGGCGCTCAACTTTGCCTCTGAGTAAAGGAATTAAGGAGGTGATGGCTCCTTATCAGGCTGACCCTGATTTGATTTGGTGTTTGGGCTCATGTTCATAGTAATGTTTCTGAAGAGATGCAGGTGTTTCATTCACATTATTACTGAATTTCCTCAGGCACTTGGTCCATTTTAGGGTGCTGGCCTGGCATGGTGGGATGTTATCCCTTTTAGTTGCATTTCAGTTCTTATATTTATGGGAAAATTTACAGGGCTTCAGTTTCTATTCACTGCCTGTTAAAAAAAATAATTTGTTAAAAGTTAAAAAAAAAAAAAGAGAAAAAAAAAGAGACATATGTGGAGACAGCTGTCCTGGTGAGTCCTCAGAAGGTGTCTGCAATGTCAGAAAAGTCATGTCTCTGATGATGCCACATTGTTTGTGTTGCTGTTAAAGGAAGTAATTGGTCACGAATGGATATCTAATTATATTTCTACTTTTCAGCTTTTATCACCCTTTCATTATAGCCTATGACAGGTCCAGTCACACATATTTTCTTTTCACTTCTGCTCAGAAATAATCTTTCCATGCTGTTTCTAAATGGTCACTGTAAGAAAGTTTGTGGATTTGGAAGGATAACTGCTTTGTGCTGGGTATCAACACATGCTGAAAGTTAGGAGCTGTGTCATGCACAGTTGTCTGTCACATCTCAATCCATTTTTCAGTGCTGCAAGGAAGGTGTGAGCCCTGCTGAGCTGGAGTGGCAAACGCGGCGTGAGGGTATTGACTGGGAGAGAAGCACATTTCTGTTCCTCCTTCTCCGACACCCCGCCATCCTCTCTGCGCCCTCCTGCTGCTTTTCTGCGAACACCGCCAGTGTTCGCAAAGCAAATTAGGTTTTCAAACGGGTTTTCAAGTTTAAGTTTTCAAATTTAAGTTTTTCAAGTAGGTTTTTCACATTGGGTCGAAGCGGTGGAGAAGGTGAAGTCATGAAAAGCCCAGACCCCTCAGCCTGTGGATTGACTGCAGAAACAAAGGGATGGACTCAGGGTTGCTCTGCTCTGGTCCCACTTGGAGCTCCAAAAATTGGATGATTCCCCCTTGACTCGTGCACAACTCTGCTGATGGAACTCCTCTGGCGCTGCAGCTCCATCCCTTTAGTTTCAACCCCTCTTTTTGCTGCAGTCTGTCCTGACAGCTAGAAAGAGTATTGATTAGGGCTTTACCCACTTGTTATCACAGCAAATTATATATNCTATCAGCTATCAAAATTAGTATTCACAAAGAGTTTGAGAAGGAAATATTTCCAGTTCTTTGAGATGCCTGTTAAGAATTCACATCTTATTTTCATCGTGAGGACATGACTGCTTCTCATCTTCCCCTACTGGCATTGCTGCTTGTGAAAATTTAGGAGGGGATTTGAACAGTAAACCATACAATTTTTGATGCAGAATTGGCTCTGAGGCAGCAATTGTGTTTCTGAGAGAGATGGTAGGAGGATATCTTTGAGAATGAGAGATGAAGAATTAACCAGAGGCAAAGGTCCTATTGTAGCAATTAAATTTAATTACATTTATACAAGCATCAGCACAGCTAATTCTGTTTTTTTGGGGGATTTTTTTTTAGTAGTGTTTACATGGTCATATAGTTCATTGTAGAGAAGTCTCAAAGTTTTCTTGTCATTCTGTGTCATATTTTTCTTTCCTTTCTGAAGCTAAACACATATTTCTAAATGCATTCTAAATCATCTTAAATTACATAACTTTGTTATTCTGGGAAACATACTAAACCCAGATATTTAGGAAGAAGGAACAGCATTAATTAACTTAGTAAGGAATGAGATCAATATTGTTCTTTTTGCAGTTTCTCAGTTTAGTTTCTCTATTCCACTTTCTGAAAAGAGAGCTGATGTAGGGTGTAGGCAGAGGTTTAATGTGATCGTTTTAATAGTCACTCAAGTGAGTAAGCATCTTTCCCAATTACTTCCACAAACATGCACTTGTACACTGCCACTGGTACTGGTTTGCTGCATCCAAATGACAGGGGTGGCTGCTTGAATCCTCCAGCATTTTGCAATCAAAATCACCTTGCTGTGAAAACACAGGAATTTTTTTTTTTTTTTTCAGTCTAACTGAAATCTTAGGAGTCTAAAGTTGTTTTTTTTTTTTTTTAATCAGCCCAGTTATAATGATGCTTACACTTAGAATCTATATGCAGTTACAATTAATAAATGTCAGCTTTTATTTTTTGGTCCCTCTCAGCTCTTCTACTTTGACACTCCCTCACTGCTAAGTGGTTTCACTCTGGAGAGAGGTGAGAATACCTCAGTCTGGAGCATTCAGATCCTTTACAGAAATGCAATGCTGATGGTTTCTTCCTCTTCACCCTTCACTATGGTCAGGGCCATCTTTACATGCTTGCTCCACCTTGCTCTTCACATCACTGCTGGGGCCCAAGCGTATTACATGCAGTGTCCTTTATGTGCTGGGCACTGGTTCTTCCTTCTCCTTGTTAACCCTAAAGCTGCTGGGGTGCATTCCCCGCTGGAGGGATGGGGTTGATGCCTCTGGTCCCTCCGATCTCACCCCGTGCCTGCTGTTTCAGGCCATGCCCTCCTGCACTCCTCCTCAGTGCTGCGCTTCATCTGCAGCCCGGCAGTTCATCCTCCCCACAGCAACTGCCTGTGCCGCTGTTTATTTGTTTCATAAGCTTTTCAGTGTCTCTGTAAAGCAGCGGCTATTTGCCTGAACCAGGAGCTCAGGAGCAGTTGTGCCTTTTTGAGAGTGGCTGCTGCAAGCAGACAAACGAGCAGAGCGAGCCCAGCCCAGCAGGGCACGGCCAGCAAAGCCTGGCAGCCCCTGAGCTCTGAGCTGAGCTTAGCACAGAGCTGCTGCCCTGCTCTGAGCAGGGGCAATGCCAGATTTATCGACTCCCTAGGCTGCATAGCAAAGGGAAAATGGGAGTTAGTTGCAGTTTTATTCCCTGCAAGCATCTCACAGAGTAAAGCTCTCTCTTTTCCCTTTCACCGCAGTCAGCCAAAACCCTGAGCTGTCTTTTTCATATTTAGCTTTTTGCAAACTTAACCTTGTTACACCACCAGTCCTTCATCCCCAGGCTGGCACCTGCAGCCACAACTCTTGTTTCCTTCCTGCCCTTTTTCTGTGCTTGTTTTCTTACCTGAGGATGAGTCCAGCAATGAAATAGTTGAATGCTGAAAAATAATGGTTAATTCTTCTTACTAATGAATCTCAGGGATGAAATGTGTATTTGCATGCTTTCCCTGCATCCTTAAATGTTCAGTTTTGGGCAGAGGGACCAGGCCTGTGTGTGGTGAAAATGTTGAGCACAGAGCACACCAAGAGGGAAGTCTGGACTCTGAGTAATTTGCAATGAGTAATTCCAGGTATTAAGTGTAGCTGTGCTCACTCCCCCTGCAATTTTCTGTACCCATTTTTTTTCCATCTCTTCCTTGATTGCTAATCAAATTGCATATAGAAATGTTTTCCTGATGAATCTCAGTCTCTGGACAGTCTCTCATATGTGCTTCCCCACCAAAACGTGTAATTTGATCACTGTGTCTATATAATAGAATTCATCTTTTCAGAAGCTTGAAAGCATTCCCCTCTGTGCCAAAGGCTAAATATTCCAGAGTCTGCTAAGTGGACTCATCGCCCAAGTCTAAGGAAATAAATGGAATGCTGATTTGATACTTTTAAGCACAATTTAAATAATCACAGTATCCCATTTCATAAACTGTGTGCTGCCACAGGCTTCTCTGCTTTGATTTTCATGTTTGGAAATGTTCTGGTGGTCTCTGTGGCCGGGGAGGGCGAGGGGCTCCTGGGCTGCCTTAGGAGTGTGGCAGCAGCTCATGGGAGAGGTCTCCCCCCTGTGCTCTGCCCTGGTGAGGCCACATCTGGAAAATCTGGAGCACTGTGTCCAGTTCTGCCCCTTCCAACCCCAGCCATTCCACCACTGGTTTTCTGATTTTGCTTATTTGATTTTAATGGGGAAGGAGGGGAAAAAAAAAAAAAAAAAAAAAAAAAAAAAGGGAAGAAGTGAGAAGATAATTCTTCCAGTATTTCTGAAGTGTTTTCCTTTTTTTCTTTTCAAAAGTTGTAGGTTTCAATAGTTCAAGCTCTCTAGAAATCTGATGGATTAGAATGGGTCAATGATTCTGTAAAAAATAAGATTTGAGGGAATAATGAGGAGCACATGTGAACAGAGTAAGGGACAAAATCAAGCTGTTACTACCCGTGATTGCAGTCTTAGACCCAGGTGAATAGTAGACCTTTCTGGAGCTAAACTGCCAGCCTGTCGCTAAAATATTCCAGTTTTTCTCGCCGAGCTAGCTGTAGCTCCTGAGGATCACCAGGTGCTCTTTCTGCGCTCGTGCTGTGGCACTGGAGCTGTGACACCAGCTGGCTCCGTCCCCTGATTGTCGCTCGTGTGCTTTGCCAAAGGTCAGGCCCTGAAGATTCCCGCTTAGCTCTGGAGTCTGGCTCCTGATGCTGCACCAAGGCAAATTGTCTGTTTAAGCACTGTCTGGAATCAGCTGTCTTTTGCTTACAATGGGCTGATTTCAGCCTCAGTCTGCAATGAATAATGAATGCAAAGGAGAGGTTGCAGTTCAGTCGCAAATTATTATTTACAGAGTTACTGCTGACTTCTCGTTAGCACTTGCAAGTGCCAGACCAGCTCTTGAAGGATTTAGGAGATTGCTTAATGAAGATTCATTTGTTAAGATGCAAGGCTGGCCATTATACTGGTCATCACATTGATTTTAGGGCTGGATCAGAGTCTGGGCAACCTTTGCATTGCTAAGGAGGGAAAAGCAGCTAAACTGCTTTGGGTAACTTCTGGAGTAATTTTTAAAAAAATTATTTTTCAATGTTTTATAATAAGAAGTAGCTCATTCTTTCCTTCATCTTTTTTAAAAGCTTTGGAATAAAAAAATGTTGCTATATGATAATTACTAAAGTAGGACTTTGTATAATAATGCAGGATGACATTGCACAATGAATCCTTAAATGTTCATTTCATATGGTAAAACCTACTGTGAATCCCTCCACACAGTCAGATTTAGTGTGCTCCAAGCTTTGTGGTTCTGACAAATGATATAGGAATGTCAAAAGTATAAACACAGTAAATACATAAATACATCTGAAAAATAGAATGTCTAACAGATATTTTATTCATAGGCATGGACCAGTGTCAGCTAATTGGGGGGATAAATGTCTCTTTGAACATAAAATGTTTATGGGTCTAAATTAAGGTTATATTGCCCACCCTCATGTCTAAATATTTTTTTCTTTTTTTTTCTTTTTAAATTTTTATTACTCCTTAACAAAAATGATGCAATTGCTCAGAGGTGAATACAAACACATGGTTTAGGCACAGGGTATTTTGTTCTTCCTGCTATGGTCATCCTTGGTGTGCACTCTCCTTCTTTCACACTTTTTCTGCTCGTGAGAAAATCCAGGGAGTACACTTGGCTTCGATGGAACAACTCAACAAAATGTCCAGGTGCAACCCAGGTGTTGTAAACAAGGGCTCCTGTGTGACCCACGGGGGGCTCAGTGCCCTCCTGAATTTCCATTCTGCTGAACTCAAAAACCAATCAATCAAACAAATAAACAAACCCACCAACAAAGCAGAGAAACAACCGCTCACCCCAATGCACCCTGGTTGGCCAATGCTTTATTTTCCTGGATGGGAAAACTGTCATTGATTGTTTGACTCAAGTTTTGAGCTGGCTGAGATAACACAAATCATTACACTTTAAACTATAAGTTGCAAAAATTGAACTTTCTGCCTTTGGTTGGGGGCATCTCAGTGGGAACCTTTTGTCAGATGTTAGCTTGCACCGAGGAGACATTGACTGTACCTCTTGCCATTGCTGGAGTTAATCGTCTGCTCCTCTCTCCCTTCCCCAAATTGATCTGCATTTCAGCTTTTCCTGCAAGCACGCTCCCTTCGGCACGGCTGCCAGCTGGGGCAGCACGTGGCAGGGGCTCTGCTGGGTTTCTGAGCTCCAAAACAGACCCGTGAGGGAGAAAACCCACCTTAGACTGCCTTGGCGAGGGAAAGTGCCACAGATATTTCAGCTGGTGTCTGCCAGGTGGGGACGCTCCTTGAAGGCAGCCAAAGGAGGGAGGTTAATGTTCATTGCCTCATCCTGTGGGACAGGAACAGCCTGGAGGTGATGATCAGCCAGCACAAACAGAGGAATTTTACCTTTTTGGCTTTATTGTGTTATTTTAAATCATTAGCATTTTGCAAATTTCCCTTAAATATATTAAAAAAAAAAAAAATAAAAATCTGTTTCCTTGTTTGTATTAATGTACGAGCTCTCTACCAACTGTAATGGAAATTATGTCCAAAATCACACTGGGTTTCAGTATTTTTTCATTCACTGAACCTATGAGAAAACCAAATTAGTTTGTTCTTTTATGGGTATTATCAAGAGTCTTCTTAAAATAGTTTAGAAGTCAAACTATCTAATGATATAATTATTTTGGATGAACAAAACAGCAAAAGTCTGAGGGCACAATGTTTTCAGCTGTCTGGGAATTAGCTTGATCTATTCTGGTTCCTGTTTTGGACTTAATTATGATATCGCTAAATATTCCCAGAAGTTATCCCAGAACAAACAAATAAGCAAATTAAAAAGGAGTTTGGTTGATGTTTTCTTTTGGACTTGCTTCATGTTGTGGTTTTTGTTTGTCTTGGGGTTTTGTTTGTTTTTTGGATTTTTTTTTTTTTTTNTTTTTGGTTCTTTAAAGGCTTTAAAATGGCTGAAGAACTTGGTTAATCCATGTGCTGCTTGTGGCGAGATGAAAAGGAACATGACATAATTGAAGCAAGGCTGGTGTGAGAGCTAATGTGGTTTTCAGGAGCCTGTTGAGAAAATCATCCCCAGCAGTGTGACTCCACAGCAGCTTCTTGCAAGCACTGGGAGGGGGAATTAGATTTTTTGCCACCATCCTCTTATCCACGAGGCACTGAGGACTCTTGGCCTGTTGCTATGGGAAGAAGAAGGGTTTAGAGATGGCTTTGCACAGGTTGTTGTTAAAGATTAGGCAGAATGTTTGGTTACCTGTGCAATAATTCAAACTGAACGTATAATCTGCTGAGGTGCATTTGCTGTTCCCTCTTTCCGAGTTGGTATTTTTAATGTTTTGGCTGCTCATGAGGGAGTTTTGTGTCTGGAGCCGTAGCTGAGTGCTGTCAGGGATGCAAGCTTGGACAAAATCAACCTTTCCACGCGGGTGTGATGCCTCGTGGCTGATTTTGATTTGCATTGATTTGCTTGTGTTGTTGTTTGATTACCTCCAGGCTGGTGTTGGAAATGTGGGCTTTTCTGTTTGATCCCCCATTAGGCTCTTCCCTCCGTGTCCTATTGATCCCTGCCCCAGGCAGCTCCTCCGGCCTCCTGCTGCCTGCAGCTCCCTTCCCTCCTGCCTCTGCTGCTGCAGAAATTCACTGGGAAAAAAACTGGTGGGGACCTGGAGCTGGGCACAGCCCTGCTGTTCTGCTTGTGTCTCTGAAAGACATGGCAATAAAACATTTTCCAGCATGCATTTAATGTCAGGAAGCTTCATGGAACTCCTGTGAAGGAGGGAGCTCTCGACGGCTGCTGGATAAGCTGGGCTTTGGTTAGAGAGTCCTTTGGAAAATGCTCTGGTCATTGTCTGTGGGATGCTCTTGGTTTTAATTTTTCGATACAAGTTGAATTAATGTTGAATTGCGAGACTGATATAGGGAAATCTCTGACTACTTCTCTACTAATGTCTTCTTTGTGAAGGGAAACTTAAAATATTTAATTATCCCCCCTTATTCTCTGATCTGGTTTTGCCAGTGGCAGCTTATTGGGAGTCAAGATGTAGCCCTGGTTTGTGTATCTTCAAACTGGCCACTTGTTACCAAGTTTTAGGTTATGAATCGGGATTTTAGTGGGGTTTTTATCACTCATTTCACCCAGCAGTTATTTAGAGGAAGCTGTGGGAAAGGTGTGGATCGAGTTTCCCATATGCAGGAAATGCACCTGCTGGGGTTTGGTGGTGCTGCTTTGGAACATTTTAAAAGTCTGAGCAGATTTAGGATTGATTTGCTGACAGGAGCATCCATGCTTCTAATGTAGGTCCTGAATTCTGCTGCAGAGCTGATAAGTCGTTGGACAGGACAGATTTCAGGCTCTCCCGAAGCTCAGACTGCTCTTGTGGAATGAGGGGCAAGATCTGGCGGGAGCACCTCTGTCAGGGCAGCTGCAGAGCAGGAGAAAGACACATTCCAAGGGGGTAGCAGATAATTGTTATGGCTCAATCTTAAGCTTGGTGAACCCGCAGAGCATTTCAGCAGGAGCTTTGCTTGTCAAGGCGTCCTTTCCTTAGCCATGGGTTTCCCAGCTCTGATTTGAAGATTTCCATTAATGAAGTTGTCTGTTCCTCACAGATGGAATGTGCTGCTGAACGCATCTTCTGCAGGCACCAGGTTTTCAATCTGGTTGGAGCAGATAAGATCATTATTGTTCTATCACGTAGCTCAGAGAGCTTTAGTGTTAGATGATGTTGCTCATGGTGTTTTTTAATCCATCTGGCTCCATTGAAACAGGCTCCTTTACCCCCCAGTGGATACCCATGGGTATTGGCCAAATTACTCTAATAAAGCATTTTACTGAGTCACTTTCTTTCAGGGTTGATATTCTTTTAAGTGATGTTGTATGTGCTTGTATTTATGTGTTTGTTTTTTGTTTTGTTTTGTTTTTGTTTTTTTTAAATGTGCATGTAAGATTCCCAGTTTGGGGCAGTCTGGCATAGTTCATTGAAATGTAAATGATCTGCTTTGGTATATTTTGAGAGAGAATAGCTTTTTCTCTGGGGAAGCATGCTAGATGGAGAATGTGAGATGTGATTGCAACTTACCTAACATTGTCCCTTCTGTCCAGGAGTCTTGATTTCATTTTTGGATTCTGCCAGTGACACAGACTCACATTCAGTCATGAGAATCAAAAGGGCATAGCCATTTGTGCCTTGGTTTGTTGCTTTGAGCTGTTTTAACAACCGTCTTCTTATTATTTTCTTCGGAAATGGAATTCAAATTTAGAAAGCCCATTCAAGTAAAGAATGATGTACATGTGCAAAATGCTATTACACTATAGACTTTTTCACATTTCTAACATCTGTTGTCAGTCTGGGGCTGTTGTTGTACATTTGTATTGCTGGGAGAAGGAAATTTACTGAAATGCAAAACCCACGGGATGTAAAAATGTTTAATGTCTACCTGGAAAGTGTGAGAGTGCATCACTGATGAGGAGTTTTGCACAGTTATGCTGATAGGGTGCTGTGCTCATGGAGCGACAGGCAAATTCTTGATTGGGGCTGGAGAATTGTCTTTGGTAGCTGTTGTTTGTCTTCTTTCCTTCTGTCAGTCCTGAGGGAGTCAGCCAGGAATCGGACTGTAGTCACTACCCAGAGTGGATTTATAGTCTTTAACTGGGGGGAATGGGGAATGTCTTTTGAGGCAGGGATGTAAACAAGGTGGAATATGTTGGCTGGGCTACCGAGGCCAGCACGAGGGCACGGAACACACGAGGAAATGATTTCCTCACAACTAGGGAAATTACAGCTCAGCTGCCTGATCTCTTCCATCAGAGGCTTTCAGCTCTGGCTGTTGTTTCTGTTAGGAAATAAATGAATGCTTTTGCTGGCCCCGAGTCCCAGAGGCAATTCCAGGCATGGAGGTGAGGAGGACCAAGGGCTGCTCTGGCTCCCCCTGGTCTCTCAGGAGCACAGACACAAACCTGTGCTGATCTGGAGATGTGACAGGACATTTCTCCAGCAAATCCATCCCTGTCTGTGTCAGGTATCTACGGCAACACAGCCCAAGCCTTTTGAACTTCTGGGAAGAGGCAGCTGGTGCTTCAGGCTGCAGTTCTGCTTCTGGTTCCTCCAAGAGCAGCTTTGAAACCAAAACAATGCTGCCAGCCTTCTTTCAAACAATGAGCCTACTTCAAGAGTTTGTTAGTACTCCATGGACTCTCAGGCAGGCAGGCATTTTTGGGGAGGGGGTGGTTGTTTCTTACTTTAAAAAAAAAAAAAGAAGAAAAACAATTTCCCCCCCTTCCCCCTTTCAATGTGCATGAAAGAGATCAAAGTTCCTTTAGTTTATATTCTGTGCAAAGGTCTGAGTCGAGAGCTTCATCTCCTTGTGGTTTTGATTTCCCTGTTACAAATACCACGTTTCTGTGTTTTCTGTGTTATAGATCACAAAATGTCTAAATGTCTTATAAATTACAGTTTGTACAGTTTGTATTTCTGCACACAAATCAGCTGAATCACCAATTGTGCAGCTCTTCCTCCCCTTTCCAGCTCACCTCCAGCATTCCTCCACTTCTGAATAAAGAGATTTTTAAGAAGCCTGGGCAATTAGCTATAACAGTAACTACCAATATTTTTGATTTCTCAATTCCTCTGGCAATCATATAAAACTGCCAGAAAACTTAGAATTCACTCCATTAAAGGGAGTTGTTGAAGTTCATGGTGTGCTTGACTTCTAACTCCTAATGAAAATGCCTTTCAAACTCTGTTCAAACACAAGATATTTAACCATAAGCATTTGCTTTCCTCTATTTTTTTGACCAAGAACCAATATGATTTTAAATAAAATAGGATTATTAAAAAAAAAAAAAAAAAAATTAGTCACTGGTGTAAAGAAGGGTCCTGAATGTGTTTAATTAGGCAACAACAAAGAGCACAAAATGAGCAAAGCTGATTCTGTAGATGTCTGGAGATGATACAGAGATATAATTGAAGTAGAGGAGCTTGTTGCTTCTGATGGTTTAAGTGCCTTGCACACCCACTGCATGCTCTGAGCACAATAAAATCTTCTATCACACAGTCCCTTCATCATACCCAGATCCATGCTCCTGCAATAATAGCAGGAATAATTAATTCTGGCTTAAGTATTTGGGAAATTATTGAGCGCTGCAATTACAGGCTTTCCAAATGACAGTCTTTAGAGGCAAGAAGCTAGGCTCTGCATTCCCCCCAGATCTGAGTGCACGGGGAAACTTCTCTACACCAGGAGGAAAAAGCCCCTGCAGGAGTGAATCTTAATGTCATATTAATTGAGTAACAGAAGAACACGGCTTCGAAACACAGAGGGTGCATTTAGAACAGGACAAATAATCTGAAATACAAGTTTGATTAATTCCCTTCATCTCTGTGCTGTGGCTGCTGCAGCACTTTTGTTTATATTGATCTGAACGGCATGGAAATTTTCTTTCATCTGTCATTTACATTCATTTTACCTCTTGCAATTGCCTCTGCCAGCTTTACATGCTTGTTTTCTGGTGAATCTATTAATAAGATTTCCAGTACATCAAAAGAATTTCTATAGGGCAAAGGTAGAATATAATACACTTGAGGTGTGGGAGGGTTCCTAGCTGCAATTTTACCTACTAGGAGTTATTAATGAGTTTTGTGAAGTAAAGAAAATAATTGGAAAGCATAATGCTAATTGCACACTATAGATTTTCCTCTATTGCTTTCTTGTTTAGGAAGTGACTTGCAGAATGGAATATTTGCACCATAGCTTTTTTTCTGATTGCAATATGCCTTCCGAATTGACAAAAATAGGCCCAAAGGTCAAATTAATTAAAAACAGTAGGAGAAAGAACAGAATTAATGCTGCAAATTTGTATTTACATGTTCTCGCCTGAAAAACGTGCGAGGTGCATTTTGTTGTGTGCAAAGCCCAGATGCCGCACGCCAACGAAAATAAGAAAGCGCCAAGAAACATCTTAAAGAGTAGAATTAAATGGCATTCTTTACCCAGGGAAATGCATGCGTGACGATGATTTCAGGGGGAGCACTCGGGGCACTCAGCATGGTTTAGGACAGTGTAATTGATGCAGCAGTGCAAGCCTGGGGCTGCGTGAGCAAGGTGCCCATGCCCACAGGGTGCCCCTGTTACCCACACGACTTACGCCAGCTTTGCCCACATTATTGGTATTGCTTTTCCCCAACCAACACTTTCTCCTACTGCTTTATTCCAAAATCCTCCCTGCTTCTCAAGTGTCTACAGCAATTTGCCTTCCCCTGAGCTGTAGGAACACAGAGGAGCCCTAAAGCCTTGCATTTGCTCCTCCGTGGCTGCATGGCACAAGGGGTTTCTGCCTTTATGAATCAAGCAGAGCAAGCAGTTGCCTTTCCTGATCCCGACCTTGGTGTCTGGCAAAAATATTTCAGATTTATTGGTTGCAAGTCTAAAGTGGTTTGTGTGGAGAATAATATTTACCTCTGATTTAACGGAGCTGTACATGAAGTTTGGATAATCCTGTGTGTGGCAGATGAGGAAAATGAGGTATCTCTGAGGGCAGTCAGGGAGCTGCAGGAGCAGCATGAGCTGTGTTCTTGCCCCTCAGGTTTGTTAGCTCTTTGGGGCACTCGAGCATCTTTCCAAAGATGCAGGGACTCAGACTGAGGATTGTGCTACTTATGAGTACACAGCAGCACAGTTTTGGGTTTTGGGCAGTAAATGGCTTGGGGCCAGGTTGTTTTTAAGCAAACCACTGGTTTTCTCAGCAGTGTGACAGAGGTTCTGGGTGTTGGGGCTGTGCAGTCAGCAGCCCCATGAGGAGGAGCTGCTCTCCTGCCTCCAGAGATCCTAATCCTCACCTTTGCTGACTTCTCTCCTATTTCCTCTTGGTGCTTTGTGCATTTTTGCATTAACACCTTTCTCTTGACTGCTGGAGCTACCAAGTGAACCGTGGCTCTTCTGCCTGGGTCTCTGGCTCCTGTGCGTGGCTGGAGTTCACACCTTTCCCCTTCCCCTGTTTCCAGGGGACCTGCCCAGCTCCCAGCTCTGCGCTTTGCTGAGCCAGGTGCTGGTGAGAGCCCCAGAAGGGACCTGGCCTCAGAGCTGAGCCCTCAGTGAGGCTGCAGAGAATGAGTCCCATGTGCGGGGGGTGACATGGGATGAGGGCAGGTGGGGCAGCAGCTCGGGGCTGGCTGAGAGCAAAAAAAACCCTCCCCAGCCTTCAGCTGGATCCTCTCCATCGCCCTCGCCCAGAACTGCATCTCTCCTTTCTGCAAACTGGCATGGGCTGCGTTTCCTCAGCAATTTGTGCTGTTATGTTTTGCTCCGAGAGGAAAGATGAGTGAGTAATCTTAACACCGCTAAAGAATGGCTGTGCCGAACGTGGAAATAAGCCGGGAAGATTTAAGGAACAAGGGAAGGCTAATGGCTTTATATTTTGCTTTGCTGAAATTACACAAGTGGTGAATTCTGAAAGACAGTTATATATTCTGATTATCTGAAAGGGCAATTGCGGAGCCATTGCTCTGGAGGAGCGAGGGATGATAGCAGCGATACAATGCAGCACTTCAATTTGCAAAATTCTTCCCATTTGCAAATAGATATTTCAGACATCCATTTAAGAATGCATTATTAGCATGTAGTTAGACTCTAGAAACTTTGAATATTTCATGTATTCTACTGTAAATAACAGCTAAATCTTATTCATTATCACCCTGACAATATAAGCTGTGAAAATAGTGATGCAAATGGGAGATTTCTGACTTTAATCAAATAAAATACAATCCTTTTCCTTAAAACAATTTGGAGAGAAAAAAAATAGATCTTTCAGATGTTTAAAACAAGACCAAAGTATTGTTCACCATGGCATTTATCACCCAGAATCTTTCTTATTTACAATAAAAGAAGATTGAAAGAAAGCAAAGCATACCAGTGAAAAATTCTTTTATTTCAGTATGTAGAATGACTTCTCTTACTGACAGCAAAACTTTTATCTTAAAATTGGAAAGGGAATTTCAGGACAAAACTTTTGGTGAGAGCTTTCTGGATGCAGAGAGATTTTCCTGGGATTTTCCTGAACTGAAGTCCACTGGAGAGTGCACTTCTGATGAAAGTGTCCACCCTGGGATGCAGGAATTTGTGCAATTCAAATACAGCATAAACTGCATCCCTGCTTGCTGATTTTGGCCTAAAGCTTTATTTTGTACATGCCAGCAGGTTTTCCTGGTAAACTCTTGCTTCTTCCTTAACCAGTTCACCTAAAGGTGGAGTAAGTGTTGCTGCCTTGAGAATGTACTCAGGGAGGGGACCCTGGTGGCCAGCACACCCCACCACAGATTTAAAACTAAGAATGGGTAATCGAGGTGGAAAAAAGATATTTCCTCAAAGCCACAAGGATACCTGTTGCAAGGATAACTGATACAGAAAGCAGAAAAGAGAATGCTTTCACTGCTCTCTGAGGTCTTGAGTTTCTTCAGAGTCCATTTAGGGCAAGGGAAGACTTTTTATCTCTTCTTTCTCTTCTCCAGAAAGAGCAAGATGCTTTTTTTTTTTTTTTTTGACAGCTGCATGAAATACATTCATGTTATCCTTTCATTTTATCTATCATCAATTCCCATTCTAGCTAATCAAACACTTGATATCAGACATTATAGATTTCCTGCTATAACAAATAAAATGCTGTTACAATAAAGTGTGCTGTCATAACAAATGGAATGAGATAGTGACATGTTGAGGAGCTGCCTTGTTACTCATTTTAAAAGGCTGTTTTTGGGGCTTTTGCTTTTAATTTTTTTTTTTTTTTTTGTTTGTTAGCTTGTTTGATTTTTTTTGTTTTGTTTTAAACCACGATAAAATTCAATTCAACAGCTACATGAGTGTAAATCATACATAGTTACTACTTGTCTGTGTTACACATGAACTGCTTTATAGCCATCCACACCGGGAGGAAAGATTTCATTTTATAGAGCGGAATGCAACTGAAGTGTTGCACCACTACTTGAACAGGAGCAGTTCAGAACAGTTCTTACAGCTTACACAAATCTTATTTTGCTTCTGACTTCAGCACATTTGCAACCCAAAGGAGCGAAATTAGATAAAATTTCGTGCTGGGAAGCACTGATAAGAGCAGCTCCATTTCCTGGTTCAGAGGGATGAAAGAACATTTCCAAGTCACTTCAAGTGAACACTTGTGGGGTGACACACACGAGTGCTGCTTCAGAAAGGTTGGACCTTTACAGGAAAAACTGAACAGAAGGAAAAGTTGCAAAGGGAAATAGAATCTTCAGGTTCTTGAGGTTTCTTCCAGGTCTCTATAGCCCTATTGATCTCCTCAGGATTGCACTTTATGCTTAGCCTTGACTGGGATACTCATGGAGGTCTGAGAGTATTTCACTGGAACATTCATTATTCATTAATATTATTATTCATTCATTATTTATTATTATTCTGTGGATCCATACCTTGCTCATTGAGAAACATGAACTCTGTTTATCTGAACCATTACTGAAGTGTATAAATTCATATAATCAAATTAGAGCTAGAGTCCCAGTAGAAATTCTTCTCCATTTCAATATTAGCACAAAGAATTCACAATTCTAATAACACCCAATCAATATTTCTGCTGGAAAAGATTCACGTTGCTGGGTCAGCAGTCAGAAGTGATGTCAAATATTGCTGAAATGGTTCTGTATTATTGTTTATGATGATGGTTTTTTTAACTATAAAATGGCTTTGCCTAGCAGGTATCAAGAATTCAAGATGATAACATCAAAAATGATGAAAATTGAAATAATTTATTAAAGAAGAAAAAAAAATCAGAATTGAGATTTTCCTCTTTTTTGAACTTGGCAACAGCACAGCTATGGTGCAACTTTCATGTATAATTTTTATTTAATCACATGTCAAATTGAAGGCTTAGATGAATTAAACTTTAAAAAGCATGCTTTCAGCTATCATTTTGGCATCTAGCATACAATAACTGCCTTTCAAAAGCTAAATAAAATGTTTGACATGCTTTAAATGTTATTTTCAGCATTATTTGCTTTTTATTTCACTTCTTTGTTGTTATTTCAAGAAGCCCAGAAAATACAATTTAATTGTTAAACATTGCTGGGGAAAGTCTTATGAGAGATACTCTGGTACAACGCGGATTAGCGTCTGGAAATAAATGCCCTTTGAAGTTGTTAATCAGAAATTCGTGAAGTTCCAGGTTGATAATGCGTTTGTTCAGCAATGATTTGGGGAACGAGCTTGTTCCACGACCTCAGTGGTGCGAGAGGACACAGGAGCGTTGGTTTAGGCCCTGGTTGCATCAGTAAAAAATGGAACATTTGCTTCTTAAAGCAGCCGGTATTGGTTACAAACCCCTTCCTCCTCCTGCCTGCGTGGAAGGGTTTCCCAGAGCTGCCTTGCAATGGCCAAGAGCTGGAATATCTGACATTTCCTTATCAGCTCGCTGCAGTTTTCCCTGCCTGCAAGAGGAGCCTGCAGGGACCTGTGCGTGTGATTCCTGAAAGGCACCCTGAGTAAGTGAGAGCCCGAGGTACAAGATAGCCCTGCAAGATTATTCCTCATCACTTGAGTGAATCCTTTGTGCGAGGGAATCCTGCTATAAGATCTGACAATTTTAAGTCATTTCCATTTGAGCAGGTGTAGGGGCACCATCTGTTCTGCTGGTTTTCTGTGGAGGTAGTAATTCTTTCATTGAAAATGTACAAATCTGTCGAAGATAATCAGCCAATTGAATTTCTGTTTGGCAGGACAGCCAACCCAGCTTTGATTTGCCGTTTTGAAATTCATAGGTTATGCTTTATCCATCTAAATAAATAAAGGAAGTGGGAGGAGTTATTTAAATCAGTAAAAAAAGGAAGCCTAAAACTATTTACATCTCTTATACTACTGTGGAACAGTTAGATTTTTAATCACAGTGAGAAAAAGTAAAAGTGTTTCTCAAATCTTCCTCTTCTTTAGAAGGTATCCAGGTATATATAAAGGTATTTTCCCTTAATAATCAGTGAGGATGTAAGATAGCAGTTACTAACGTTAATGAGATTAAATTAGGGGGACCTGCAAAATTTATAACAAGAATGTCAAAAGTATCCTATTGGATTACTTTTGCAAGCTTTAAAGAGCTGAAAATGCAACGTCTTGCCAATATTTAAAAGGATAAAAAGGGAAACATCAGGTCTGTTTGATTTGACAAACAAATAGTCAGGAATTTAAAGGGAAGCAGCCAATAAATGTGGGGCAGTGGCTGGAACATCTGAACTTGTTCAATGAAAAGAAAGGCTTGTTCACCAAGTATCATCTGGATGAGATGATAATTAAGGTTATTAATGCTGGCAGTAGCTGGGGGTGGTGCTTTTTTATGTGAGATAGGGTAAAAAGTGATTTTAATACCCACTAGGCTTGGACTCCTGAAATCAGCTGAGTATTGTCACTTGGACAATACCCTTCTCCTACTCCCTGAGGATGAACCCTTCATTTTTCTTTTTGAAAAAAAAACCCCAAGCAACCAAACAAAACCCCCACAACTCCAAACCCCCAAACCAAACCCACTGCCATGCAAGGTCACTGTAGGACCCATTAAATAAATCATAAAAAGGTCACTGTTAAATTAGAAAAGGTGAATGTAAGAGTGGTGTGTTTTTAATTCAGGGTTTCTATTTGTGTGTGATAATGGTGACCCAAAAGCATTTGGTATCTTTAGGCAGTAGAGGCTTCAGGAGAAACACAGATCCTTGATGGCCAAGATAGAGAAGTTTGAGTGAAAAATTATAATGATCTTTATTACATCTTTTGCCTATGACAAAGCCATCAAAATAATGTAAGAAGATCTTAGAATTAATGTGCCAGGCTGCAAAACTTATGGGAAATCCAGATTTATAAGAGTTGAGAGAAACTCTTTGAGCTGTATCAGTTGTGCTCGATCCTACTCTGTATGGGGAAAGGAAAAATGAAAATACTGGCTTGTCTCAGTTGAGTTTCAACACAAGAACATATTTCCCACTGGGTTTATGGTTGGATCCTCTCAGGCTGTTTGTTTTAATGTTATTCTGAGAATTCTGTGCTGATAGCTGCTGGGTCCTGTTTGTCTCAATGAAAGCCTGTGGAAAAAAAAAAAAATGCTGTTTTGGAACAAAAGGTGATAGTTGAGGATAAAAAGATTGGAGCTGGAAATTGTAGATTAGGGATCTTCTTTACTACCTAAAGCTGAAGATAGCTGTTTTTCTGGTTATTTAAGGTGTTTCATATCCTCCTAACATTAGAAGTAAACAAGCGACTGAGAAAATTAAAAATTTATTTGACTATTCCTTTATTTACTGGCTGCTAATAGTGGAGAGAAATGTTGAAGTAGTCCTGTTCTTTTGTGCTGTCTCACAGCATCTCCTAAATAAGGTCTGTTTTAAATCAGAATTATCATCTAAATAATATAATTAATTCAGCATAAATTAAAAAGTAATGTTTTTGCTTTATGATCTCCTTTTAAATGGATATTAATTTGCTTCAATGAATGAAGATAATAAGGTTAATAGTTTAATGTTCCTCAGTTGATATCTGCTGCTTTTTCTATTACCTTTTTTTTCCCTTTTTGATTATAAATTGGCTAACCCCTGGTGTATAATACCAGAAATCATCCCTTCAGTGTATCCAAAGCTATTTACTTAGACTCATCTTTTATTATTCCCACTGCCACAGTCTAATTATTGTAGTGAAAGATTGAACACAGAAGAGTTTGGGGCTTTGATCAGTCTTCATATAAATTTCAATAATGAGAGTAAAAGGTTTGCGGTTTTCTGAGATAATTTGATCCCTCCAGACACACTCAGCTTTTACCAAAGGCAGTGAATGCCATCTGAGACCTCTGACAGCATTTGTGTCTGGTCTGTGACATCTCTGCAAGCAGAACTCTTTTTCTCATACCAATAAAGAGTAATTCAATATTTTTAAATGTGGCAGAGAAACTATAGACTGCTGCATGCTTTTTTTTTTTTTTTTTCCCCCCTTAAATTTTCACTTCATTGTCCCCTATCAGTTTAATTGGCTGTATTACAAGTTCCTACATCAGAATTCTCTAAGAATACATAATAGCTTTGCTTGCATTTCTCTCTTTTTTGAAAAAGTATACCAACTGTCATTCAGATAAATAAAACAAACCATAATCCTTGTTATTCTATTACTATCAGGGCTGGCTCCCTTCGGAGATAAACAGAAAAGCAGCTGGAGACTGAGGATATTTTGTAATCTTATAAATTGAAATTTAAATGCCTCAAGGAGGAAATTTCCAAAATAATTGTGACAGAAGATAAGTCCCGGCTTTTGGCAAAATTTTATTAGAATTACTTGTTCCAGATCATTGTCTGACGCCTGCATGACTTAAGGAAATGGCAGCACTGCCATGTAGAGGAATAGCTGGGCTTTCTTCATCTTGATAATTTTTTCTGAAAGTGCTCTATCATCAGCGTTATCAGGTGTGACACACTCAGGGATCAGATTTAAAATCATGAGCCTGTAGCTGATGCCAGTTGATTTAAAATCATATGGGTTTGATCTTTCTGACTAATAACGTCTCAATTTATGCGACTAAATATTTACATTTTTTTAACTGAGAGTGTGGGTTAGTTAATAACATTCTTAATTTTCCTTTGGGTATGGGATTAGTTTTTTTCTCACTGGATTAGGCAGTTTAAAAAGAGTTGGTGACTTTCTGGTCTCCTCTACTGTCAGTTGGTTCAAAACTTCTGGTGTATTTTGACAATGAACCCTGAAAAGAAATATTCCTTTGATTGCACTTCATGAATCCCAGATTATGAAGTAGTAATCAGTTGTACATTGTAATAATCATTGTGTTCCCAGCCATTTTCCAAAGCTAATATTGGTGTCTAATGCTAAAACTTGGGCTAAAAATGTTTTAAGAATACTTAAAATTCACTGGTAGCTTGGAGAGGAGAAGATATAACACAACACAAAGGCAGTGCAAACCTCACAAAATACAGTTTTTACAAGCTGCTCCTGCAATGGAGGTGGGCTTTTTTTTCATCCTGTGAATACCAAACTCATCTCGGATGAAAGAAATAACACATTCCCTTTCCACAAGTGTGGCTGTACATCTGTGCAAGCCGGGTGCAGTGCTGAATGCAGGGAGTAAATGAGAAACATTGCAGGAATGTTTTGGATCAGCTCAACAAAACTTCAGTTATTTGGTCTTTGAGGAAAGAATTGATTGATACTGCTGGTGTGGAGGGGGCTCTGAGAGACAGCTGACAGTGGAACGGGATAAATCACAGCAGCAATTTCTGTGGACCCGTCTGGATTTTTGGGCTGTGCAGAGACACTCCATGCATTTTCCCCCAGCTGTGGTGGGAAAAGGCAGCGGAGGAGCAGGAGCACCATCCCAGCCAGGCTTGCAGAGAGCCCTGGGGCAGCTGCAGGTCTGGTGACGCCAAAAGTGCAACGGGGACTTTTGGGGGTGTTAGCTGTGAATTTTTCACCATCTGAACCTTTTCCCAGTGGGCTGTCAGGCTGTACCAGCAGTCACAGAGGGGTTGTCTTCTCTCATTTCCATCCCATGGAGTGGGAAGCCATTGTGCGTTCTGCTCTTCAGAGCTCAACTGTGGTGTCTTGGTTTGATCTGTTCCAATATTTCTCAAACATCTGCCAAACGAGGGAGAGTTTAAAATCTGCAGATTTGATAAACAGGATAGCAGGACTGGAAGACAAAATGTGCTTGTAAACAGATGAAATCATCTGGAAAAGGAGAATGGCAGGAACAGTGAAAGCCAAAGTGCCGCTCTTAGGCTGCAGCAATCGATGGCAATAACCAAAAAGGGAACATCGAGGAAAAGATCAATAAATAGGACCTGGGTATTGTGGTGGTTGGCAAGAACACAAATGTGTTGTGCTGCCGTGGCAAAGGAGCCTGCAGGAGGTGTGAAATGTTCCTGGTTGGTGCTGTCAGGACCTTGGCTGGAGCTGGCTGCAGGGTTTGGGCAGAGCACGGAGCCGTGGGCGAGCTCCTGCACAGGGGGAGCAGCCAGGGAGAGCAGGAGCACCCGACAGATTGAAATAATAAGGTCTATTTATTCTGAAGCAGAATAAAGTGCCAAATGCCAGAAAGATGAGTGGGAATAAGCAGACCATGATGGATGGGACTGAAGCAGTGATTTATTTTGCAACAAAAAAGAGGCAGGTTCAACATTAGGAGAGAAGCTCTCTATTAGCAGTGGTGAGGCACTAAAGCAGGTTCTCTGGGAAGGTCACGAGTGTCTTACTGGGAGCTGCTAGGAAGTGCTGTCAGGCACGTGTGTCAGGAATTGCACAGGTGAGGCTGGTGCTGCCGTGTTCTTGGCTGCACACGCTGCACAGCAGCTGTCTGTGGGCATGTGCAATAATGCCACCGTGACAAAAAGAGACTTGCCAAAGTGAAAGAGCTGAACTTAGCAAAAACTCAGTTTAGTTGGATGTTTTCAACACCGCCACCCTATAGGAACCAAATATCTAGGGACCTCTGACAACATCTGCTCTGTTATAAACACTATATACTTTTTTGCATAACTGCATCAAAAGTCTGGTCTTCAGCTTTGCTAATCCCAGCAGTTCTGCATCCAGAAAGTTTTGCATTGCCTTACGAATGGAATTTTGAGTAACAACAACCCAAGCATATTTTAAACTGTTTGTTTTTCAGGATTTTTTGAATCTTCATGTTTCAAATTTCCAAAACATGAATAACAGATACATCAAAATGGGCAAGAGAGCCGTTTAATTTTTGTTCATATTTTCTTTTAATACTGGGAGAGATTTGTATTTCAGTTATTCAGTTCCTAAATCATGCAGAGTCGCTTAGGTAATGAAAACTCTGTCCTGTGCCTGGTGCATTGGGTTCTTTGTTTCATCTGGCCCTTCCTTCCACGTCTGGGCTGAGATGCTTTCCATCCTCAGCTCCCTGGTTCCCAGCTTCCAGCCTTTTACAGCTCAGATACAGGTCTCTGGTATAATGCAAATCAAAGAAGTTGTAATGAAATGTCTGAAGGAGAGCAGGGGAATCTACTTTTCATTCATTAGCTTAACGCCTGTGCAAAATCTATTAAAATTGGTTTTAGTACATAAGACTTGTTGTTGTTTGTTCTTTTTCTGCCTTAGAAGAATCCAACTGCATTATAAATGTGTCACATTTTTTTAGGCCCAAAAGTGTGGAACGGCTTTTAATGGGAAAGAAAATGTTTTTTGAAAACTAGAAAACTCAGCAGCGAAATAAATTGAGCCTCAAAAATGTGATTGAAATCTCCAAGTCAATATACAAAAGGTATCCAAAGACTTGTGAAGTCTGACAGATTCTCCTTAGTTTGAGGTGTCTTTCATTTTGCATCAGGGCTTACTTTAATAAAAAAACAAGAACAAAACCAAAATAAAAACCGGCAGCAAGCAGTGCTGTCAGGGTGCAGCAGGTTTGAAAGCAGCTCACAAAAGCCTGAAATCGTGCACAGCTCTGGGTAACGCGTCCTCCTCAGCAGATAACCAAAAATTCCCTAAATTGGCTGCGTCGAGCAATTACCGATACCGTGGTGGAAACCGTGTCGTTGTGTTCCTTCCTTGTAGCCCCAGCGCCGTGTCACGTTCCACCTGCCCGACGGCTCCCAGGAAAGCTGCAGTGACAGCGGGCTCGGAGACCACGAGCCCACGAGCGGGGCCAGCGCGTCCCACCCGCTGCCCCTGGGCTTCCCCCAGGACGAGTTCTACGAGCAGGCGTCCCCCAACAGCCGCACGGAGGGAGACGGCAACTCCGACCCCGAGTCCAGTAAGTGCAGAGCTCTGCTCCCCTCTCTCCTTCGGGCACTGTCCACCATCGGGCTTTCTGTCGCCCCAGGTAATTGTGAAAAGTCGTTCTCAGTGCGGCCTGAGAGGCGTGGTGTTTCTGAAAGCGGGAGGTCCGGCCGCTGGAAATGGAATGCTTGGAGCTGTTGAGGGTTTTTGGATGAGCTGGGGTTTTTATGGAGCTGGTGTGCTGAGCACAGAGCACAGAGGAGCTTTCTGAGGAGGTTAACGCTGTTGCCCTAATGGTCATGAATGCCGTGCTGAGGGAATTCACATTTTTTAAATGTTTTTATCTCCAACACTACCGTGTGCTGCAGTTTAACAGGGAACTCGTGGGTGATGAGCAGCTCTGTGCAAAGGCTGCAGCCTCCAGAAATAAGGGTTTCTTGATTTGTCCTTCGAAAGCAGCGATGGTGTGAAGTATTAATCTCAGAAGAGTTTGTCGTCTTCTGCCATTGCCTCCTTGTGATGTCAAAAACGGGGAGGCAAAATCAGCTGTGGGTACTGGCTCTGCTCTCTGTGCTGGGCTGTGCTGTGATAGCCAGTTGGAGACTCCGCTGAACTTTAGTCAACTGTTAATTGTCCAGAGGCTCCTTATCGGGATTAAATTGAACTGTGCCATTGATAAAAAGACACCTGAATGTCTCTAAGCCTCTAAGGCCTTGTTAGCGGCTTAATAAGTGATTTGGAAATACATCTGTTCTGGGCAAAACTTGGCCCAAAAGGTGGATTTCAGCTGCTTTAGTGTATCAGGAGGAATGAATTAGTGAGTGCCATGCACTTGAAATAGCTGTAGAAGGTAGTTACACTCTGCAGTGGCAAATCCAGCAGAGAGAATTCCCTCCCACTCCGAGCTGGCTCTGCCACATTCAGCCTGGCTCCTGGAAATCACACCTCTGCCTTGCCTTTGCTGCTCGGGACTGGAGCCTCAGTGTCCTCTTTTTTCTTTAATTTGTAAGCTATTTCTTAAGTTTAACTTTAAAATTTGTAAGGTGATACGTTTCCTGAAGTAATATCAGAATATTATGTTTTCCAACTTCATAGACAGCTGACAAGAACCATCTTTTTTGATCTAGTGTTGGAAGCAATCACCATTTGCTTTTGTTTGAGTTAATGTATTTGAGGCTGTAATAGACCCTTAACAATATTTTAGGCAGTGAAACTGGTTTCTTCAGATTTAACTCTAAAGGGTTACAAATATACCCCCAAAGGAAGAGGAAAAAAAAAAAAAAAAATCAAGTTAGATACTATTTGCTGCTTTTGCTTTGCATGCCCATGATCTGAATTTGCTTTCCAGCTCTTGTTGCTTGTAACAGATATTTATACTTTGGTAAAGTGAGAATGCTGCACATGAAATCAGTATCCAGGGCCCTTCCTGCAGAGAGCATGGGACAGGACCTGCTGTAGAGGAGCTTTCACAACAGGCATGTGCATCCTGTCCTGCCATTTACAAAGAGGCTCAGGTTTGGGGCTTGCCAATGCTTTTCGTGTCCAGGCTTTTTAATTTCAGAAGAAAATTGCGCCATGACTCCTGTAGAATGTGGCTCTAAACGTAACTCAGCTCTGACATCCGAATGTCATTGACACACATCCCTGTGAGCAGGCTAAGCAGGCGTCAGATGTCTTTCCAAGGGTGAAGCTGAAGAAAGTTTAATCACCTGTCTAATTACCTGACAGGTCAGTTTTAAACTTGAAGTCGCAGTTTAATTAGGGTTTATTTTATGTGAAGGTTTTCCTTCCCTTCCAACTTGTGTCTCATTGAAACAGTTTAATTGATGTGGCACAGTGGTTACAGCAGGGAAAGCTTCTTTTGTGGCCCTTTTTAGCGTTTTATGCTTCTCTTAAGGGCAGCATCTAGTGGCAGGAACAAAAAAGCAGACTTAGATAGGTGCTGTGTGCTCTCCTACATCTAAGTGAAGACCCACAGCGTATTTGTGTTCTGTGTGCTGCTGCAAAGGGACTTGGTGCAGATGACAACAACCCAAAATATCTGATGGGCCTGAGGTTTGTGTGGTTCACTTGTGCATGCAGGACATATTTAACCAACAGTGAAACAGTAAAAATGGCTCTGAAGTGATGGCTTCCTCTACAGTCTTCTGCTGGATTTTTTTTGGTTGGTGTTTTTTTTTTTTTTTTTCTTTATTCTAATTTGGAGTGGCTTGATGCATTGAAAGTATTTCTGTCTTTCTTCATGGGCTAAAGCATTGTTAATGTGAAAAGAGACAGGAAAATACAGTCAGGTAATCTGAGTTCATACAACAGAACAAGCATGGCCTTCATTTCCTCCCAATATCTTTAATATCTGACCTGTCTTAATCTGAAACATTGTCTGCAATGTTAAGCCAATGTGATTTGTCACCTGGTGGGGATTTAGTTCACCTTTACCTGCCAAGGAGAGAGGTTTGGGATGAAATGATGACAATAATGTCCAACCAAGTACCCTATGAAAGCTGATGGCAGCTCTGACATCACTCATGGCCGTGCCCAAAAGTGTTTTCTTCCTCTTGCTTTTCCTGACTACAGTCCTTCAGTGTTATTTGCTTCTCCAATACTGGACATTGTTGCATTTTGGAAGCTTTCCATTTACTAGCAATAGATAAGCATTTATTGCAAAACACTGAAAAAAATGAGCATAACAAAATAAAAGAATAATAAGAAAAAAACAACTGGATAGATACCACTGAGAGGATTCTTTAGAAATTCACATATAATACAGGACTGAAGCAAGGAGGGAAAAACATAACTGTAAGGTTATAGTGGTTAGAAAACTGTGAGAAATTTGTATGTAAACCTTTAAAGTTATTTGACTGTGCTAATTAAAATTAGAAATAGGCTATTTAAAATGATTTGTCTTCTCTTACTTTATTTCCCTCCTTAGAAAAACATAAAGTTCAGTGTGGTAGATGCATCATAAGGAGGAGATGCCAATAAACTGTCACACTAAGTAAATAGTAATATAAAAATGCATGTAGGTTTGTAGAGAACCTTGTCCTTAAGTAACAGCACTCTTTTACATGGTACTCAGATATTTCTCCCCATAAGTTGCTCAAATAACAATGCTCCAAAAACTCCCTATGCTAGGGATTTTAACCAAACCATCTTTTTTCCCCTCTGTTTAAATACAAAACTGACTTCAAGCACAGAAAAAGGCCAGTAAATTCTCTGTGCCTGGACTCCCCTGGCAAGCTCTCTCTCAGTGGCTGCAAGCAGTGGTGTTGATCAAAGGGTTGGAAGGTACATGTAATCCTCAGTTCTTGGGTTATTGGGTTATTTACTACATGTGTAAGATATTAATGACAGATTTTCATGCTTCATCTGTTTTTATAGCCTTATCAAATCTGTTTTCTTTCCTCTAGACAATAAAATTATTTGACTTTTGTTTGGAGAAAAAATAGAATATGACTAGTTCAGCCAAGAAATTGGGCAGAGCAAGAGGAATGATTGCAGCTTGGGGACAGGGAGTGTGGAGAGGAAGCCAGAAAACCTGAAAGTAATCTGCAATTAAATAATAGCAATCATTTTGTATAAAGAAAATGGAAGTATAAACAAAGCTAGCTGAAAATTAAAGTTAATGAGGCAAATCACACTGAGATTTCAGGGTTTCAAATAGGCCGAAGCTGGTGTATTAAGGACAGGGGGTCTCCATGAAGAATATTTAACATGAATTAGTGATTAATAAGCCAAGAAAGTTCCATTGAAAACCAGCAAGTGTAGAGCTAAAGGGAAATCAGTAGACACCATAAGTTTGTGGCCATGTCAAGCTGGTATTGCCAGAGGTGTCCTGCTGCTTATTTTTGTCTCCCAATCAAACCTTCACAGGGTTGAAGAGTTGTTTGGGCGATCTGGGTTGAAGAATTCCTGTGGGTTCAACCCCTGGGGAGAGGGAAAGGTGAATTTTAAATGCATGGATTCCTCAGTTCCATTTGTTCCACGAGGCACAACTTCTGGACAGCAAATGAGTAAATGAGTAGCTGGGGCAAAGCTTTGCTGTCTTTAAGTGATCATCAGAGTGCAGAGATTCCATTTTAGGAAGAATTAAGACTGCAATCTGTGGTATTTAACCACAAAAGAGGGAGGTTTGCAGCAAGGAAGACATCTGGCCATGATTAAAGACAGGCATTTTTTCTTCCTCAAAATTAAAAGAACGCTTTCACCTTGACTTAACTTTTCATAAGGGTGATGTTGATGAGCACAAAGGCAGGCTGATGAAGAGTGGTGATAATGGCGCTAAAAGTCAGAGCAGGTTCAGTGCATTCATGTGGAGGAGAGGCGATAATTTTCCTCCCAGGATATCAAAACTGATAGTATTTTCCTTATTTTTCTGTAATTCTGACACACAAGGTGCCAAGAAAAAATAAAGCTCTTGTCAAGATCCACTACTGGAAAGCATTTAGAAAGAAGAAACTCAGAGATATATAAATATAATGCAGCAAATGATATCATAGATTTCCCAATAGTAGGATGAGATTAGCTCCATTATCTCACTTCCATGATATGTACTTTTAACATTGAGGAATACATCCACAGTTAATCTATATATATATAGTTAAAGACTAATAACTGTTATTATGACATTAGGGTGGAGCATTAGTAATTAAGAATGAAAAGATGTAGAATAATACAAGAATGGAAAAATCTCCATAATTATCTTCATTAATGAGTTTGGCATTAAAAAGCAGGAACATGTCAATGAAATATTCCAGTAGCTCAAAGCCAAGCATCACTGACAATAGAGGAGGAGGTGTGCATGACACGAGAATTGGATTTTGCTAAGGATTTGAAGTAATAGCAGTGGGATGAAATGTAATAGTTGAGAGTCATTCTCATAGGAACTGCTGTATGAAACTAGTATATAAATCACCAGCTGAAAATGACATAAAGGAAAAAAAAAAACCAAAAAACTAAACTGAGTATTACAAAGATAATCTATAAATCACCAATACCTAATGTAACAGGGAAGAAATCCTGTGTTACTCCTAGCAGGAGGGAAAAAAAGAAGAAAAGGAAAAACCCCAAGGGGCTGCTGGCACAATAACAGGCCTGTTATGAATTGTGCTGGCTTCCCACATTAAAGAAAGGTGAATCCACATGAGAAACAGGCCTAAAGAAATATTATTAATAACAGGGGAATGGGATGCCCGTATACAGATAAAGGAATTAATAGTGGCTTGTTTAAAGTGCAAGGTAAAGACTGGCTGGGGCCTGGGGCTGCTCTCACTCATCAGCAGAGAGTGGACGCCAAAATACAGCACGGGGTTGGCTCACATGGAAACGGCTGGTGCTGCCTTTAAACCAGCCAGGGCTGGAAATCTGGGGCTGCAGACGAGATCTGTGAGGAAGTACAGAAGCAGGGCATGAGAATGCAACCTGGCCTTAAAAAGGGGCATGATGAATTTGTGAGAGGGCAAAGAAACCGCTGTCCGTAAGAGCGGCAAATCCAGTGTATCACACAGGAGGTGACTCTGCAAGGCTGGGAAGGGGAAATCCAAGGGTGGACGTGTTTGCTGGGCACCAGCTGGACACAGGGCTGGTCATCACCAGTCTGGGTGCGTGGCCGTGCCACCGCCACCTCTGGTGTGACAGGAGCTGGCCCTTGCTGTCCCCAGCCCGGCCAGCAGCTCAGTGACAGCCCAGGGCTTCTGTAACTCTGTCTGGTGGAGGAGAAAGAGTCAGCACAGAGCTGCAGACAGGGAGCTCATTCTCCCTGGGAAAAATGCCTGCGTTTTCTGCCATGCTGACTTGTCTGATAATCAGAAACTCTGCAGTTGCTGAAATATACCTTTTAAACATCATCAATATGATGCTCTGGCAGCTGGATTTCAGACCTCATGCTGGGGCACAAGAAAAAATAAATCTACAAAGTCTTAAGTTTCTTGTTCCCTGTCCAAAAACTGGACTGTCAACAGATTTTTTTTTTTTTTTTTCCCTTCATGCTTTCAGTTTTTTCCTTACCATCCTCTGTACTTTTTATTTCCACAGAAAGGTTGAAGTGTAACAGCAATATTTTAGTTGGGTTGTTGCTGAGTTATAAACACACTTAGGCCTAGTTTAAATTTAAACTTAAAAAAAAAAAAAAAAAAAAAAAAGGAGGAGGCTGTTATTTGTTAAAGATGACAAATCTCAGGCTAAAATACATCCCCATCTCCCACATCTGCCCGTTGGGCCCTTTAACTTCGGCTGCATTGGGCTTTTCTAACCCCATGGCTGAACAGTAATAATTAAGTCGGAAAGTGCTGAGGTAATTAATCTTTCTGAAGCGATAGAGTTTGATTGATCTCCTACCTTTAATCAAATTAGCTCGCGCGGAGGTGGGAGAATGTAGCGGCTGAGCGCGGCTCTGTAGCGCTTTGTGAAGCGCCAACCTCCGCGGCGACCTCCCATGAATCACGGCCTGGGAGCCTCCCCAGCCCCACGGAGGGGCTGCCTGGGTTAAAAGATGGGCATCAGGCAGGGCTCAGCACCAGGACAGTGCTCAGCACTCCCCAGGTGTGTCTCCCTCCCGTCGGGGGCGGTTTCTGTCTGCGTGGAGCTGAATGTCACAAGGCTCCAAACCGCGTGGGCTTTCCAGAGGTCTTGGCTCATAATTTCTCAAATGATTTTGGTTATAAGCACAAAGAGTGAAGCAAGTCAAGAGAAACTCTTATAAAACAAAACCGAATGGTGTTCTGGATTTGTTCCTGACTGAAGAGCGGTTAAAGGGGCGGACTGGAGAGGTCAATTTGCAATGATATGGATGAGTGGCTTTTGCAAGCAGATTTTGTACCTGAGAGGATACAGATTACATATTCAGAAATAATTCCATGATTTCATAATTTGATCCCTGGGTGCCTGACTTAAGAGTTATTAAAGAAGCTGACACAAAGAGGGGAAGATGGACAAAGCAAATTAAATTTAAAAAAAAAAAAGCAAAAGCAAAAAGATTGTCCCACTTGGCCTCTCAGTCAAGCACAGACACCGAATTTTAAAATTTTATGCTTTCTGTGTATAAGGAGCATTCTCTATAAATTCTTTTTAAAGTAAATTTTAGATATTTTATTGCTGGTATCAGAATGTAAAACCTTGATCTACCTTTTCTGTTCTTTGAAGGCAAGGAAGATAAAAGCAAGTTTTCTGAGATGCACCATATTCTTTCATGCAAAATCAATGGGGATTGATGAGGAAAATCAATGGGGAAAATATGCTGGCTTTTCTAGACTGCATAGTGGGATGAAGTAACTCAGGCAATACTAACATGCTTGTGAATACAACTTAATGCAAGCTTGACTGAGGCTTATAATAGAAGTTACTCTGTCTAAAGTAATTAGAAAGAATAGCTCCACCTTACAGCTGAGAAATCAGTCACTTCTCACTGAATAATGAGGTAGGCTTTAAAGCATTTGTTTTGGTGTTTTTATTTTTTGTTTGTTTGGTTTTTCTTTTGGGCTTTTTTTTTTTTTCCCTTAATAATAAATGAGATCTGACATCTATAAACAGTGATTTAGTGGCAGATGTTCTGTGATATATATTTATGTTATCACTTAAGCTGACATGGTAATGGATTTTCCTATTTGTTCTGTTTATTAAATTTTTAAAATATATTGCAATGGCGAGTGGGCTGATGGGGCAGAGGTGGAGAGAGAACAAATCCCTTCCCTCTGGTTTTTCAAACTCCATTTAGCTCTGAGTGGCTCTGTCTCTACTTCATCTCAAACTTTCTCTACTTTCTTCTTCTAAGAGTAGAAAAACACAGATGATGCAATCTGTCTTTTTTTCTTTTCTTTTTTTTTTTAACCAAATCAAGCTAATAAGTTGCTGCAAGAGGGACTTTTAGCAATATGAAATATTAAGGTGTTTGTTAGTATTGAGTTCCTGTTTTAAAAAAAGGAAACGGGAGAAAATTTGTCTCTTTCATAAAATTTAATCCATGTGAAAAAATTCATGATTATAATTTGATTTGAAGCATCTTAATTTATTACTTGATTTCCACTGTGATTAATGAAAAATATTTCAAGAAATATATTTTTAAAATGTCTGCAGCTACCAGTCTGCCTGAGAAATTAAATGGAAAAATTGCATTTATTGAACAAAGCAGATTCCCAAATGTGGTGCATTTCAAGTCACAGCGTTTGCTGACTCAGATCTGATCAACTCAATAAATCCAGTCATTGGTGTTCTTGTTTGCCTGGAGGTGTGGTCATCCTTTAATCTGATGCTTTCTTTCTAACTGGGCATTTGGTAGGGAGATAAGATTGATCCAGTCTTGAAGCAGGCATTAGGAACAACTAGAATTGTTCCAAAAAGTCATCTGCATCCATACATTCCTGAACTGGGGAGATAGTTTTTCCCTTTATTCTTCAAATAATTTTTAGCTGTTTGGAAAAGCAGTGTGTTGTTAATAAACTGCTGTTTCTGTCTTTTTTTTTGAGGTTATATGATTGGCATAGTGATCTTTTTATTATCTGGTTGCTGTTCAAACCTTGACTTTTCTGTAGTTCAGGAAGAAAGGCCCCAAACCCCTTGAGCTCATCAGGGGAACAAGGGGCTGGTGTCCCTGTGCTGCTGACCCAGCCACTGGAACTTTTCTTGAACCCTACTGGTCTCTGATGTGATGTGCTCCTTCTGAAAAATAAAATATATTTGTCTGGGTTGAGCTGAGGAGACCTGGGCATTATATTTATAACCATACTTTTGGATTTATATTACGCCAGAGGTTGAGATTCTCACCTTTGTGTTTAATATCCATAAATAATGTTGCTGCTTCCTATTTAGTGGCAGGATTTTGCAGGGATTCTGCTTTATTCATAGTGCTGCGTGTTTCGGTTGTGTTTGGATTAATTCAAGTGGCAATTCTAATTGTTGTTAAATGTTTTCAGAGTTAACTCTGCGTGTTGCTGAAGTCAGCAGTTCTAGAAGCTCCACTCTCATGTATCCATTTCCAAATTCCCAGCCTGGCCTCGTGCTGTCTCGGTTTTTTGTACACATCCATTCCCATGTTTCAGCTGGAATTAGACGGTAAAATCCCTGGATTACAGAGAGAAGTTTTGCTCTGTATTTGTGGGGCTCTGAGCACACGGTGGCTGTTACGCTGATTTTCTGCTCCCGGTTCAATCGCAGTAAAAACCGTCACAAACATTTGAAGAATAGAAGTGGAGCAGATCTGTACAACAAACATATGCTCTGCTACGTGCAAATCGGGTCTTGTTTCCATTTCACCTGTGAAAAGCAGTTAGCTCAGGGATTTTTGATTGCCCCAGTTCAGCTCCACTGCTGCTGCTGTGTGATCGGCGTGGGCAGACAGGAGCTGTGTGAGCCTGTGGGGAGGAGCTGCCACTGCTGGGCAGGGCTGTGCTGGGCCAGCATCACCCTGGGCTAGTTCACAGTCACTTTCCTGCCAGATCAGCTGGGAGAGGGAGGTTCCTGATCAGAAATTTGTTTAACCATCCTGTATAGGGTGCCTGGCAAGTGTTCCCCAGCATCCTTGGGGCCGGTGACGCTGACCTGAGGATTGTGTTTTGCAAATGCTTTTGCTTCCCTCAGGTTTGTGCTGCTTCAGCCACGATCAACAGTACTGTTGCATCTTGAAAAGCTTGGCTGGGATGGGATAAAAGAGTGGGAGAGTGAGGTGGAACAGGACTTCACAGCACCTTCAGCTTTTCCTGCTCCGTGCTTTGGAATGTCTCTGCTCTCAATACTGCCCTGCCTTGCTGCCAAACAGCTCCGTTGTGATCCTTGTCCTTGCAGTGCTTAAAGCTCTGGTGTGTCAAATTAAAGTTCTCCCCTGTAATGATAGTAAGAATAATAAAAGAATAGTAGGAAGTAACAATTGATCAATTTAAAAGGCTATTTCCAGGAAAAGGGCATGACTGTATGGTCTTCTGGACTTCAGCTCCTCTCATTCAAAATAACCCTGTGTCTGTGAAGCGCCAGCAAGAGCAATCATGCTATTTCAATAGTTGTTCTTTTATCTGGTTGTCTTGACTGATGCTCCAAACCCAGTGTCCCAGAAGATGTGTCCTCTATATGGTGAGATATTATAAAGTCTGGCCCTCATCTAATGCTTTAAAAGACAGCAAACCTTTCTCTCAAGAAAGGCTTTATTCATGTCACACACTAATCATACACCAAAAAACTATTTAGAAATAGAAAGACAACCTTTGCCTCTCCTCCTTAGTTGTAGTACATAAAAAGAAAAACAGTGGCAATAAAAGGAAATAGGAGTGGTGAGAGAAAGCACTTTGAAAACTATAAAGGAAAAAAATTATTTTTATCTCATTAGAACAGATATTAAAGCTCTTCTTTATACACTCTTTTTTTTTTTNGAAAGGCCAGAACAAACTATTCTTTTTTTTTTTTTTTTTTAAACTAAAGGTCAAATATCACCGATTATAGATTCTACTGGGGTGGACCTCTCATCCTTCTGTCTCTAAAATTAGCTCCTCATTTCTCTTTTTCTCTTGTGTAAAGACCACAAGAATCTTTCTCCATCAGCCTCGATTGCCCTGACCTGGAATGTGTTCACAGGGTTGTGAAAAAAGGGTTCCTCTGTAAATGAAGCAGCTCCTTTACCTTGTGTTGCTCTGTCCTGTGAATGGAATGGCATTTGTTGTGTCTGTAGGCAGGGTCATATGAGAATTAAGGAGTCCAGATTATTACAGTATCATTTGCATGTTTTAAAGCATATAAACAGTTAAATAATCTGATTAGATATTGAATTATCCCATTTTCCCTTAAAGGATTCCTAATTAAAATATGTTAACTTTTGGGAAAAGAATTAGGTGCTTCCTTCTGAATTTTTTTTTTTTTTCTTTCACATCTGCTAAGCAACAGAAAGATTTAAAAAGTGCAATACTTTGAATTACTCTGGAGCTAGAGAAGGAGAATTCTTTCTCGTTTGCTTTCCTCCCCCTGCATTTATCTGATTTTTGGTAATGTTGGGGCTACTTCTGCAGAAGGAATTTTGTGCCTGGATCATTGTACGGCTCCTGGCTCTTAATTTGTGTCAGAAAGCAGCAGATTGCCAAAACCTTGTCCCAGCTTCAGAGATATTGTTGTCTCTGTCATCCTGGAGCTGGCACAGTAGAAGAAAGCACGAGGGAACGTTCGTAGGGCTGATCATAGCAGGGCTTCAGCACAACACTAAACTGCTCAATAAACCTAACGAGAGCCCAGGTTTAGCTGGAGCTGCTTGAGAAGATCAAACTGGGCACTGCACGGTCCAACACCAACCAAACAGACGCCACGTTTTTGTTTTCCTTCTACCCCTAATGTGCCATTTCTCCACCCCTACCCGCGGTCACACGGCTTGTCCTCTTTGGTAAAGCTCTCCTGCACGAGGCCATCACGCAGCTTCTCCACCTCTCCCCACCTTCAGTGTTTCTTGGCATTCCCCTCTCACCTCCAGCTCTTCTCAGCTCACCCCTTGTTTTCCTCCTCAGCAGCAGCCGCGTTTCTCCTTATCTCTCTTCCAAGGGCAAAGCCAAGGCCCAGCTGAGGCTCATGGAAGCACCCATATCCATTTTTTGGCTCGCTCACACACACGCATGTCCATTTTCTCCTAGAAACATCCCCCCAGCTGCTGTGTCTCTAACAAGAGCCTGCCTGGCTGTGCCTGAAGGCAGGGGGAGGCTTTGTGTCTTTGGGCTGGCAAGGGCCTTGGGGGGAGGCTTTGAGATGTTCTGGAGCTTTGTGGGCAGCAGCGCCCGTGCAATCACAGCTCCTCACTGCCAGCCCTCACTGCAGGGCTGGGACTGCCGAGGAGGACACTGCCCACATTGGTACCCCAAGGAAATGACAGAGAAATTTAAGATTGGCCATGCAGCCACAAAGTCCAAGAGAGTTAAGGTATTTTGGAGAGTGGAAAAGAAGGAAATGACCTGAGCTTATTCTAGTGCCTGCATTAGGAATGAATCATTCTAAGGATTACAAAACTTTAGATATAATAATTTAGACACTAAAGATGACCTCATAGAAATCTCCCTCATAATACTTCATTCATGCACTCTATAATACTGAATTTTAGGATTTGTTTTCCCTTTGGAACACAGATACAAAGAAACGTGGTTCTGCTTTGTACATTCATCTCTAACCTCTGCTATCAACTTTGTATCTCCCATCTACAGAGTTCAAGAGAAATCATAATGCAAGGAAGCAGATGTTTTCTCTTTTGTATAACACCTATTATTGCTGAATAGGGATAAAAGATGGTAAATATGGGGGGACATTAATATTTCTTGTTAAAACATGCTTTGCAGGCTGAAGAATCTCATATACATAATGATAGTCAAATGTCAGCGAGTAAAAATAGGGATTTGTTAAAAAACAGCTGTGCTGCACAACTCTTTGACAGGAATAGAGGAGTGCTTTATCCAGTAAAATTCAGAGAATTTGTTTAGAAGAAACTGTAGCTGTTAATTTTCATCAAGACAGAAGGTTAACAAGTCTGAAATGGAGGGGCTGGTTCACCCTCATTTCATGACCATGGAAAAAAAGACATTTTTAACTCTGGCAGAGCCCTCACTCCCCTCACAGCACATTTCTCTGTGGCACCCGTAATTTCAGTGTATTTTTTAGCGCACCATCCTCCTCGTGTTCCCTGAGGGCCTTTCAGGAC
>VWZN01000234.1:198698-208994 GCA_013396955.1 Regulus satrapa
ATTTCTCCACCCCTACCCGCGGTCACACGGCTTGTCCTCTTTGGTAAAGCTCTCCTGCACGAGGCCATCACGCAGCTTCTCCACCTCTCCCTGCCTTCAGTGTTTCTTGGCATTCCCCTCTCACCTCCAGCTCTTCTCAGCTCACCCCTTGTTTTCCTCCTCAGCAGCAGCCGCGTTTCTCCTTATCTCTTTTCCAAGGGCAAAGCCAAGACCCAGCTCAGGCTCATGGAAGCACTCATATCCGTTTTTTGGCTCGTTCACACACACGCACGTCCATTTTCTCCTAGAAACATCCCCCCAGCTGCTGCGTCTCTAACAAGAGCCTGCCTGGCTGTGCCTGAAGGCAGGGGGAGGCTTTGTGTCTTTGGGCTGGCAAGGGCCTTGGGGGGAGGCTTTGAGGAGATGTTCTGGAGCTTTGTGGGCAGCAGCGCCCGTGCAATCACAGCTCCTCACTGCCAGCCCTCACTGCAGGGCTGGGACTGCCGAGGAGGACACTGCCCACATTGGTACCCCAAGGAAATGACAGAGAAATTTAAGATTGGCCATGCAGCCACAAAGTCCAAGAGAGTTAAGGTATTTTGGAGAGTGGAAAAGAAGGAAATGACCTGAGCTTATTCTAGTGCCTGCATTAGGAATGAATCATTCTAAGGATTACAAAACTTTAGATATAATAATTTAGACACTAAAGATGACCTCATAGAAATCTCCCTCATAATACTTCATTCATGCACTCTATAATACTGAATTTTAGGATTTGTTTTCCCTTTGGAACACAGATACAAAGAAACGTGGTTCTGCTTTGTACATTCATCTCTAACCTCTGCTATCAACTTTGTATCTCCCATCTACAGAGTTCAAGAGAAATCATAATGCAAGGAAGCAGATGTTTTCTCTTTTGTATAACACCTATTATTGCTGAATAGGGATAAAAGATGGTAAATGTGGGGGGACATTAATATTTCTTGTTAAAACATGCTTTGCAGGCTGAAGAATCTCATATACATAATGATAGTCAAATGTCAGCGAGTAAAAATAGGGATTTGTTAAAAAACAGCTGTGCTGCACAACTCTTTGACAGGAATAGAGGAGTGCTTTATCCAGTAAAATTCAGAGAATTTGTTTAGAAGAAACTGTAGCTGTTAATTTTCATCAAGACAGAAGGTTAACAAGTCTGAAATGGAGGGGCTGGTTCACCCTCATTTCATGACCATGGAAAAAAAGACATTTTTAACTCTGGCAGAGCCCTCACTCCCCTCACAGCACATTTCTCTGTGGCACCCGTAATTTCAGTGTATTTTTTAGCGCACCATCCTCCTCGTGTTCCCTGAGGGCCTTTCAGGACAGCTGGCACTCGGCAGCGCTGCTGGTTTTCGGTGTTTTCCCAGGTGAGGCTGCGTTCCCTGTGGGCAGCACGGACAGTGCTGGGATGGGGACACTCCCTGCATCCCCCGCTGCAGTGGCACTGCCTGAGCAGCTCACCAGGAAATTTGGCTGGGCTAGACTCCAGGAAGGATCGTGGCTTTTTAGCCAAAGGGTCAGCAGGATCACCCTCTCTGTGAGCTCAGGAACCAGCCCAGGACAGCTGCCTGCACTGGAAGGCAGGAGATTTTCTCAACTGCAACATTGACGAGGCTCTGAAACACATAGAGCAGAATTGTGCTGCATTTATGCTTTAAAAATTGATTGCCCTTTAAGCTGTAACTGCACCCTACTATTTACAGTCACTGGGAGAAATTGGCTCTGATGTCCTGCGCTCAATGGTCTCTGACCTGAAATGCACCGTTTGAAAATAAGCACAGAAGAGTAAACAGAGGGTTCACAGAGGTTTGGGTGGGGTTTTTTTGGTTGTTTGGTTGTTTGTTGGTTTTTGTTTGTTTGTTTTTTGGGGTTTGTTTGGTTTTTGTTTGTGGGGCTTTTGTTGTTTTTTTTTGTTGGATTTTTTTTTGTTTGTTTTTTGTTTTTTCTTTCTATGAGACTGGCACAGCCAGGCAGCTGAACTTTTAATTCACAGTCACTCCATCCTCTCCCCCCAGGAAATATTCTCTAATCCATAAGCACTTTGCATGCTGAGGTGAGATGTTAAATAGCAAGATTTGCTTCTAAATAATAAGATTATGACACAAAACAACAAGAACAGGGATCTCAAGGTTGAAGATAGCATTTCTCATTCATTCAGTGCTGGTAGAAAGGAAAAAAAAAAGAGAAAAAAAAAAGATTAGAGAAAAGGAAAGAAATCAAAAAACCAAAAAAAACCACTCTGCCAAACCGAAGCTGTGACTACATCAAGATATTCAAGATACATCATAAAAAGGTTTTTTTAACCTGATGTCAGTGTATATATATATATATATATATAATTAAATTATATTTGCTTTCCATTGTTAAAATATTTCTGTTGAGACAAGATCTTCCTCAAGTATTTGCTCCAAGTGTACCTGATTCAAATCGTCTTGGTCTCTGTGGCATGTGAAGCTTCTTGTTAGGGGAGGGACATACTTTAAGGCAGATGGCAACTTTTTTTCTTTTTTTTTTTTCCCCACAGCAGTAGAAGATGGTTCCAGTAAAAATATGCTATCTTTATTCAGATGCCCATGGTAACAAATAGAGAAAAATAAATCAGGTTTTTCTCTCAACAGAAATCCCTTTGAAGGCAAACGCAGGGTTTTTGGTCTTTTTTTCCACTCAAGTATTGCTGGTATTTCTGGAACATATTTGAATGTTAAGTGTTTTCTGTGAGCTTCTGTTAAGCTCTGAAACAGAAAACTGTAAAATCAGTAAGATAAACCCCAGTGTTTAGCTCTATTACAAAAAATGTTCATTTTGCAGAAGAGAAGTTCAGTGGAAAAGCGAGATGCCACTTTTCCTTCATGTTTTGTAGGAACAGGACATCTTTCTCTGGAGTCCTTGATGGACCTTGCCTTTTTCCTCCCATTGTGTCAGTAATTTATGCAACTTCTGCTCATGCCAGAAGAAACTGTAAAATATATTTGTAAATCACTGTTGGAGAATCTTGAGCTAGGAGACCTGGTTCATTTGATGTGAAAATAATTCTGGTTTCATGTGTAAGATATATAAACTTCACCAGTAATGTTGCATTGATTGTAGTGCTTCATTTGGAAAAAAAAAAATAAAAAAAAAATACAAGCAGCCCTGAGTGAACAAGGCAATTTGCAGCCTTGATTAAATAGAGCAGACAGAGGAATGGCTGAGGAGGGGAAAGAAAAAAAAAAGCTCTGAAGCTATGGATGGAGCATCTCACTCAGACAGAATTTCTCCTACTTTTCCTTTCATATGCTTCAGCTTGGTCACCTATTCAGCAGCGGAATGATGATTTTGTCATATTGTTTTCCCAAAACAAATCAAATTTAACTCTACCTGTGAGCAGGGCCCTTGTTGCCACCAAGGGTCTTACAGAAATCTGAACGTGTCACTGGTGTCAGAGGGATTTTGGTCAGTGCTGCTCTGCCTGCTGACAGATCCATCGTTCTGCTCTTTTTTTGGGCTCCCCGCTGGCACTGGGGTAGAAGTTCCACGTGCCACAGGGGGGATCTTTCCCACCAAAGGGGAGATCAGTCCCCAAAATGATGTCTCATCAAATATGGTGCAACTGTGAAGTGGTTAATAGCAAGCACTACCAATCTATAAATCATTATATTTGCTGTTTGCAAATATAAATGCCAAGGCATAAATTAGGAAACTCTGGGCATCACTCTGATAGGCACAGCCATGCCCAAATTTCACTATGAAGTGCAATAAATAAAGTGATAGGTCTTCAGGAATGAACACTTCTATGAATAAATACAAGTAAATTGGATATGAAGGCATTTTGGGTGGTTGAAGAGAGTACTTGGATTTTCAGCAATGACAGAATTAGATAAAAGACCATTCTTAATGGACAATCACCCATATAGCTTTAACGTACAACAGAAAAGAAGAAATTTGTTTGAAATCTAAGTGTAAAATAATCTTTTACATTGAGATTCTGCCAGTCTCTGAGTACTACAGAGACTGATTTTCCCCAGTCAGCAGGAAAACAAACTACCTGTATGTAAATTCAGCACCTTTGATAAGGAGGGGAAAAAAAAAAAGTTATGAATTATATTGGATTTTCATTTTAACATTGAATGTTAAATGTATGTGCTTGGAAAGCTGAACAGCACGTCTGGCGTTAGCCTGTGCTCATTTATAATGAGTAATTATCTAATGATGATGGTGTTCAGCATGCATGAGAGCTCCTGTAGCAAGATTTGGGATTTTAAGGAAATGCTGTAGATCAGATGATAATGTCTCATTTGTATTCTCTTAGTTCCCCAGTCACTACTACATTTTGTAAAGCAGCTACAGAAATGGACTGCAAAAATCATTTTTGTGTGAGATGAGAAAAGGCTCAGTGGTCCTCACATAGTGCAAACAATCCCTTCCCCACCCCTTGCAGCATCAGGTGGTGCTGCTCCAAGCAAATCATACCTTGTGTGAAATGACTTTGCAATCCTGTCGGGGCATGCACCACTCCTGAGCTCTCTAGGGATAAATAAACGCAGAAATGAAGGCAGGATTAGCTCAGAGTATGTAGACGTGTGCTGTAATTCCTGTCATCCTTCTCTGCCTGGAGGATCTGGTGATCCCTCTGCTGGGCTGGGCTGTAGGACCATGGGCTTTGTGCAGGAACAAACCTGAACAAAAACCTCTCTTTCCCCTTAGAAATGGGAAGTTCAGTAATCCAGTTAAAACTTTTTTTTTTTTTTTTTTTCCTTTTCTGTTTGCAGCTGTTAATTAAACAGACAGGAATCTGTTTGGCAGAATAAAGATGGTTTATAATGCTAAAGGCAAAGTATTACAAATGTGAGCATTCTATTTTAAAGAGACTTAGGAGTTTTCCATTGACAGTAAGAGTAATTTGGCTTTTATTCCAATGTGGAGGAGATCTACTTGTATATATGCACATCTCTGCATATTAATCTGCCTTCGTAATGTGAACAAATGACTTTTGCATCCCAACATATGTATCTGCAGATGCATGCACCCCATCTCCCACTGACTGATGGCTCCGTTTTGCTTCGTTCAACATTTTCTCCAAGGCACTCTCAGGGAGCTTTGCTGGGGAAAGCCAGGCCTGGCCCTGGCAGGAGCCTTGTAATGGGCACCATCCGAGGGCAAAATGCTGTCAAGCCCAGCCTGGACACGGCCCTGCAAAGTTGGGTTCAGAATTTAACAAAAGCCAGCCTGGACACGGCCCTGCAAAGCTGGGCTCAGAGTTTAACCCAGCCCAGCCTGGACACGGCCCTGCAAAGCTGGGCTCAGAGTTTAACAAAACTCAGCCTGGACACGGCCCTGCAAAGCTGGGCTCAGCTTTTCACCTGCCTCTGTGCATTTACTTAAATGACCTGCTCTGAGCACTTCCAGGGAATTCAGTGGGTCTGCCCTGAATGAGCACAGTTAAGTAGGTGCATAAGTGTTTTCAAGCTTTAGGCTTTACAAGCTTTCATAATTAGTGCTCTAGACAACATTAATTAAAGAGTACTTTAGAAAGAATATAGCTGTTTAAACCTCTCCAGTGGTTTGCATCTTATTCAGGGATCCAAATCAATGCAGCACATGGGGAATCCACTCAGAAAGGCAGGCATGATTAGAGTTTAATATAATCTGTATATACATCTTTACAATTGCACATAGCAAACAGAACTGTACATAAAGTCACTTCAGTTCAAGGGTGATTAAGTAAAAGACAGTAATAATGAAACATATGTTTTCATTTTCATTATAATTTCTTCAAGGGTTGTGATCTGTGGTAATCAAATATGATGAAGAGGGAGGTTTTCCTGAGGCTAGCAATATTTCTTTTATTTCCTTGGAAATAAGAGGCTTGGGACAGTTGGAATTTGTATCTTTTTCATCTTCCTGTTATTATACATTTGAGGAAGAATTAGAAGTAAAGCACTGACTGATGGTTTTTTTTTGGTTTTTTTTTTTTTTTTTTTTTAAAGGCCCCCCCACTGCACTTAGATGATGTTATATCTGATTTATGGTACAAGGCTGGTTTGAATTTTTTCCCCCCACTGCACTTAGGATATGATGCAGTCATCTGTCTTCACAAAGCTCTCTGAGTGTCATGTGGCAAATCTTTTGATGTATGATTGAGGATTGTGTTTGGCAATATAGGATCCCCTGCAGCAGCTCTACTTAAGGCTTAAACACAGTTTTAATTCTTGACATTACATGTCTTTTATGCTCTTTTCCTCCCATATTGAGATAATTTCCAAATGCTGATGAAGAAAATTACTGCATCTTGTACTGATATAGTTGTAAAGGCACAATAAAATCTGACATCTTCCATTTAGTGTGTCTTGATCAGAAATAGGTCTTTCACTCAGAACAAATTATTTTGAAGCCTAAAGCAGGAAGGATATAATAGTTAAGTACAAAATTACCTGATGGGTTTTTAATCACCCTGACAATTATAAAATAAAAGATCTCTGTCCATTACTGAGAGAGGAACAAAGACCAAGAATAGAAAGAGAGACAATGACAAAGTAAGTGATTGAGGGGGCAGGAGCCTCCTCTACTGTCTAAAAACTCTAAAGATGCTCAGCAGTGACTCAGATATTTCCTTGAGCACACTGAGCTGTTTTTCATCTGGCTCTGAGTGTTAATTACTCCAACAGAAAGACAATACTGAAAAACACCTGGACAATTTGCTTGCCTACTTGTTTTCCTGTCATGTTTCCCTGGAAAAAAGTGGTGAACTCAGAATGCCTGCAGGGTTTGAGGTGTGGAAACACATCCGAGGCACTGGCAAGGGGTGCCCAGAGCAGCAGGACTGCAGCAATTCCCTGGGGATGGAGGAATCTGAACCCACAGAAACTCCCATCTCCACAGTGAGGACAGGGTTCCTTCTCAGAGGGGTCAAAATAAAAATTCTGCAGGTATATAAAGAATACTTATCTGTTTTCCTTGTTTTGTTTTGTTTGGTTGGTTGGTTTTTTGTTTGTTTGTTTGTTTGTTTGGTTGGTTGGTTATTTTTCTGGTATGTGCTTTCCACTCCCTCTTAACACTTCTCCCAAAAATTCCACTAAGTGATATTAGGTAATGATAATACAATAGTTATTAACCAGGCAGGTTTGATGGTTTGAATCATCATTTTCTCCTCTGGCCTCGACTCCTTGCCAATGACTGCTGATTATAAATACCATTAGTGAAGCAGAAATCAGCACAGTGTACTCAAGTTTCTTTTTTTTTTTTNNNNTCAGATGTTTTATAATTTTTTTTTTTTTTTTTTTTTTTTTTTTTCCTTTTTATTATAACAAGGGGCTATTTTTCAGCATTCGGGTTCCCCATAGGCTTTTAATCAAGGTTATGGGAAAGTCCATAAACTTTCCACTGAATATTTAACAAGCTGAAGGTCGGGAGAGACATGAGATCCCAAGGACAAGGGAAATGAGATTGCAATCAGAAGAGCAGAGGAGACCTGGAGATAAGCAGAGCTTTGTCTACAGATAATATCTGCCAGAGCAAACACCAGAGTCACGTTTGCCAGCTTCTTTTGTGAGATTTAATTTTCCCAGTATAAACAGCCATAAAAAGGGGTAAACACAAATGGGTGCTGTTTGCAGGAATGTTAGTCACTGAACTTCTTTGAAATGATGATTGAAATCTAGTCCAAAAAGAAGTTTTAAAAATGGAAATGTTTCAGTGTAGTTATATACTTTTCTTTTTACTGACTTGAAATCCTAACTCTATAACATTTTTTTTAATAAATTCTCTAAACCACCCCTATTATACTGAAGTGTAATGCCTGTTTATATGTTCAACCAACATTTTTTCTTTGCTAGATCTTTTTAATTGAACAATTTTTAACAGTCTAGTTGTGACAATATTTTCCTGCGTACAAATGGAAAAGCAATCTTGCAGAAACTCTTACCCGTGCCGATCCAACAGCTATAAAAATATAATTATAACACTCTGCATAATGCATGGATTGAATATTCAGAGAAGTTATCTGAAATGTCAGCCTGCAGGGGTACACAGAGTGTGCACTGTGCCGTGGCTTTGCAGCAGCAGTGCCCAGATCTGTGTCCAGGAGCTCTGTGGTGGCACAGGATGCTCTGAGTGTGTCTGGGATGGCATCACCTGCAGCCTCTGCTTTTCTGGGCATCCTCAGTCTTGCCTGAAAGTTTTCTCCCCACTAATTAGTGCACTTTAACCTCTGCATTTCCTGGAGCTGATTTGTTGCTCATCCCTTATTTGTAGAAAAAAAAGTCAATGAAATATTTAATACTTTGTTTCGTAGCCTGTTCCGATTAGAAGAGATATAAATTCCTTTTGTAAAACTATGTTGTCCTATAAATTTTTATCTGCTGCTGAAAGGATGGGGAAGCCCTGGCACAGGGTGCCCAGAGCAGCTGAGGATCCCTGGAAATGTCCAAGGCCAGGTTGGACAGGGCTTGGAGCAGCCTGGAACAGGGGGAGGTGTTCCTGCCATGGCAGGGGAGTGGAAGTCAATGATCTTTAAAGTCCCTTCAAACCCAAACCATTCTTTAATTTTGTTATTTTCCCCCCTGCTTTGTGTAAGATCCACTGAAATATTTACTGTGAAAAATTCTGCTGAGTTGGGGTTGGAGATGTAGCTCAAAAGCTGAGCACGTGTCATTTCTATTAAGGGAATGGCACACTGTTTTGCAATTAATCTGGTTAAAATAAGTGGAGTTTACTCATAATATTGTCCCTGCCTTAATTATTATGGCAGAAGAAAAGCTGCAGAGAAGAAACCATGCTAAAAGTTTTCTCTTCCACCATATAAATAATTTCATCTGGAAAGAACCTCACTCGTGCCTCTGTATTTAAAAATACAAGACAAAAATTTTGAACCGCACCATTTTTAAGGCTGGCCATAAAATAACAATCAAGCATCGCAACAATGAAACTTGTCTGATAAAAGGATTGAAAAGCTGAAGCAGAAGTTGTTTAATAATAAATCGGATCTCAGTACTTGACTTGTAAGACACTCGATTTCAGTTGAGGCTGCTCTGCTCTCGAGACAGAAGAGCTCAAAAGAAGGATATTGTAAACATCCATTATATATAGCTCATGCATAGATCTTGTTCCTTTGCCACTCTGATCATGCCGAGTTACACTTTCTGCATAACACAAACAAGTTCAGCAGCTGATAAAAAAATTAGAAAGCTCGCGTTGAAGATAAATCTTTTAACCCCACTGCATTTAATTTGTCCAGTGAACTTGCACAGAATGGAAATATCACAGGGTAGCAAGTGTAAAGCCACAAAAAACAAGTTTGTTTTGCTGGTTTAAATAGAGATTTATTGATTTATTTATTTATTTTTAATGTAACAACTCTCTAATATTAATACCAGGAACAAAATTAAGATTAAATAATCAGATTAAAAATTAAATTTTGGTGTTTTGTAAAAAAATTCTCTAATTTATAAACTCAGCTGCTGTCTTACCAGCCCAATGCAGGGCATTTCACTGTAGACTTTGAGTTTAGTTTTTTCCTTGTAGCAAATCTTAATATTCTTAAATACAAGTACTCAAACTTGTTATTGTTAATGAAATATCCTTGCTCAAGTATGCTTGTCTACCAGAGAATAGCAGACAATATTGCAGACAAGAAAACCCAAACTTTTCCTCTCTCTTAACTGACCTTTATTCAACTTACTAATGTATAGTACCATCTCAAAATGTTTCACAAGTTTAAACCTAATGAATCAAACTGAAATCTGTTTCTCTAGGCACACCTAAGTTTATGTATATGCATTTTAAGGAACACACGGAGGTTGAGTTGTCCTGAAAAAAATAATTGTTTTGCAGAGCAGCATTATCTGTCAGGCCTTTGAAATGTTTTGGGGCAGATATCTGCTCAGAGCAGCAGTCAGGCTGCTGCAGAGGACGCTCAGAGCAGCACGGGGACGATCGCAGCTCTCGGTGCTTCTGGCAAACACGAGCTCGGAGTTGGCTGGCGTGGGAATGCCCAGCACAAATGGGCACGGGAAAGGATGATTTCCCAAGCCACCCCTTCCGTGAGATCTGTGAAATTAGAAGAAAAGGGGGAGACTAAGATTAGAGACCCTCAGTGTGAGAAACTTTCCCAGAACCTCTGCGGAATGTTCTGCACGATGCGCTGATGAGTAACATTCTCATTGCAGATATTCCCTTTATTCATCTGGATTTTACAGCCAGTGCAATAGATCCCATCTGGATGTCTCATACGTTTTTCCTATTCTTGATGCTCTTTACATTTTCTCTGAAAATATAAAAAGGTTTTAGGAAAAAAAAAAAAAA
>VWZN01000234.1:209049-219777 GCA_013396955.1 Regulus satrapa
TTTTTTTTTTTTTTTTGTCTGACAGTTTTGTTTTTTCCTTAGTGATTAGGAAATATTTATAAGCCAAATGAGGGAAGATATTAAAAAGAAGAAGAAGGAAAAAGAAAATAAATAAAGAGAGATATAAAACTATTTCAGGATGAAATTGGCTGAAAAAATATTGATCTTGAGAGAATTGGAAACTTAACCCTGTCTCTGCACAGACTACATGATGGTTCTTAGATGTGGAGAATAATCTGCATTCAAGGGAATATTAAGGTATTGATAGATATGAGAGGTATTGATAAAACAAGATATTTCCATTCCACGTTCAAAATAGTCAAAGGAAATATATATTATCTGATAATTGTCTGACCTACTAGAGAAATAGCGATTTTGTTGCTAACAAATATTAAATTATAAATAGGCCACACCTGCTCACTGAAGAACAGGATCTGAAAACCTGGCAAACCTGTGACAGGCCTTCCAGATAGGTAAAAAGCAGTCGTGAAAGATGTGTACTTTTGTCCTATTAGAAATATTCATAAATCCTGCAAAGTTTGACAATGAAATGGTTTGCAGACATATTAGGCAAGGAAGTCCAACATTATTTATTCTTCCCAGAAAATAAACCAGACTACAAAAATGAGCAGGATGACATCTTGTCAGCATCTCTGAGGATTTTATTTAGCCCACGTCCTTCATATCTGACCCATAGCTGCAAATAGGGATATGATGGGAGGATAGATGAAAGTTTTCCTCATTATGTGAAATTCAGTGCTGCTTTTCACTTTATTATACATTTCATGTAAATTATTATAATAATTCAGCCACGTGTCTTCCTGTAATACAGAGAGATGCGTTGGCTTTTGTACTGGAAAATAATACTGGAAAATTGTGCTGGAAAATACTCTTTTTCAACATGGTGAGAAAAAAAAAATAATGTTTTTTCTCTGTCCTTGGTGCTGTTTGAGGAAGTTTTGCTCAGGAAGTTGGAGAGAATTCAATACATTTTAATTTGGGTTTATGAGACACTCATAAAATATCATAAAATATAATCAAAGCTGATAATGCCAAGTCAAAGTCTGATAAAACTAAAGCACAAAAGTGGTGTGGCATCAAGGGAAAATTGTCAGGTAGTTATTTATTAGAGGGTTGTCAAGCCGTGGGAATGACAGGGTTTTTCAGAAATTAATTTGAGAGGTGAAGTTAGATATTTTTCTCAAATCTTGTCTTTGTGTTCATATTTTTAAGTGTTCATCATAAATATTAATTTTAATTATACAATTTCTTAACTGGCCAACTTTGAATGATGCTTATATAAAGATAATAGAAGAAAAACATTGTTGAATTTTAAGGAGCTTTATTAAATTTCTGTTATTGACATATTTAAGAGGTGGAATTTTCATAGTATCTATGAAAAGCCATTTTTTTAATGCACATTTTATTTAGAAGCAAATTTTAATTTATTCATAAAAACCAAGCTTTCTGCCAGTGTGCACTCAATAACTGCATTTTCAAATGAAATTGTGAAAGAGATGGAGATTTGAAGTAAGATTGAACATGAAATTCCAAGAGTAGAACATAGGAAAAAGCTAAGAGTAGTCCTAAAAATAGAAATGAATAAAGAAATAATTCTTCACATGCATTTTTCAAAGCTATGCTGACATTTTTCATTTTGCCAATCTGTTGTTTGGCATCACTTATTGTCCTTATTCTAAAACATTAATCCAGCAATGGCATCTCTGCCTTCATAAACTTCCTGGTGTGATTGCTATATGCTGTCACCGACATCTGAGACTAAAATAATTTTATGAGTGACTTATATATGTAAGACTTACAGGCGGAAAACACGCATTTCATGAAAAGGCAGTAAAAAAGTAATCGAGCCCACTCAACTGAAATGATTTGGAAAGCTTCTGGAAGAAGCCATGGAGAACATTTTCCTGCGGTTTGGCAATGGTGATGGGCTGAAATTAATGTCCAGCAGCAAACGCTGGACGGACACAGCCACGCTGCCAGCAGGGTGAAATCATCTGATGATGATGGTGGTGGCAACGAGCCCAGAGCTCCGTGGACTGCCTTTGGTGTCCTGCAAATCTCCATTTGCTTGGTTTGGTTTGGCTGTGGTTTTATTTGCAGCTTTGAGAACCCTCTTGCTTGTGAAGGGCCCGCGAGGTTTTCTCCAGCAGGCTCAGAGATGAGCGGGTGATGTTGCAGAAGTTAAAATTCACTCCAGAAGGGACACAGGCATCACAGATACTCATTCACGTCACTCGAGGAAATGCTGTCAGTCATTCAGCATGGGTAATTAGTTTTAGCTGCAAGAATTTCCAGGTAAGGTCCCTGCCTGGAAGTGAAGAGGCAAACCTTTAGTCTCTTCCAATGGGTTCTGTGTCCGTGCAACAGCTGATGTGTTGGGTGCATACATAGGGATGTAAATCTGTCTGTGGCTATTACTTTGTGATTCGAGATGAAAAATTGTAACCTGATCTTTTTAAGTCTGTGTGCTGGAATTGTTAAAGTGCTATCTATAATTTCAAGTCAGTCTTCCAAACTTTGTATAATAATCAGGCTGCATGCCTGTTTTGTCAGAAAGAAAAAGGAATTTGTGCATGCACACCTTGAAAAAGAAGAGTTCCTGACTTTGTTGGTTAATAGTTTTCAGAGAAGCCGTTGTCTTTCTCCCATTATAAGAATTTCTTACATAACTTTTGTTTTTCACCTGAATGCTGTGAAATCCTCAGTTGTACGTGTCCTGTGCTGTTGCGAATGTTAGGAAATCATACCTTCAGTCTGCAATTCCCCACAAGAAATTTCCTCTTTGTTAAATGTGAATAATGGATAATTGGTGATTGGTTATGTTTTAGCTCCCTGGACTTGTTAAATGAGGCTTCCTTTGGAGTTCAGGGCTAGTCTGTGAGTACAGTTTTCCCAGCACAGACTATTACTTCATCAGCAGAACACAAACCTCGCTAATTTGTTTTATGATGACAGTGCCTGGTAGCTGGCACTTAGACTTGTTTAAGCTATTGTGCTACCATTTTCTTTGGTGTAGCTTTCTGCTTTCTGCAGTAAATGTCATCTGCAGGCAAATTAATAATTTGTTATCATTTGCTGGAGCCAGAAGTAAGAGAGGTGGAATTCAGCTAAATAGGCAGGGCCACTGGGGTGGCAGAAACCAAGAAAGCAATTATTTGAGTCTGTCCTCAAAATGAACTGGCAGAATGCAGTGAAGCTGAAAGGGACTCCATTGTTTTCCACCTCAGATGTGTTAAGAACAGATAAACACTGAGAGGTGTTTCCAAGTTCTGTCACACCACTATTCTGGGATGGAGCATGCTGTAGCCTAGGGTACCAAGCCTTGCAGCAGCAGTTTCATCCTCTCTTCAGGAACAAGCCTCTGTAGCCAGCCAGCTATTTAAACATACACATAAATGACACCTCACCACGTGCCCGGGAGCTCCCGAGGGCTCTGCAAGTGTGAGATGGCTCGTGTCCACTGAGCACTGCAGTGCTTTCTCAGTGTCCCGTGGAATGTCGCTCTCCAGGTGCATTATCCCTCTCCAGGATGCCGAGTCCCTTCAGAGAGGTCTAGCCCAGCCCTTGCTTCTGCCTGGCATCAACAGGAGTCTGATCAGCAAGTTATTGGTGCGAGGTGAAGGCTGCACTCGCCAGGAAATGCTTTTTGGCAGGGTTTGATCGTGCCCTGCAGAAGGACTCGCAGGCAGAGGACACGGGGAGTCCTTTGCTGAGCTGCAGCTGAACGTGGGGAGCTGCCTGGCTGCTGCTTTTAATTAAATCCACCACCAGCCAAACAACTTGGCTGAATTCCATGGCCTCCTTTCTTAGAGGGTCCCCCCCTGTCCCCTCTTTGTCCAAGGATAATCCAAATGGTACAGCTTATTTGTGATGTTGACTAAACAGCACATTGCTTGTCTCTTGGTAGTTTGATTAATCTTTATTAAGCTCATGGCCAACCTGGACATAGTCCCTTGATTTTGCTTTTATTTTTAGTGTAGTCCTTAATAAACAAAATCACCTTCCTCATTCTCAAAGGAAAGAGTAAAAACTGCCTCATAGATAGGCTATTTTTACTAAACAGGTGTGTTTGTTATGAAGAATTGTAACATATCTGAAAAGGAAAAAAAAAAAAAGAAAAAAAAGAGTAAGTGATTATTTACTTTGATGGAGTAGCTTCAAAATCATGGCAGTCAGACATATCTTATTATTTATACAAAGGTGTTTTTAAGAAAGTTCACTTTTAAGGTAAGCAATCAAGTAATTCCTTATATGGAGATGGGGGAATACTTAACCTTGAGTACAACAACATTAACTCCAGCGAGCTTAATGAATTATTCATGTTATTATCCACCTTGAGAGACATCAAATTGCTCTGCACTCTCTGCAAAGTGCAGTTAACAAAGAAATGATAGCGTGGTGGATTATATTTGTATATCTGAGCATTAGATGGAAGGCAGAGCTGCGGAAAGGCATTGGTGGATGCACCTGTACAATCCATGAAGAGCAAGGTCCTGCATTTCCTAATCCACTTGCAGCCATAACTCATTGATAATTTGTTTGCCAGGAATAGCCCAATAGACAAAAATCATTGAATATTCAAAGGTGCCTATACCAGCACTGGAGGATGTGATCACTGCAGGCACCAACCTTTTTACAAAGAAGCTGTTCATTATAGTCCCTGGAGGCTGCTACAACATCCTGAAGTACACGAAGTTGCCTTTTACTCTCTTGTATTTCAGTTTTTACAGACAGAAACAAAACTGCTATTTGCCTTTCAGTGTGCAGTGACAATTTTAAAAGCTTGGCTGAGACTGGTGCTGGTGTTTTCCTTGAGCAAAACAAAATTTCCTCTCTCCAAACTCTTTTCCTGAGGTCTTCAGACATGTGCTCTTCACAAATATTTCCTGTTCCCCCCCTCATCCCTCATTCTAAGCTCCTGGTTTAGCAGCTTAGTTAGGTAAATATGCATAATTAAGCAGCACACAGAGAATTATCAGTATTTGGGTTCTTCTACATGGGCACACTTCCCACAGCTGTGCTTGCTGCTGCTCCTCCCCAGCAGTTTTGGAAAATCTTCCCTTAGGGAAGTCCTGCAAGAGATGGGGCCTTGTGGATTCCTTTCATAAATTTATTTCTCAGTGGGAAGATGCAGAAGATTCTTCAGATTCTCACGGTACCATCATTTTCAGGGCAGTTTGAGAGACAGCACACACACATTCTTTGTACACTCGGAGAGGTGAATGGAGTTCCTGCTTTTGCTGGTGACTTGCGTTTACTGCATTTTACTCTTCTCACACTGGCATTAAATAAATAAATTACCACCATATTTTAATAGGGAATTGCCATCTTGCTGGAACTGCTGATTTCAGGAGGTCGGTTTTAACAACAATTTTGCTGGCTCCCAAAATAGAAAAATGGCTCTAAACCACTTTTTTCTTAATAATTTAATGTTTTAAGAGAAAACAATTTTGAATATAAAAATACTTATCACACACACACATATATACATTTGTATTTTCAAAATGCCATTAAGAATGTCAATTTACGTGGAATATGGAAAAGTACAAGAACAAATACCACACTGTTTATCTTCTGTTCAATGGAACTGACTGCTTTTTGCAATCTAATAAAGGCTACCTGGGTAGGCTTAGCCTATGATGAGATCAGTTTTTAGCACAGAATTTCATTCCAAAATTTCTCCTTCGCAGCTTAAATAGATGCCCACGAAAAAATATTTACAGTTTTCTATGGGTGCTCTTTCTCTTAACATAGCACTAATATAATTTTCTGTCATATTTATTATCAACATTTTTAAAGTTATCTTTCAGAATCTCTCCATAATGCTTAGAATGAAGGGGTGGAGGATGTTTGGAGAGGACAGAATTTTGCTGTCTGAGTACAGAGAGATACAGAACTCATGCAGAAAGGGATTTATCATTAACTAAAATTCAGAACATCAAAAAGATTCAAATTGAACCCCCTGGCATCTTCAGCTTCATATCGAAATGATATTACCAATTCCTGAATTTAGTCACTAATTGCTTTTGTCTGTGAGATGTCTTTTAACCCATTAAAACTGCTCAGGGCAAACCCCATGTGTTTTATGGATTTAGTTCCTAATACTTTGTAACTCATAAGATCTGATAACTCTGATAAATCTCTAAAGATTCCCATCCTCTGAGTTTCATCTTTTCCTTGTGTACTATGTTTGTAGCATTAATTATTATTCTTGAAGATATATGGGAATGCATTCACTAATTTTGAAAAACTCAATTTCAAAGCATGATGCTTGGAAACAACTGTTTATCATCCAAATATCCTCACACACAGAACCTTCACTGGCTACTGAAATATAAAAATGAGTAGGATAGAGACCAGTTTGCATCTATTTCAACTTTTGCCAAGAGATTTTTAGTCAAAATATTTAGGAGCTCTCTAGTCAGTGTTTAGACTGGAAAGAATAGTGGGACCACTGCAAATCCTGATTCATTGACTTATTGGGATTAATAATGAGTAATTCAGAGTGATTTCAGAGCTTGATGAAATTCAAAATTCTGTTTTCTGGAATGCAGATGGCTCGATGTGATTTTATGGATTGAGGTTGAAAGCAGACTCAGCAGATGCACGTACTCAGGAGCATTCAGCTGCCTGATATTTGGATGTCAGGGACCTCGGGCAGTGCTGGAAGCAGAGATATTTACCTCTCCCATTTACAGATGGGTCAGCACTGAGGTCACAAACATCACAGCAAAGGAAATCTCAGAGGAAATCCTGCTAGCACGGGATCGTGGGATGCAGCTCTGTTCCACAAGAGTTCAATTTCTAATGCTCCCTGACCCTTACTCTGCTATAAATAATCAGAAATATTCATTACAGAAATGGCAATAGCTTTGGAGAAGTGATGGAGTGTATATTACAAAAGGAAAAATACATCCAATTCTCATAACTCCTTGCAAATTGTATTGGAAAGCCTTCAGCTGAACATATTCATATCCTGCTTTAAGAAATGCTACAAATAATGTGATGAGTTGAATTATCCTCAAATAATTCAGCTCATGTAGATGTGTATGTACCTATTTCACCGTTCAGAGGCTTATCATTTTCTGTTTTCAGCCTGATACAGCACCTTGAAATATTGAAAAAGTCCTTTAATTTAAGGTCGAGTGTCGCTGTTGAAGTCATAAAGTCCTATGGGTCGTGAGAGCTAACATGGTACTGCTTTGGGTTTTTTTTTCCCATTTCTGTGCTTTTTATTTTGCTGTATAAGCTTGAATCCTTTGCATTACCAGCCTGGAAAATTCTACTTTTCTAGGCATTAATGTAACAATGATTCCTGGCTCTGACTCCTCAACTTGGACACTTGCAATGGATGTAGAGGAGGAATGTGCTGTCAGCACTGCCATTCTCATGTGCTCAAGTTCAGTGAAGGGCACTCCAGAAAGAATTATGAGGCTTTCTTTGTATTAATATTGTATTTTGAGGATGGATGTCTTTGGAAAAAAGATACATTTAGTCATATGAAACTTGCTCTCTCTTCTGGTTTGGTGGTTTGGGTTTGTTTTTTTTAATTTGTTTGTTTGGTTGTGGTGGGTTTTTTTTTGTTTTTTTTTTTGGGGGGGGGTGTTATTTTTTTTTTACTCTTCATAGAAAATGGAATTTCTTAATGCATTTGCAAGCTGATGCTTTAATAAAAGAAATAGTAGACGAGCAAGGAATGCAAAATTCAAAGACTTATCCAGGCTGTTATGGTCTTAAAAATGCCATACCTGGGGAAGTTCTGATAGGAGCACTAAAAAAATATTCTTTTCTTTTAAGAGCAACAGAAGAAAAGCAGATATTAGTTTTTGAGAATGGATTTTAATTTTCAACCAATTTAATTAGCTTTATTAAATATCATCTTTGGGTTTGTAGCTTGAGCTTTTGCTTTTAGATAAGACCACAGAAGTCTTCTAAGGTGTAACTTTTGCAGATGTTCAGCTTACTACTGGAAAATAAATAAAATATTTTGCTGAAGGCTTCAAGCACCCCTGGACCTTAGAGAGTTTAGCAAAGACTGCTGTGTGCTCTTAAGCTAAAAGAGGGTTGGTTTAGATTAGATGTAAGGAAGATGTTTTTACAGTGGTGGTAAAACACCAGCACAGATTGCCCAGAGACGTGATGGGTGCCCCATCCCTGGAAATGTTCAAGGCCAGGTTGGATGGGGCCTTCTGGGGGAAGCTGTCCCTGGTCACCACAGGGGCTTGGACAGATGGCCTTGAAGATCCCTTGCAACCCAAACTCTTCTGTGATTCCATAACTTTTCAGTCATAGAATCCCAGAATAGCCAGGTGGGAAAAGACCTCCAAGGTCACCAAGTCCAGCCTGTGACCAGTCCCCACCTTGTCAAAGAGACAGAGAATGAAGCACAGCATCCAGTGATGGGGACAGCTCCAGGGATGGGGACCCCACCAGTTCCAGGGCAGCCCCTTCCATGAGGAAATCCTTCTTCATGTCCAAACTGAAACTCCCCTGGCACTCACGGGAACAATTTCCATGGAACATTTCCCAGTAGAACTTTCCCTTCCATGCCTTACCTCCCAAACCATCTGTGCCTTTACCAGTCCTGCTGCTCACGTTCAGCCCAGATCACACACAGGGTTCCTGGGAGTGGTGCTGAGCGTCTGCACAGCCTTTGCTGAGCCTTGGAGCACACTGCTCAACCAGGGTTGTCTATTTTGCAGCAGTTCCTGTGGTTTATGGCTCGATTCCCTCTTCCCTTGGTTTGGTTCTCTAGTGAGGAGGGAGAGCTGGGCTGTCTGCAGTGAAGTGAGGGCTGGCCACGGTGCAGGAGGAGGATGCAGGTGCAGGAAACCCGAGGTGGGTAAGGAGGGACTTCTCAGTGCTCAGGCACACGGAGGTGCAGCTCTGCTCTTTGTGCCCCACGTTCTTGTGCTTGCAAGGAGTGAACGTAGATGGGAAATTGCGTTTCCTTCAGGGATCCATCCCGATTCCTCACGGGGCTCCTCCGTGCTCAGCGCTGCTCACTTTTGAAAGAGGAGAGTGAACTTGGCAGAGGGCTCTTACGGCACATTACCGGTGTCCACAAGTGCAGCAAGTGCAGAGGCCCCTGCAAATTTACAGCCTTATTTACTGCACAATAACCTCCCAAGGGAAACACAGGCTCAGGTGCACTGATCCATAGAGGCTGAGAAGAAATTGGAGACAAGCAGAACTCACCGACATCCTTCGACTGATTACTCATAAACCTTGGAAAAATACCATTTGCAACTCTGAGGCAGCCTGGTTTTATCCACACAGTGCACTATTTTAACTTCGTGTTAGCCTAGAAATCTTCCCATGTTGCCCTGGTAATTTATGTGATGTTCCTTTGCAGGAACAAAAATCTATCTTACACTTAACTCCTTTTGATAATTAATTCTCTCCCATCTGCTTACAGCTGCTATGGTAGAAATGTGCTGGAGTTTCCTTATTTGCTCATGCCTGGGAGTCATCTTTTAATATAAATAGCTGTGAATCTACCAATAAGTTTGAAATGAGCCTTTCTCAGTTTCTGACCAGCATATCCAAGTTGGGTTCCTTGATGCAATTTTTAGTGTGTTTTTAGGGGAATGCAGACTGATTTTTTTTAAAATATACTATTTAATGGAAAGGTATGAACTTCATACTGGATCCATCCTGCACTTGAAATAAATTTTGAAGAGTGTGATCAGCTTCACATAAACAGAAAGATCATAACTTCCAGTTTAGCTGTTTTCTTCCTTCTGACAAACCTCACAACATTTGAAGTGCATTCTTTTTGCAACCTGGCAATGTTTTTCACCTAATAAATAATTGCAGAGTGTTGCTGCTGTACCAGCTTAGTTTATTTAACACAAAATGAGGCACTCCATGTTTCCCCTTGCCCTGGTTAACACATTGTGCTTTTATGTAGGGTCTTAAAAATGAAAAAAAACTTTAAAAAAAAAAATCTTAAATTATCTTTTGACCCAGTTTTTTAGAGTAAATGTATCCAAATTTTGTCTTGCATATCTTATTTATTTTAAAAGCCTGCAAGAAGCCAGGAGAGAATACCTTCAAAACAAAATAATACAGGAACAAAGCAGCATCCACAAAGTAGAATGTTCCTAAAACCTGGGCAAATGAGCTCTGTTGACTCTGGATTCCTTGCAGCTTTCCTGTTGTGTGCTAATCTGCAGTGTTGGTTTTCTTCTTATGCAGTGAAATAAGCACCAGATTTACAGTGGAAAAAGAGTTCTAAATGTGGCTTTAAATGCATAAAATGCGTGCACGATGGGGCTGCACGTGGCTGTCTGCAAGGATTCATTTGGCCCTTGCAATCACAGCTTCCACTCACCAAGGTTTTGCTTGGATTTTGCAGAAGACAAATAAGGTGATTTTTGCAACTTGGCTGCGTTTAAGGAAGTTGAATTTACAAATTGGCTCTTGTTCTAAAGTATTTTATTGCTTTCTATTACTCTGAATTGATGGCAGACAAGTACTGAAGTGTTATTATTATTTTTTCACGTGTTTGATACTTTTTAACATATTAAGCATCTATTTTAAATTATCCTCACCAAACCCCGTATTGAAAACTCCTGGAAGTCCTACTTTTCAATTAATAATACAAAGTGAAACATGTATCAGTCCTTATTCATTTGCTGTCAGCCACTCTGAGGAGCTGTTCATTTGCCAGATTAACTCATGTTTTTCTATTTCAGTTAAGAC
>VWZN01000235.1:0-15532 GCA_013396955.1 Regulus satrapa
TTTTTTTTGTTTTTATTCCCAGAGACTCACAGAATATTTAGGGCTGGAAGGGACCTCTGGAGACCGTCCAGTGCAACCAGGTGCAGCTGGTGGGTTTAGAATGGCTCTGAAGACTCCACGCTCTCCCTGGGAACCTGTTCCCATCCTCTGCCACCCCCGTNGCTGTTTTATTTCTTTTTTTTTTTTTTTTTTTTTAAATTAGAAAAAATAGGTTCAGTCTCTGAATTGCCTTTTATTTTTAGTTACCTGTTGTGTTTTTTGTTTATGTCGTTTTGTATAGCAAATACAACTGCTGTTCGTGACAAACACATGGTTTACAAAATGAAGAATAAAGAATTGTGTCAGCTAGAGAGAGAGAGAGAAGGAAGATGAAACAAGCACAGGAATACACAGGAGGGAAAAAGAAGCAGCAAGAACATTGTGTTCATCAGCCACAGACCCAAATTAGCTTGGGAAAGAGATCTGGAAATTATATTAACTACTGCTATGAAAGCATCGGGTAAGTGTTCAGTCTTGTGAGCAAATGAAGCTTTAAAAATATGAGAAAAGGAGCAGAGAACACAACAGCGATAGACAGCACTTATTTATAATTCCCTGAGCATGTTTTTATTTCACGAGGTAGACAGTTCTTGCCTTGGATAGAAGTAACAGGTAAATATTTTAAAGTTGTGTGGTTGAGAATTTCTAATTCAGCACCGTTTTCGAAGCGGCCAAACTTCCCTCAGCCCGAAGGGGATTGGGGTGACCTGGCAGGAGCAGGGTTGGCTTTTCCCGGGGTGACTGTGACTCCCTCCTGCATTTCCCATCACCTGGGGCGGCTGCACGGGGACACCCCTGGGACAGGGACAGGCAGCTCCTCCTCAAGGACTTCCCTGAGCTCTTCCAAGCCACCACGACTTTCTTCTTTCTGCAAGAAACAGGCGTTTTACTCCCTGCTGGAAGACTTCTTCCCCTTTCAGCCAGCACAGCTGAACAATGGATAATAACAACCTTTTCCCTTTGTGTGCATGTTCTGCTCTTTTCCACTGCTTCAATTTTTAAAAAAAGGGGAAAAAACGAAACATATTTACCCTCCAGGTGGCTCTTCGTCTTAAACTCATCCCATTATTTTATTTCTACAAGCAATGCAATTTTTTTTTCTTAAATTATGCCCCGTAGGGTACAGAGTGGGTTTTTTATGTAGTCAAAAGAAACATTGCACAGAACTGAACATGGGCAGAACTAAAGTTTCAGCTTGCATTAGTTCAGCTTTAAGCCAGAACCATCCATCTTTTGAGCACATAATCTGATCACTTCCTCTTGTAAAATATTATAGGTTTTCTGAAGAATTGTAGCTGTAAAAAAAATGATGAGCTGTAACTCACCTGTAGGTAAAATAATTTACTTTTCACGCACAAATCAAGGAAACAATGTCTCAAACGAAATTATTTGTTCAATAGCTGATTTCTGACCCATCTTCATAGAGATAAGGGAATTGAATATGTACATCTGAACAGTGGATTGACCAAAAATCCTCAAATTTTATTTAAGCATATATATCAGCGGAAATGTCAGAGCTCTATAGGCTCGGGGGCTTGATCACATCCTTGCTTTTGCTTCTGCTTCCCCATAGTGACATTTAACACAAGGAATCCTTGTTCTCACCGTCGCTGCCTAAAGCCTGGGATATTTCTGGAGGTCTTTTTTGCAGATTTCTCCTGTTTATTCCTTGGCTTGGGCTTGTTTTGTTTTCTTTCTCACTGCATTAATCTTCTCCAAGAAGAAGCATCACTTCTGGGTGATTATCTCAGTCTAGATTATTGCAACATGATCCAGCAGGAGCACGTACTACTTCTTTACTCTGTGTGTTCTTACCTTCTAAAAGGTAAGAACAAACTACTACCAAAAGTAGTGTAAAAAAAAAGGAGAAAAAAAAAAGGCTGGAAGAGTGCAGAAACAGAGATTCCAAAAGTGATAATGACCCCTGCCAAGGCACGGTGCTGGGTGTCCAAAACCTTCCTTCAAGGTGTTAAAAGAGAGCTGGGATTTTTTAGGGTCACTGCAAATACACACCAAGAATCAAGATACGAAGTGGACAAAGGATCCTTTCTGCAACGTGCCAGGTGCAGGCTCAGAAGGTGCGAGTAGGAGAGTGATGCTGACAATCCCCATCCCCAAATATTCCCACTGCTCCTGCTGCTGTAAATCCCAGATTCCAGCTCTTTGCAGAGGGCTTTGAGCTCATGTTTAAGCAAATCCTCACTAGAAGGAAGCCTGAAAGTATCCAGGAGCTGGCTTAGTGACTCCAGCACAAGGGAGAGTGCTGAGCTTTCCAGGAGACCCATGAATGGACGAGGGGAGCCTTTTTAAAGGTTATGAAGTCCTTCTTTCTCCCCGTGTCTGAGAACTCTGATTGAAGTGAAAGGAACCTCTGTCCTATTCATTTCAAAGGGGGTTTTGTCAGGAAAAAAGAGCTTGATCAAAGCAGCCAGCGAGCATGCTTAGTGCCTAACGCTCGGAGTTAACGTATCGCTCCCCACCATTTCCATTTCCAGCTATTCCAAGGGTTTAGGGAACTGGCAGCCCGCGCGTTTTCCCCTCGGAGGTCACCCGAACCTATCAGCCAAACCCTGAAATCGAGGATGGAAGAGCTTCCCGGGAGATTGAAAGGATTTCATTCCTCCAAAAGAAAACTCTCCAAGTTGAAAATGGAGTTCAAAATCTCAAGCCCGATGCCAAATAAAACGAAATAAAAGGGCAGCTATGAAAATAGCAGATTCCCCAAATTACAGCAGGAAGGGACAGTGATGACAAGCAGCGGGAAGCTGCTGATTTGAGAGTTTTAAATCAAAACTATTTGTGTCAAGAAATAGGTTTAAAATGAAAGGGAATTGTGCTTTGTATGTGGAGGTTGCCACAAGCATCGGGAGCTCTGTAAAGGAACCTGCTGCAGCTGTTTCCTGTGGTATAAAATCTTGGATTCTGACTCAAAAGATAAATCTGCTTTTGACTGGGCTCTTTTACAACCCCGCTCAACAAGTGAGTTAACAATAATGCAGATATGAAACCGGAGGAATTTGGTTTGGAATCACCAAGGAAAGCCATCGGGCACCTGCAGGAGAGCAGCTCAAAAATCACAGAAATCTAAGGTTTAACCACCAGGAAAAAAGCAACTTTACAATGCAGGGACCAGTAAAGAAAATATTGATTATGACTGGAACTAGAAAAATATTGTTAAAATCAGTATGTGATAAGGTTGGTATTTCTGCCCTTCAACTTTGGAAAATAGGAGTGGAGAGATTTAATCAACTGTTACTTAGAAAACATAGCAGAGAAAAATCATGAAAACCAAGTTTATAAATGTATGCAAATTTATCCCAAAATCTCACACCTCAGAAGGCAAACACTAGATAATTCTTTAATTTTATTTTTTTTTAATGTGTTTTGAGGGGCTGGGAACTCCCCAGCTTGTGTCAAAAAACTAAAGCAACCCCCATCCTGCAACTTAAAATATCAATAAAGTAAGACTCATGGAACGTTGATAGCTGTTTTTATTTTTAGTCAGATTTCAGAAACCAGAGTGAAGGATTTGCCATAAAGGGGACTCTGGAAAACTCTGTCCCAGAAGTGAGACAGAGTGAGCTCTTCCTCCTCAGAGCTCTGTAGTTCTGCTGGATTTCAAGGATAGAAGTGGGGCTGCTTTCTAAAAAGAAATTTTCCAGGCATTTTATGTAAAATCATAAAATCACAGAATCCCAGGATGGTTTGGGTTGGAGGGGACCTTAAAGGTCAACCCATTCCAACCTCATTCCATGGGCTGGAACGCCTTCCACTAGATAAAAGCAAGAAATTAGGAAATACACCAGGTGTACCTTTTATAAAAATAAAAGCTCACCAACAGCCTCCCGTGACAACTGCTGCTTCTGGATTAATGGCCTGGACGGAACAATTTGTCTTTCTGAATCGTAATGGCAACATTTTCCCTGCTCACCTTGCTCTGAGGTTGGTCTGGAGTGGCAGCCCCCACTCCAGTGGGAATGTTTAATGTTCCTTGCAGAGAAAACCCTGGAAACCCCCACAATTGCTCCTGGAAGCAATTCCCCTGCCCCAAATTGGAGTCAGGGGATGTTTCCCTAGGAAGGAAGATTTTATTTTTATCTGTGATGCAAATCTTGTCCCTTGTATGGGAGCGGTGTCACCCTGGACTCTGTGCTTCCCCCATTTTCCTGCCAAATGGGGCTGAAAACCCTCACAGCCAAACCGGAATCTCTAAGCAACGTTGCTGTGCATCAAGAAACACAAATATTTGCCGGGCAGCAAGAAGAGTCAAAAGGAAAATGAAAGCGTTTCGTTGGCGGGCGAGGAGTGGGGACAATGTTTGCAGTGCTCCGTGCACACTTCTGTAATAACAAAAGAACATTTGGAGCTGCCCTGGGGAGTTATGCAATCAACACACAGATTTAAAGATGTCTTCAAGCTTCCCTTTGCTCTGCTTCCCTGGTCAAAGGGGGTTTTTAAGAAAATAGTGTAAATAAAAAAAGGATGATGCTTTTACCGTGCAGACATCAGCGACAGCAAAGCTGAGGTTGTGTTCCCACTTCCATTCGTGCCCACTCCCTGAGATCTGCTGCTCCAGATCCTCCTAAACAGCCCCGTGCCCTGAGGGGCTGCTCCAGGAGAGCCCCACAGCTCCTGCTCCCCCAGGAACAGCCCTGCTCTGCTCTGGAAATTCTCCTCAAGTCAAGACTAAAGACTCCACAGAGCTCCCTGGAAAGAGGGAACAGCTTTGGCACATCCAGCTACTTCACTCTTGGTTAAAAACCTCGGTGGAAGGGGGAGCAGTGGTTGAGTTTGGTTTGGAAGCTGGAGAAGGACTTGGGAGACCAGATTGCCCAGAGAAGCTGGGACTGTCCCTGGATCCCTGGAATTGTGTGTTCCTTGTGTCCCACCCCAGAGCATGGACAGAGCAGGAGCTGCTCATAAAATTCCTCTGAGCTTCACTAAGACAAAAAGCAGAAGAGAGAAAAGTGGGAACTGAATTGTGGCGTCGGGGTAGAGCAGACGGGGCAAGAGGGCAGCGGTGAAAGTGAAAGAGTGGTGATTCCTTGAAATCAGTTTTCACGTGTGAGCCTTGGGAGCTCGAAAATGAAAGCCAGGGATTGCTCAAGGTAGTGACAGGATGAGAAGACAAACTTTCAAGCTGTGCCAGGGGATGTTTAGCTGGACACGAGGAGGAATTTCTTCCCGGAAAGGGTGATGGGACATTGGAAGGGGCTGCCCAGGGAGGTTTGGAGTCCCCATGCCTGGAGTGTTAAGGAAAGCCTGGCAGTTGACAAAGTGGGGATCTCAGGTTGGACTCAATGATCTCACAGGTCTTTTCCGATCAAACTGATTGTGGGATTCTGGAATATTTATTGGTGGAATATCTGTGGCTCTGCAAACACCCAGCTTCCAGAAGGCCGGGTCCTTGGGAAGAGGCAGGATTTGTGGGAGAGCCAAAGCAGAGAGGAGCAGGAGCAGCTGGAAGCTTCAAGGAGAACTGAAGAGGTGCCCAAACCGCGTGGGACCATTTCTGTGGAGCCTGCGCAGACATCCCATAGGAAAATCAGGGAATGTCACAGGCGTGATGGGGATTTCTAACCCTGAAATCCTAAATAATCCTGTGCGGTTACAAAAAAAAAAAAAAAGGACAATGGTGCTTCTGGCTACTCCAGGTATAGGAAAAAAAAATCTTCCAAGACAAAAGAATGGCTGGGTTTGGTAATGTTTCTGCAGTTGTGTCACTAATTAATCACTCTTGGAAACAAAGGACTGGAAAATAATGCCATTGTATAATAGGAAAATTGCATCAGATTTTCATTCTTCCATTGGAAACAAAAAAAAAAAAAAAAGCCAGTTTAATAGGTAGGGTTTCAAGGAGCCCAAATGAATCCATCCCCATTTTCCCCCAAGTATTCGGTGGTTTGTTGTTGCTAATTGATTCCTTTTCACAATTCTCTCTGGATTTTAAACACACGGATATTTGTGAGCTTTTCCTGAAGTCACGGGTTAATCCTTCCGAGGAAAATGATCCGTGAAGCTGCGAGGAGCTGTGATCCCAACCCGTGTGGATTATCCAACCTCCACCTGTGAGGTACCGAGCCGAAGCAAACGGTGACCTCACGCCAGCTGGGACACATTCAAACATTCCAGCTTGGGAAGTTGTGGCTCCATGCCCACCCTTCCTTTCCTGCTGGCACCTCTTCAGTGGCGGGTTTTGTTCTGCTCCATTTCCAGCTGGAAAGGGAGCAGGTTCTCCCCGTGGCAGGACAGCCACACGGAGCCGTGGATCCTGGCACGCCACGGAGTTCCAGATTTCCCGAGGAGCAGCTCTCCGGCCTGCATTCCTGTGGGAGAGCCTTGCTGGGGTTTGGGCAGCGCCACCAGAGCTTTTCCTTGTCGCCAGCTTGGGATGGGGGCGAGCCCTCGGCTGCTGCAGCGCCAGGAGCTGATCGCTGTTCCGTGGATCCTGCTGGGGTTTGGCTGCAATTTGCCAAATTGCCATTTGCCAATCCACTTCTGCATTTGTCCCGCTCCCATGGGCACACCATCCTTCAGAGCAGGCTTGGAATATATGAAATTCCTTTATTTTCCTCTTTTTTTTCCTCCTTTTTTTTCCCTCCTGCCCTACCTGTGACGTGTCAGTGCTTACGGGGTTGATTTCACTGGGATGTTCCTGCACGATCCAGCCAAGCCCGAAAAAAATCTGCCGTGAGATTGATAATCTATAATTTATTATAACCATCCCCACCTCAGTTCCTGCCCTTCCTTTCAATTTTCTTCATTTCAATTTCCTTCATTTCACAGCTGTCTCGTTCTAACTATTTTTGGAAATGGCTTTATTTACGTTGCCTATTTTGCGTTTAGCTTTTAAATTTATAATTTCAGTAAATTGCTGTTATCCTCATTCAGGGGAAAAAAAAATGGCCCTGTTAATGTAAAGAGCCATGTGGTGTCAGTTTAAAAGATTCAGTGCAAATTTGATATTGGCGTAGGAATCAAGCAATGTAAAAAAAAAAAAGAAAAATCTCTGGGAAAGGTCAAGTTGGTGTCAGGAGTGGCAGAGCAGAGGCTGTGGTGACACTGAGCCGTGTGGGTGGTGGTGGCATCACTACATCCAGGGGGAGTTTGCTACTCCAAAGCCTCCCAAAAGCCAATATTTAAAATTAATTTATAAATAGATTTTAGAAAAGAAGCTTAATTTCATGTGTGTACAGCAATCCTTTTAGGTCTGCTGCTGACAACATAAATTCATGTTTTAACTCAGAATTAAGTGAATTTTTCATTCTCTAGTTTTGCTTTGACAAGTTTGCAATATAAATCTTATCTATATAAATCTTAGGTGCAAACCTTCCTGAATGTATTTTAAAAGAACCTTATTTAAGCAAGTGCTTAATTCGAGCATGACATGTGATTTGCCAAACAAACTTATGACTAAGGCAACACAGAGTGAGTTCAGTAGGACCAAAATTTGCTCCAGTGTGATTCATCAATGAGTAAGAGTGATGCTATCTGGAGTTTTAATCTAAGCACAGATTTGAATAATGACCTGAATTTTTTGGAAGAGCAGCTAGCTAAGCAAGAAAAAGGGGGGGGAAAAAAAAAAATCTGTAAAGAATTCTGGGCTTGATATCACCACCTATTTTCAGCTGTATGAGTCAGTGAGCCATCACATGGATTTGCACAGAAATATCAAAGCAAATCCCACTTCAAACCCACACCACTTCCCAATATATCCCCTCACTCATCGATCCCAGCAAACCAGGGAGCGTCTGTTTGTCTGAAAGCAAAGAGAGCAGGGTCACAGGAACAATGAACTTCTTTAAAACAAAGCCCCTCATTTTCTGAGAAACTCCTGCCCAGGCTGATTTACTGAGAAGAAATGGGCAGCCCAAAAGTGCCACTTGCTGAGCTCGGTCAGCGGAGCCTTTCCGACGTGCGCAGAGACCCAGGGAGGGAAATTGTTTTGCAAAAATGCGGAAAAAAAAATTGTCTAAACTGACAGAGATGGCAACGTGTGCAAATATTCTCTAATAATAATGATTGAGGGAGCTGCAGCTGCCGTGCAAGACGTGAAATCCGACACATTTCTTCAATATTAGGAGTTTATTGGGATATAAATGTGAGCTGCCTCTGCATCCAGGGGAGGAACATCACTTGCAGAGGTTCATATTATGAGACATGAAGGCAATTACTTGCTTGAAGAAAACATAACTCAGTCTGTTACAGAAGAGTTCTGCTAAGTCCCATCCCAGCAGAAGATGAAGATTTGACAGACTTTTGTTTTGTTTTGTTTTTTTTTCCAGAAGGTTCTGCAATGTTTCACAAGCGGCTGCCAGATGTGAGGTCCTCTGGAAATTAAAAGAGGGATTTAGGCAAAATTTTAATCTGATATTCTGAACTGCAACACTTGTATGCCAGAAGATGAAAAAAACCCCCAAACCAGATAGTTCTGTATTTTTATTTCTTTTATTGACCAGCAAATCCGCCGTGAATTTGTAAATCCTACCACCCTAGGGCATCCTACTCTTCTCCAGTGGTTTATAAACCCCTACAACTGAAAAGTGTTAGGATCTCCCACTATAAAGAGGATTTAGCTGTGAATTAACGAGCAAAGGAAGAGCAGAAATGGAAAATGACACCGGGCCATCTCATTAGTTGGCGAGGTGAGGATCAGTCACAGGCTGGACTCAATCTTGGGGATCTTCTCCAACCTCAGTGATCCCGGGATTCTGTGATCCTTCCTTGCACAAGGTAAAAGCAATCTTTTGCTGGGAGCTCTTCAGTGCCAGATGGAGCAGAACGGGTGTTTATGAGATGTTCAAGCACAAGGAGAAATTCCTGCTTTAGGGGAAGCGACGCAGGAAAGCTCCTGTTGGGAAAGTGCTGGATGGCAGAGTGGGACCCCAAATCCCATCCCTGCCATGGCGACACCTCCATGCCCAGGTGGCTCCAAACCCCGAAACACTTCCAGGGATCCGGGGGCAGCCACAGCTGCTCTTAGTCGTGGATCAGGGCTCTGTGGTGTGGGAAAGATGCTGTTGGAACAAGAAGAGGCTCAAAGCCCTCCAAAGGTGGGAATCGTGAGGAAATAAACGTGTCCCGTTATTCCAGGACAAGGCGGAGCATCCCATGCAGGTTCCTCAGGAAGGAGATGGAGCTGCTGTGTGGAGCAGCAAATCCATTTCTCTGACTTCCATGGCAAAGTCCTGCCCTCAGCAAGGGGCCCGTTCCTGCAGGAGCTGGAAATACGAATTTTTCCACAGGGAAATCCATTCCCCTCCAGCCGTTCCTCCAGCAGGGCACCGACTGCGTGGCACAAGACCTTGTGTGTCTTCTTGTACAGCCACATTAATTTTATCTTCCTTTATTTATAGCCATATTTTTTACTCTGAAATCCAGTGCCACATTCTAATTCTAATCAATATAAACATTGTGAAAATGAAATCCAAACTGATCGACTGGAAACAACCAGCGAACATCCCCACGGTTCAGCTGATTCCAACAGGAGCACACGCTCCAAGTGTGGCTCAGACGATCTGAAGGTGTTTAGGAGAGAAACAGCCTCAACCTGCTCAGACTACTGAGAGTGCAACTCCTCCTCCTCGTGCACCAGGGGTAACAAACCCCCCAGCCTGGCAGCCAAGAGCTGCCCGAACGACCAATAATTGGAGAAACAATCCCAGGGAGAGAGGGGAGAGGTGCCTGCCCCGACGGAGTGGAGGCTGGAGAGGGATGTGATTGCTGGCTGGAGAGGGAGCAGTGATCACACAGACCCAGAGGGAGAGGCTGAACAACTCTCAGAGCAGATGGAAGCCAGCACTGAGGTTGGGAATCAGGAGACAATTGCTGCTGTGGGGCGATATCCCAATCAGAACAGGAGGAAAAAGTCAAATATGCTCTGGTGGAGCTTAAAAACTTCCAAGGATTATTCAGTGCTCTGCTTGGTGGCACTGGCTGAGGCTTCCCCACAGGCAGAGCCCTTGCCAGCATTACTTTGGGGCTGGAATTTTGGGGTTTAAGCAAAACATTTTAGCCTCCGCGATGCAGAAAACAAGCAAGGTCTCCTCCTGGCATCGGCAGCCAGATCTGCGGAGCAGTTGGGAAAAGCAGAGCAGCGAGACTGAAGGGAGAAATAAATTTCCAAAAAGCCTTTGGAAGGGCGTGCGGAATGGCAATCCAATTTTCATGGAGCATTTAAGCCCTGACCCAGACGTGTGAGCAGGGAACTGTGGGCAAGAGTCCTCGGCGGGGTGGGTGGGAGCAGGGTAAATTTAGCTGGGTTTGTTTGGAGATCAGACTGTGCTTCTCGCGCTCTGCTGAGGAGATGCTCCAGAAAAGCTTCCAAACACACCCCCGTGTTCCTGAGCTCGCCCAGGAGTTGAATAGGTGCAGTTGTCTGCAGGGAGAGTTCTCTCGGGTTTCAAACAACAAAAAAAAAGAGAGAGATCGTGCAGCTGGAGTTAAAAGCAGCAATATCCGAGACAAGCAAACTTTCAGTTCATGGTTAGATGTGATGGGTCTTGCTGCCCCTCTGCAGCAGCGCCAGGAGCTGGCTGCAAACAGCCCTGCTTTTTAACGCTCCTTCTTCTGAGAAGCAGAAACTTCGAGCCGCTTTGCTCCTCCTTCGCTTCCAGAAACAGGCAGAAGGGAACACAAACTTCTGATCAGCTGTGCCTTACCAGGGCTTGGTTTTATTGAAGAAAGAATCGGAATCAACTTCTTTGAGGATTAGGAGTTAGAAATGAGGGAAATTTTTAACAAGTCTCATTCCATCTTTTAAGGATCATTTAGGAAAACCACGAAGCACTCCATGGGCCTAATAATTAGGGGCCGTCTAATTAGTTACAGCTCTGTAATACGTTCCTAATCCCATTTGGGAAGACACTGGATGTTGTTCCTTCAGATCAGCTGAACGGTGCCCCAAAAGCTGCACTCAGGGAGCCTCTCCCTGATGTCTGGGATGAAGGGATAACTCTGCTCTCCCTGTCAGTGGGAACAGCTGGGGCTGAAGGAAGGGAGCACAAGCCCCATCTTTTCTTTTCCCCCTTTTCTGTGGTGGGAATGGTCCCTCCTGGGCCTGGCCCAGCTCACGCTGAGGAGTCTCCTGGCTCTGACCAGCTCGTGGAACAAGAGCATTTACCCTCCTGAAAACACTTGTCATCTCTGAGATGTTCGTCTCCTAAAAGTTTTAGGATCCAAATCAATAACCTACTCCACTTTCATTCAATGAATGATTGTGCTCATTTTGCTGCAGGTCCAATGAACCTTGGGATCCACTTCACTCACTCTTGCTGTTTAATCCGTGGTTTTATGAGATACTTAGGTCATCCTTATCAGGCAGTTAATAAGAGGATCCCTGTCGACAGCTAATGGCAACATCTTCCTCTGGAAACTAATTCATGGAAGTGCAGCATTCCTGTCCTTTGGAATGTGGCTCAGTTCAAAGCTCTGGTAACAAAGCACGAGATATCATGACAAAATATGCAGAGGTAATATTTTTCCTATTTAGGATTCGTTAGGAAATGTCCTTTGGATATTTAGGAGTTGCTTAATATTAAATTCTCTTTCAACAAATGAAACTCTTTCAGCCTGAGGTCTCGCAGGAGTTTTTTAAAATCTCCCACAGCATTCCACAGAGCTGGACCTTAAATGTACAGAGAGGTTTGCACAAGGCTGAGGCCCTGAGCAGGTGATGGGAAGGGGCAGGGACACCTCCCACCATCCCAGGCTGCTCCCAGCCCGTGTCCAGCCCGGCCTTGGCCACTCCAGAGATCCAGGGCAGCCCCAGCCCGGCTGGGGCAGGAGTCCCCTCCCAGTATCCCACCTGAGCCCGTCCCTGTTCCCTCCCCTCCCCGTTCCTGGGACACGCAGAGCAGGCACGGCTCAGTTCGGGGCACAGCCGCGATACCATCTTGTCGTACACATTCCGTAATTAATTTTAATTTACTTAATTAAGAACCGAGTCTTTGGGGAAGGAAGATGAAAAAGTTCCTTCATAAACTGACAATGGGCAATTGTTCCCAGCTTCTTATCCTGGAGGCACGGGGGATAATGGGAGCTATAGAAATCCTTGGACAGATTGATGATATGGATGTGATTGGAATCCCCCGGCACTTGCAGAGTAGCGGGCATCTCCTCACTCTTCCCTCGCCATTCCCCATCTTCCCAAGGAATTCAACTCGGGTTCCAAACACGGGAAAAAAAAATGGAAATTTCTCTGCAAAAGACAATTTTCGTTTGAAGACTCACGGCTTGGGATGTTACTGAAGTGGGCATGGATTTAACCCTTGCCAGAAAAATCAACCAAACACTTAAACCGGCAGATGACAGAAGTTGGGGAAATGACGCTAATAAAATCTGAACATGGAAATTCCCAATACTTTTCCCCAGCATCCATAAAAACAAAATGATATAAAAGAAATCCGACAGATGTAGCGTCATATGGAGTTGCTTAATGGCAACGCTCAGCCCTGCAAAAAAAGATTTACAGCCACAGTCACTACTAAAAGTTGACATTTGCATTGAATAATTCATCGTTTGCTGCTTGCTGGGCTTTGTTGCCTTTCTTTTATTCCTCAGCGATATCAGCTCTGCTCTCAGCGAAGCCCATCAGTTCCAGCAGATGCAGATATTTTGTTGTTACTCCCAAAGCTTGACTCTGTTTTTAGCTAAACCCGGCTCAAATCTGCCCTGGTGAGGACTCCTGGCCTGATTTGATTTGCACCATTACCGGGCTCCAGCCTAATTCCCCCACAGGCATTCCAGGCATTTTAACAAGGATCACATGTGCCTTGGACGTGTGTTTCCATGGCTCACGTTAGGACAGACCCCTTCCACCTCCCTCTCTGTAGGGATGCAGCTGAGGACTCTCCTGACCCGAGGGTAAAAGGTGTTGGGAGCCACACCTGGAGCCAACACCTGGGCAGAGACCTCTCCAGGTGGCTGCTTAAAAAGGAATTTTGTGGGCAATCCTATGAGAGCCGCCGTCCCCTTGCTGGTTTTAGGATGGCAAAAACCACATTGTACTTCTGGTAATCTCCTGAAGTTTGTCAAAAATTTATATTGTATTTGACTCATCGTCTTTGTCATCTATTTTTTATTGTTATAACCGAGTTGTAAATGACAAAGGTTTATTCCTTCCCCATTTGTTATCGCCTGTTTGTTATTTTGGTTTCCCTGTGGAAAACTCTTAAGGCCAAGTCTGAACTACAGATTGTCCTTTTGGTCCCAATTAAACCAGTGAGGGAGAGGGAAAAGGAAAAGGAAGGGGTAAAGTTTTATTTTTCAGATGTAAATCTTCCTTTTCCTTGGAAGCAGAGCTCAACCCCATGACTGAGAACAGATAATGACAACCCCCCAAACTTTGTTATTCTTATGACTTTTTCTCTCTCTAGAGAAAAAAATCATAGAGAGAAGCAAGAACTTATTTTTCTGGAAGTGAAAACGAGCTGTATTTCTGCTGGGAGTTCAGAATTGCTTCTCCTTCAAAAAGGCCTCCAATGATTGTGGTTTGATGAGACAGAAACTTCTGAGGTGGGGACGAAGAAAATGTCTGTTCTGGAATCCCGTTTGGAGCCTGGAAAGTTGGTTCCTCCCAGCACAGACCCCGCAGGTGATCACCTGCTGTGGGTCGGAATTTGGGAGAAACCAGCTGGGTGGGAATTCTGTGCTTCTGTGACCCAAAGTATCCATTCCTCAAGACATTTAGGGAATTATCCTGAAGGACTTTCCACTTACCTGCACACCGTGGATGGGGATGTGGCTGGAAAAGCCTTCGTTGTCCATCCCATTTGTACCTGGCTCATCACCCCTCAGCTCAGCCCAGCATCGCTCACTGGCATCAATTCCTGCCTGGAATTTTGGAACTCTTCCACCTGTGCCAACCTGTGCCAACCTGTGCCAGTGCTTCCCTGGGAATTTGTGATGCTCCTGCTCTTCCTTCCCTGCCCCGCTTCGTCCAGTGTAAATCAAAACCCTTCCCACTTCCCAGATCTTTCCCAAAGCAGGAATATCCAGACAGTACCGTTCTAAATGTGAAGGGATTTTTTCTTTTCCCCCCGGTTCTAAATCCTACCCCTTATCTCCCTTTGGGATGGAACTCAATTACAGACAAACCCTTATCTCGCAGCAGGTAAAAACGTGGGAGACGGAATCTCTCCAGGATCTTCTTTCACAGGGAAGGCTCCAAACCAAATCTTCCATTTTTTTAATTATTATTTTTTTTTTAAACGGAACAACAACAACAAAAAAAAAATTGCTCTGAAGTGTTCACGGCCGAGACCCGGCAGAGGGAAAGGAGGGGTGTGAGCTCCCAGTGCTGAGCTCCCAGATGCAAAGCCAACGCCAAGCGTCACCATTCCCGGCTGAGGGAGAGCTGGGAATGCAGGATCACACCAGGCTGCTGCCAATCGCTGGGAGCTGAACGCTCAGGCAGCCCTTAGGGCATCACCACCAACCCAGCCCCAGCCTGCCTGCGAGTCTGAGCAGCGTTTAAGGAGATACAAGAGCACGGAATTGCTCTTGATCCTTGGGAGCACGAGGATCAGGAGTGCTTGGCAGGGTGTCTGAGGGCTTGGGAGTCCCTGCAGCTCCCAGGCTCATGACCTGGGGATAGAACAATTCCCTTTTTTTTTGGTAGGATTTTTTTGGCTTTGAAGCCTGCGCGTGTTTTTCCATCAGTGGCCGGAGCCCGGTGTGAGCGCTGAGCATCGAAGCGAAGGATCTGCCTGGTGTCTGGGATTCCTGGAACTCCCGTGCCGGGAGCAGCAGGTATTTTGGGGGGGGGAAATCCCCAAAACCCCCTGGAGGAGGAGCTGCCGGGCCGGAGGGCTGGCATGGGGTGATGCGAGTGCCTGGGGTGAGATCCTGGCTGGATGGAGCCTCCAGGGCCTCCCCGAACTTACCCGGCGGCCGCGGCCTCGGCGGCCGCGCGGCATCTCGGAGCTGGGACTCTCTCGGGGATCCAACTCAACCTCACAGCTGTGGGGTTGCTATTTTAATTCCACAGCGGTGCCCGTGGCCCCGTTTAAGAGTGGGCATCCCATCGTGGCATCGAATAATCCGTCCCTGCCCCGAAGAGAACAGCACAGGAACTGTTTTTTCTGGTGATTTAATCATAATATTGACAACTTTTATCAAAAATTACAAAACTGATATTAAAAAAATTCTCTAATTCTTAGTAAGACTAGAATGGGTTTTTTTAAAAAATAGAAAAGCACTTTTATGCTACGGCTCTTCTGGAATTCTCACATTACAACCCTACATAGCAAAATACAAACTGTAGCTAAGAAAGGTAATTCAGTCCTAAGGTAATTCAGTCCACCACGAGCCCTCTAATATCTCTAGACCATCAAACTCAGGGACTCCAAAAGGATTTCACATGACTTATAAACCTTCTGCGAAGATGATTTCGGAAAGACCTTGGAATTTGAAGTTTCTCTTAACCCCTAAAACCTTAGACTGTGAGGAAAACAGACCCGGGACATCAGAGGTGGGGCAGGTTTTTTTTTTT
>VWZN01000235.1:18829-29726 GCA_013396955.1 Regulus satrapa
AAAAAAAAAAAAAAATCGGTATGGACTGAAACAAACTACTCCTAGCACCCACATCAATGCCATTATTAACCGAGGAAATCAAGTGCACGAGAATACTTTACAAAATCTTAGGGGATGTAAAGTAAAACAGCGGGGAGGGAGCACAAACCTAAGGGCCCAAGGAGACACAAACTCAGCTCTGGGACACGCAGCAGAGGGAGGAGGCGAAGGAAATCCCGAGCCAGAGCGGCTCCAGCGCTCGCCCACGCACGGAGCGGCACGGGGAAGAGCCCAGGGCCACCGGGAGCCGTGCGGAGGGGGGACGGAGCAGAGCCCGGAGCTGCCCCGGNCCTGGGACCCTCGGAATCCATGGGATGCTTGGGACCCTCAGGGTCCTCGGGATGCTCGGGACCCTTGGGATCCTCAGGGACCCTGGGGATGCCCGGGATCCTGGGGACCCTCGGTATCCTCAGGCTGCTCGGGAGTCTGGGGATCCCCGGGACCCTGGGGATGCTGGGCCCCCTCCGCTGCCTGGGGTGCTGATCACTGCCAGTCCTTAGCCAGAGAGCCACGGGCGGGACTCGGGGAAAGGAGATCTGAGGTAAGCGGTGGTCCCGGCCCCCGGGGTGGGAGGAAAGCTCCACCCGGGACGGGGAATGGCGAGCTGGGAGTTATCTGGGGAAGCCTCGCAGACAGAGGATGCCAGCACGGCTTCCGTCACCATCGCCACCGGCCGTGTGAAAAAGGAAAATGAAATCAAATGGAAAGAATGTTGTGCTACACTTCCGTTCGTTAATTTTATAATGGCTCATAGCTTTAGACTTTTAAATCTGTAGTGTATTAATTTTTTTTTTTCTTTTTCTACATATGTTTCACATTTCTCACTTAATATAACATAAATAATTTGGTTAATAGATTTAACCTGCGCATTTCAGCCACATTAATATATATAAGAATCTGTTAATGGTATAAATAATTCTTTTTAAATAAAATAAATCTGATATGTTACATAATACTGATAAAAATTACTGTTGCTAATAGTTTTGTAAGCCACCCTTAACTCTTTTTTTTTTTTTCTGTTTTAACACTGCGAGACGGATCCTGGGATTGCTTTTCCCGGACGCTGCGGAGCGTTGCCCTTTCATCCTCCTGCCAAACCAAAGGTAATCAATCGACAGCGATCGATCCTGATCGCCCGTGAGAGCGGGGCCTCTGCCCCCTTCCGAGGAAACACCGTGTTAATGACGTTAGATAATTGGAGCTAATTAAGCTAGGGGGTGGTCGGAGGGGCTCAACGTTACGGGGGGTATCGACTCTGTAGTTCCTCAGGTGGCTCTGAAACTTCTCCTACAGAAATGGCTGACTAAAATAGTCCCTCTACTCTTTTTTTTTTCCTTTTTTTTTTTCTTTTTTTTTTTAAATTCAGTAATATCAAACCTACAGCGTTCTACGTTCAAAGCTAAGTAAATAAAAACGCAACCTTTGAGGGGTTGCAGCCTTTGAATCGTTACTTGGAGCTGTGATCCCACACACATCCCGCTGGGAATCGGCCAGGCTGCGCTCTCCTAAAGGCCTGAACTGGAGTACAGCACTTCCAGGCAAGGTTCATTCCAAACAGACAGAGCAATGAACACTCAGTGGCGTGAAGTGGATGTCATAATTAAGGTATTACATAATCATGCCTTCTCTCTGCTGTTAAATACAAAAACAGCATCTTTTACATTATCATATAAAAGCATTTAGGCTGTATTTTTATTTATCACTTTACACTGGTAGTCTCTTGTATGTGTACTCAATAGAAACCAAAGAATTTTGTACACTATTTTTTGTACAATAAAAGATAAAGTGTGCATTAGGTACGCTTGTACATGACAATATTGTACAATATTTACAGTTCAGATATCACCATGAAATTCTGTATTATCTATATACACAATGAAAATTTCTCAGAAACATTTGGACTATTTCTTATAATCACAATTTTTAGTATTATAGAAAAAAAAAAAAAAAAAATTCAGTAATCATCTGACATTGTTACTGCAACCCTTCAAGATTTCTGATTGGCTTATCCAGCAACCTCTATCCCTCCTAATCATCCAAAATCTGGCACCGCTGCTCCTGGCGGTGCCCTGCGATGGCAGCGAGCTGTCTCCACAGAAACAGTGACAGCCCCACGTCTGGAGCAATACCTACAGATAGACTCATGTGCACGTTCACTGTGATAAGGACTGGACCAGTAACAAAGACATTCAATGTTATCTAGAGATCTTCCTCCTCTTGAGTTTTGGAGGCTTCACTTGTCTGTCTCCCTGCGGGATTTGGTGGACCTAAAAATAAGTATATTCACAGGTTAGCGAAGGGTCAGAGGCACCGGGGAGCTGCAGGAGGGGCTGCCAGGAGCCAGCTCTGAGCATTCCACAGCTACAGCACAACCAAGGGGCTTCAACAGCTCTGCCAAAAAGGAGGATTCCAGAACCTGTGCACCCCAAAACCCTGGAGAGAGGCAGCAGCTGCAGTGCCTGGGAAACAACCACGGCATCACCGGGGACTGAAACCCCCAAATCAGGGACAGATCCCAAACTGCCAGAATGGAAAATTCAGTGCCAAACTTCCACACTCTGCAGCGAGCAGAGTGATAAAACGTGGGAAGAAGATGGGGAGAAAAATGCTGCCAACGGGGAGAAGTCCAGCTCGGGGCTGCTATTAAGGGATGTTGAGGAAACTCTTTGTGTTTAAAAGGAAACATTCAAACATTCAATCCCCGGCTAACGCTGGGTGGGTTTGACAGCCCAAGTCTGGCATCGCTGGCTGCTCAGGAAGAGGCAGCAGGAGGAGGCTGAGCTGGTGTGGAATTCCACCACCATCTGTCGGCAGCTGCAGCTCCCAGCAGAGGAAGCAATCCCTCAGCAGCTCTGCAGCCTCCTGCCAGAATTCCCTGGATCCCGTTTCACCCCGGCTGGGGCCGAGCAGCAGGAGCTGCAGCAGCTGCCAGGCTCTCCGAGGAGCTGCAGATTCCCTGCGAGTGCTTCTAGGAAGGAGAGCCCTGGAAACGCCGACCCCAAACTCCGTGCCCACACCAGAAAGGGTCGAGGCACTGCGGGTCCGTCTGTCTGTCTGTCTGTCTGGGGACAGAAGAAGCAGAGCAGCAAATCCAAGCGTGGATTTGCCTGCCCTGCTGCCAAAGCCCAGCTCAGGCAGCTCTGGATATTCCTGATTTATGGGGGGGAAGAGCCCAAAGAGCCACCCCGAATTTATTGGTTACAGACCGACCATCACCTCCTGCTCTCCTTCTCCTTCCGAAGGAGGGAAACACTACAGAGTTCTTTTAATTCAAAGCTCCAATCTCTGTTTGTAAAATTCAGTTTCAACAGAAGGTTTGGTTGGGTCGTTACTTAAAAGCTACTGAGTAACTTTTGAAATATTTCTTATTGGGTTTGAAATCAACTCTAAGCTTCCAGTTCTTCAAATATACAAATAAATAGAAATAGATTTCCTTTTTGTACTCCAGAAGCTCCCCAAAGTGTTACTGTTGACTTCCAAACCTGCACATCCTCAGTCCTGAGCACTGAATATCAGAAAAAACCCCTCTTTTTTCCCTGTGTTCAAACACTTTATAATTAATAATTTGAATAATTAATGACTAAGCAGAAGATGTGGGAGGTTCCATGCGCTGTGATATATTTTTATTTTATTTTTAGGGGGGCTGCAATGAAATTACAGCCATGTTTTAGAAATGAAAACGAGGATATTTTATAAACCAAACCTGTTATTGGAAAGATGCTGGAGTTACACAGTAACTCCAGTGTGATTAGTGTGAAAGAACCACTCTTGGGTGTGATATTAGAAACTCTCTTTTTTTTTTAATTTTTAAATTACCTTTCATGACAGTATCTTTCATTTCTCATGGGGAAAACTGAATTCCAGGAGTTTTGAAAGGAATATTGAAATTTCAATATTCACAGGAATATTGAAAGTTCCTCAATTATTTCAGAAAATAAAACCAGAATTTGTTAGAAAGCCCCCCAAACCAAGCTTCCCTCCAATGGACACACATGCAGAAACACGGAAAAGGAGAATATTCCCAAGGAAAAGGAACTTACATTCCCAGACATTTTGTCTAGTTCACTCATGGCCTCGTGTATAGCAGCTTCTAAATGGTTATTTAGCTTTCCACTTCTAGGGAGAAAAGATGAAAACCATCAGTAATTCTTAAGGACAGAAAGAAAACTTGGAAAAAAGTGAATAACAAACACAGGAATTCATTGGGAATGCTGTGACCCTGGCTGGGAGCACAAGGAGGAGGATCAGACCTGTAACATTATGATGGAAAGTCAAGGTTTGTGTTGGGATTACAGAAGAAAAGTTAAATACCCTTCTAACTTTCAATAGATCGTATTAATTATCTCAAATATTCCCAGTTTTACCCTGGAATGGCTGCACCCCACAGGCTGTGGGAGAGGTGGGGGGAAGGTTTCCTTCTTCCCACCCCAAATTCCCCCAGGTCAGGGAATTATCAGCAACTATCTTTCAAAAAAAACCTGGATAAAAACCCAACAGTAGATCACAGAGCAGAAAGAAACCCATGAACTCTGCCAGATAAACCTCCAGCAGGACACGGGGAAACCAGGAGATGTCCACCAAAGGATTTGAGCCAGGAAATCAGTTGAAATGTGGAGAAAAACCTCTGGAAGGGCTGGAAAGCAGCAGTTCATGTCAGCTTTAACCACTTTAAATCTGCTCCTGCTGTCCTTAAATCACTGATTCCACCTCATGAATAAATAACTGGGGAGCTGCCAAAAGCCCTTCTGTGTTCCCTTGAAATCCAGGAAGGTATTTGAGGATGATGTGGGAAGAAACAGCCACCACCACTGTCTCATTGGTATAGAAATTCCTTCTCTTTGGCTCCACGGGACACGGAAACAAAAACAAAGCTCACCCCTTAAAAGGAGGGGAAGAGAGGGAATTATTTAATCCCTTCAGTGGAAGAGAGGGAATTATTTAATCCCGTCAGTGGTCGTTCAGAGCCGAGTTTAAATTTTCACAGATTTAGGAATATACTTTCCCTATGACTGTAAACAAGCACCATCCTAGAACAAACCCAATCACAGCACAATTCCTCCTCTGTCATCCTTTTAAAGACCTCCAGAGGGTTTTTTTCCCCCCAGAATTCAGTAATTTCCCCCTTTTTGCCCATCCTGATGCTTCACCTCCCGACATTTGCCCTCTCACAGATTTTCTCTGCTGCCTTTTGTCTCTAAAAGGTGAGAGCTGGACAAACCCCAGCAGCTGACCCCGGGGCTGTGACCCCACCAACCCTTCTCAGCTGAGGGAATTCCCCGGAATGAGCTCCGTGCTCCGGGGCGGGAGGCTCAGCCGCGGCTCGGGAGCCCCCCAGGAGCTGCCACGAGTGGGATTCTGACGCCCCAAACGCATCCCAGCGCAGCGGCGAGGCGAGGAGCCGCGGGGAGAGGAGCCCCCGTGGGTTTTTGGTGGGGAAAGCGGGATGGACTCACTTCCTGTTCCTTTTCCTGGCGCGGCTGAACGCCTCCAGCCCCTCCGTTAGTGTCTTCAGCTTCTCCGGCTCCACCTGCGGAGGGATGGACAGCAGAGCCGGTCAGGCAGAGCAGCAAACCCCACCTGTCCCGCCCTGCCAGCCTGAACGCCCCTGCAGGAGGGCAGGAACCAGGCCTGGAGCTGCCCAGCCCTCCCGGGGTCGCCCAGCTCCGGGACAGCGGCAAATCCACCGCGGGATGTTGGGGGCGACGCAGCTGGGGAGGAGAATCTCCCTCCAGACCGTTCCTGGCGGGGCTGGTGGAGTCTCCCACTCTGCACTCGCTCCCCCGTGTGGGTTTTATGGAATGCTCAGTGCCCGGGACTGATGGTGCCATTTTCACACCAAAGCGTTCCCGGGTGAGGAGTTCGGGGTCTCCGTTCCACCAACGGCGTGGCCAAATTCACCCCCATTCCAGGAGGAAATCCTCATTTGTCTTCTGAATCCAGGAATCTCCTGCTCCTATAAGCTTTAGCCAGCTTATTTATGCGTTTTAAAATCAGTAATTTTAATTATCTTTTGTTTAATTAATAATTCAGGGATGAGGAGTTTGGCGATCCCTTTAACGATCAGGGATGAATTTGGGCACGTGCTCAAGAGAACTGGGAACTTAAATCTTGAATATTTAAAATTTAAACTCCTTCAACCACTGTGTGGGCACCAGTTAGTCCCAGTGTAAACAATTCAAGCAGAAAATTAATTATAACACCTCTACAATTTCATCATTTGCATCTCAAAACATGAAGCCACTTTCACTCTACTATTTTGACCTGGCTCAGTCATTCCTGCTGGTAAAAACAACGAAATCAGAGATTTAAAACACATCAACCTAAAGAAAAGAAATGGTTCAATTCCTGTTTCTTTGCTACATCTTACTTGACGTTTTACAAAAATACAAATTTATCGAGTGTGTGCCTATACACGACCTGGAAGTGAAGTGGGAATGCAAATTCCCTCCAAATTTAATTCTTCCAATTCCTCAGTAATTTATATTCACCACAGGTCTGACGTGTGGACGCAACAAGGCGGAGTAAATGAGTGAGCAGTTGCCAAAATCTCTCGAAGTAAGGCCCAAAATTACACATTTAGACCAAATTTCAATGGCTTGAAGTCACACCTGTGCTAAAGAAATGGGGAATGTGCTGATCCAGGAGTCATTAATGGAGAAATCTGCTCTTGGGGAGCTGGGATTTCAATTTTCATGAAATAAATTCAATTATGCCACAAACTGCAGCATTTTCCCCGTACAACCTGCTCACTTTTTGATGCAGATACTTCCAACAACCCCTCCCCTCAGTGCATTTTGGAAGAATACTAATTCAGGAGAAATTGGGCAGCTTTTCTGAGGACAAACATGAGAAAAAAGGAATTATCCCTATCCATGATAGAAATGTGTACCTGAGGAACAAACTGCCAAGGGCTGACAGGAGAGAAATTGCAAAGTTCAATGTAAATAATGTTATCAAGAATTAATATCATGTTTGGGAAACAAAGGACCTCTTAAAGTAACAACAAATCTTCATTATTGCCACGTTGGTGATGGTTATACATAAAAATCCACTTGGGTTTTTTGGGAAGAAATATCAAATTGTTACAAAACTGGGTATGGAGAGCAACTCCAACAGAAATACCAATTAAAAATCATCAACATCAACACCAGGCCAGTGAACATCAAATCACACACACAGATGGGAGGAATCTCCCTGTTTGACCTGCAGAACCAGAAAAGCCCAGTATAACCAGCCCAGTATAACCAGCCCAGTTTATCCAGCCCACTTTAAGCAGCCCAGTTTAAGCAACCCAGTATAACCAGCCCAGTTTAGCCAGCCCAGTTTAACCAGCCGAGTATAACCAGCCCAGTATAACCAGCCCCGTATACCCAGCCCAGTTTAACCAGCCGAGTATAACCAGCCCAGTATAACCAGCCCAGTTTATCCAGCCCAGTTTAACCAGCCCCATTTAAGCAGCCCAGTTTATCCAGCCCAGTTTAACCACCCCAGTTTATCCAGCCCAGTATAACCAGCCCAGTTTAGGCAGCCCAGTTTAGGCAGCCCAGTATAACCAGCCCAGTTTAACCAGCCCAGTTTACCCAGCCCAGTTTAACCAGCCCCGTTTAAGCAGCCCAGTTTATCCAGCCCAGTATAACCAGCCCAGTTTAGGCAGCCCAGTTTAGGCAGCCCAGTATAACCAGCCCAGTTAACCCAGCCCAGTTTAACCCCTGGAAAGTCACACTGAGAGGAGGATTTGCCCCATTAAAATTCCCCATGAAAAGCTCCCTCAAAACCTTGGACTGCTCTGGTGCTGTTTAGGTGATGAACAATAATCAAGGTGGGTAATAATCAAATTAATTGCTCAATGAGATACAACTGGTTTGGGATTAGACTCCTTGCTCCTTTTCTTCCCAGGAATTTCTGCTGCCCTTCCTTGGGCTCCTCTGGTTTCCAGCAGCCAAAAACCAAGGAAAGGAAGGGCAATATTCCTCCTGTCTGGATCCTCCAACCAGATCCATTACTCCATTAAATACCTGAATGCCCAAAGTCGTTTAAATGGAAATAAAAAGCAAATAGTGAACAGTCTGAAGACCAGAGAATGTACAAATCCAAACAGCAAATGAATACAACACAGGAGGGGTCACATTTGGTGACACAAAGACTTCAGAAGGTATTTTCAGGAAGCTCCAGAGGAAAAGGAATTTTCCCAAGTGCTGCAGGTCACTCCCACCACGGACTGGTGCACAATTCCTGAAGAACATTTGGTTTTCAAGGTAATCTCTTTGTGGTTTTCAAGGTAATCTCTTTGTGGTTTCCAAGGGTGTTTCTTTGTGGTTTTCCAGGTGATTTCTTCTGGTTTGGTGTGGGTTTTTTCCTGTGTTTCCCACCTTCCACCCTCAGCTCCTGCCCTTTGGAAGGGCCGGTCATTTCTTGATGAAAGAATCAGACACATTTCTTTCCTTTCTAAATTAAAAATGATTAATTAAAGGCCGTCTGATGCCAGAGGTGGATGATGTGGGAATTCCTCAGGGAGAACTTGGACTCGCTGTGAGCATTCCAAGGATCTGCTTCCCTGGTTTTTTTTTGTGCTTCAGTACCCAATAAAATGGGTGCCACTGGATTTAACATCCCACAATTCCCACACAATGCACAAAACCCCCACCACAGTAAAGGAGAAATGCACAAAACCAACAGCACATTCTGGTGTAGATGAAGGAGGAAACATGAAACTGCTCAGGAACGCAGGTAAGGAAATTCCCTTCTTTACAGAAGTTCTAAAAAAAATAAACCCTTTGATTCTAGTAAACATTCACAGAGATTTGAACACACAGATTCTCAAGTTAATCCATACAATCACACTGGGATTGGCAATGTTGTTCCTGTGCTCCTGACTCACACAGACACGGATGCTGAACATGGAATTCCTCCAGTTTTGCTTCATCCCTGGAAGTTTGTGATCCTCTCCTGTGCTTCCACTTCCTCACCTCACCTGTAACTCGGGGATCTGAACTTCCCGAGGGAGGAGCTCTGGGACACTGTCCTGGCTTGGGCTGGATCAAACCACGGAGAGCTCTGGAATGTTCAGCACTCTCACCTGCCAAGGGAGGCTGAAGTTCTGCTCTGGTGGCTCAACAGCATCCAGGATTTCCAGCTCCAGCAGGGAGGGACTGGCAGATTCCCAGAGCAGCTGGGGCTGCCCCTGGAGCCCTGGCAGTGCCCAAGGCCGGGCTGGACAGGGCTGGGAAGTGTCCCTGCCCGTGGCAGGGGTGGGATGGGATGAGTTTCTTGTCCCTTCTCTCCTCTGGGTATCTGCTCTTGGTTGGATTTTGGGGAGAAGAAGACTTTGGTCCAACGCACTCTCCTCAGTTTTTAGTGATTTGATTCCTTTGTGTCAGTGTCTAACCCCTATTTCCTTAAATCACCCCTTCCTGCTCATGCATTTTAAAAAATTTTAGTATCTATAGGTGGAAGATGGGCAGTATTTTATAAAAATTACAAAGATAAAACGTTACACAAGCAGTGGAGACCAGATTTGGGAATATTTTCCATAATAAAATAACCAATAACCTCTTGATAACTGCATTTCCTGCATCTTCCCCAACAAGCACGTGATTTGTCGACACAAAAAAAGAATTTTAGCATGAAAGAGCAAACTGGAACACTTTCCTTATTACTAAATGATGATCAAAACCTCGTTTACAGTTGGAAATGTGTGCGCATTTCCTGTGAGGAGTGTGTGTCAATCAACAAGATTTCACTCATTAAAGATTCCTCAATCTGATTAGGCCACTTCTCCTTTTTGCAGTTTCAACACTTTCAGGTATTTCCGTATCAGATGCTCTGGACACAGCCAGGAATTTGTCTGAACACGCCACATTTTTTGTTAACACCAAAAAACAAAATAAAACAAAAAAATCATTCAGCAAACCTAACCTTTCTCATGGCCCTGGCAGGAAATTAAGGGGAAATTCAGCTCTCCGAGCTACAGCTATGCAAAAAAGCCACTTTGTGCTGCTAAAAGCAGAGACAAAATAAAGAGGGTGACATTTTGGTGGGGAGAAAGAGAGAGAGAGAGAAAGAGAGAGAGAGAGAGAGGGAGAGAGGGACGTGCATAGAGATGTGAATATACCTTCCCCTCCTCAGCGTTCTGTTGGCATGAATTGTGAACCTCTTCCTCTCTGCCAAGTTTGCCAGGCCAGGAAGTCAGTCCTTTGATCTGGCCCCAGACCAAGTCGCCCACGTTAAACGTCCTCGGCCTGTAGTGGAGCAGCTCGTGGGACGAGGGCGACTCGGGGTTCCGCAGGTCCTCCTCGCTGCTGATGCTCTTAGCATCCGAGGGGCTGGGCACGCACCCGTTAATGCTTTTGGCATTGAAATCTCCATTGTAATGGATGTAGTCTTTCACTAAGGAACTCTCCAAGCTATTGGAGGAACTGGGAGATTGCTCTTCCAGGATCAGGTCTTGTTTGGAAGTGTTGAGCAACTCCCCGAAGGCCCTGTTGGGCTGCGGGCGGTTCCCGTTGATGTGTGCACATCGTTCCACAGTGTTCTCCAGTCTTTCCTTGAAACTCATCATAGTTCTTTTGTAATTGTTATACCTGAAATTCTCCTCCGGCGTTTTCTCGCTCTGACAGTTCCGCTGCGCCAGCAGGGCCTGGTGCTGCTCCCCCTGCAGCGGCGGCAGCGCCGAGACGTTGTTGGGCCTCTCGTGGCACGGGCTGCCGTGGACGTGGGCCGAGTGCTCCAGGAACTCCTCGCATTTCCACCTGCCGATCTCCCCCACGGGGCTCTGCTCCCCTTCCCACTGCTTTTTGGGCGTGTTACAGGCGGCCGCTTTGTAGTACTCGTAGCCGTCCCCCTCGCCGGAAGCCTTGCC
>VWZN01000235.1:33980-51155 GCA_013396955.1 Regulus satrapa
GGCGTTCTGCTGCTGCTGCTGCTGCTGCTGCTGCTGCTGCTGCTGCAGCAGGTCGGAGATGGTCACGTTGAAGGATGGCACGGGGAGCATGGCGGCGGCCTGGGCCTGGTTCTGGAGCAGGGCTGCCAGCAGCTGGAAGTGCACGGGCTGCAGGACCTGCCCGTCCACGTCACCGGAGAGGAACGCTAAAGCAGCATTGACGTTGGGGTTCAGAAAACCTAAAGGGTTCAGGTTGACCTCAGACTTGCCTTCTCCTGCTGAAGGCTGGAGGATGTTTAAGAGATTCTGGTTCAGGAGATGTTGCTGATTCACGGGCAGAGAGAGGGGCAGGGAACTGAGGAGGTTTTGATTCAGAGGGTGCGGCAGATTGTTGTTTGAAGAGCTGTTCTGCGGGAAGTGGAGCGAGTGTTCGTGGCCGGCGAAGGGGAACTCGCCCCCCACGGGCAGCTGGCCCTGCTGCAGAGGGGTCCCAGCTGCAGTGGTGACAATGACACCATCCTGGAGCACTGACGTGGTCTTGGTGATGGCAGCTTGGCTGGCGCCAGCGATGGCTATCGATGACGACGGGCCCAAGCCCCCTGCAATGGCAAAAGCAGGAACGTTACCGGGGTGCTGCCAGCTGGGAGACACCTCCAGGGCACACAGCAGCAGGCTCAGCCCAGCCAGGGCACACCCAGAGCAGGGAGACGGGGCGGGAGAACTCGAAAAATAGGAAAGGAACTGCCACGAGACGCTCCAGGCACTCTGTGCCACATCCCACTGGGGATTTTGTGCACTTGTACTTCTCTTAAAGTTCTTGGAGAGGTTTTATAACAGCATTTAATTCACATACAGTCACAGATTTTCAACAACATCAACCCAACCACGTCTGAGCAGAGTTAGTCATGGCCCAGGCTGGAATTAACTACCAGGAAGAAAGAGCACAGGAATGGTGTTGGGCGAGAGACCGAGTCCATGACCCACTTCCAGTTTTAATTCGCTCACAGGGTTTTGGATTTTAGATTATTGTTTAAGGCATTGTTTTGGAGTCCTGAATTTAAAAAATACATGGTGTGATGAGGCTGGCCCAGGTCACCAGGAATTGACAATTTGTAAAGGAAAAATGTAAATTAGGGCACTCTAAAATCCATCACTTGGGATGAAGGCCAACTGGGTAAATTTACCATGAGAAAGCTACAAAAAAGAGTAGAAATGTTTATTTGTGTATCTTTGTACCCCTTTAGCAAAGCTGAAATAGAAATTATTATGATTTTGGTACTTGAGGCGGTTTCGAATTGCCAGAGGTCACTCACATAGCTCTTAGGATGAGACACTGGAAGGCACCAGTGATCACAAAAATCAATTCCCATTTTTCTGAACAAACAGTCTTTAAAAAGGGATTAATCAGCATCTTCAACTGATAGGAACTGAGCCAAACCTTTTCATCATTTTTAACGAAAATTACTATTTTAAAAGTGCTGTAATGCTGTGACAACTCCAAAAGGTACAAAATGAACACAGAGCACTTTGCACTGCCCTGAACTCAAAGAGAACAAATCTCACCCCTCTCTCCCAGTGCCATTATCACATTTCAGAGCAGAAATTAAATAATAAACAAACAAAAGGTGAGGTGAGAGCAAAGTGCAATTGCAGAGCAGAGGAAATCCTACTCTGGGGGAGTGGTTCAAAAACCTTCTTGTTCATAAAAAGCAAATGTTATTTATTTCTTTTTTAAAAAAAAATCCCAAGGATTTCAAAGTTCCAAAGACCAACCTGCAGATTTTAGAAATTCCCAATGGAGAGATTTTTAATTCAGGCATGAGGAAATTATTCTAGAGAGCTCTCCTCCTGAATATCAAATCTAGTTTGGGTATTTTGCAGTGGACATATCTCTGTAATTTATTCCTGCTCCTTTTCCCTTCTGCTCAGGGAAATGGCCCCATGGAAGGGGATTTGCCGTGCAGCAAATCTCCAAGTTGGAAAACTTCAGCCAGGTTTGGGGGAGAAATGGCTCTGCTTTCTCACCCCATCACCCCCAGCTTCTGAGAGCTCCAAAGTGCATTTGACACCTTTCTCCAGATTAATTAAGCAATTAATTAATTACTCCTCAGGGGAAAAAAAAAAAAAAGTCTTGATGGATGTTGAGTAGGAGGCAGAAAATGCATCCTTATTTTAATCCAGACTGGAGAATCTGGGAGTCAGAGAGGGGAAGAGCAGCCAGACTTCATCAGGAAAATAAAACATAAATAAATATTCCCCCCTGGCACAGCAGGAATGGGGTGGAGAAGTCCTGGACTGGGTGTATTGACAGCTGCAGTCAGGGACAAATTCTCAGTGGCCCCAGAGATCCAAATACCACCCCGAGAAGCCACGAGTGCAGGTGAGGAGAGCCCTGCAAACCATCCTCACTGAACTGGAGCTGGGAGAGCTTCCCAGTGCCCGGCCCCAGACCAAAGGACAGAATGATCCCAACACCCCCAAAACTCCAAAACCCCAAAACTCTAAAACCCCAAAACCCCATAAACCCCAAAACCCCATAAACCCCAAAACTACAAAACCCCCAAACCCCTGAAACTCCAGAACTCCAAAAGCCCATAACCCCAAAAACTCCAAAACCCTTAAACTCCAAAACCTCAAAACTCCAAAATCCCCAAACCCCTAAAACTCCAAACTTCCTAAACCCCATAAACTCCAAAATCCCCCAACCCCAAACTCCCTAAAACCCCAAACCCCAAGCCTCCCCCAGCCAAGGGCTTCCTGTGATCACTCCCAGGCTCTAGGACGACACCTGGGAGGTTCTGCATGAGAAATACAAACAGGAGCTGAACACCAAAAGGAAATCCCAACTTTAATTCCCAGTTCCACAGAAATGTGGTATTTTTGGGTCCAGGCAACCCAAGTGCGTGTGAGCTCAGTAAACAACAATCCTTAATAATCAGAAAGAGAAAAGATGAAGGAGTCAGGCTAAAAGCCATAAAAGCCCAGGCCAACGCCAGCTCCTGCAGCCACAGGTTCTGCCAAAGGTTCTTCTGCCACTTGTTGAGAAAAATGAACTCTGCAATGCACTGAGAAGAAGAAATATCCAGAATGCACAAAAAAAGCAGAGCTGTTGTTCTCTTAGAGGGTCAAAGAAATGTTTTGGGAGTAAATAAATTGCATATTAATTTGGAAAATGAGTATTGATTTTATTTATGAGTGGTTTTAATTCTCCTTTCTGTTCAGAGCAGGCTCATTTGCCTGTGTGGATTTTAGCTGTGTTCTTTCTTTTAAAGCACTGCTCGACAGGGCTCCTCAAGCAAAGACAATAAAATAAATGGGTATTATGGAATCACTTTGTGTTCGAGAAGATTCACTTAAAAATAAAGATTCAGAGTGGAAGATATTCATCATTAATATCTCAGAATTGTTCTTCCTAACCGTGGATGTATTTTCCAGAAGGATCGCACTTAAGACCGTATTAATTAGAAAAGAATATTTCAAGTGCTATTTTACGACCCTTTTCCCTGTAAGGAACTCTCCATTTACACATCCCAGTATTTAAACAGTCTCAAAAACACAGTGCTGCAATTTGTGGGAAAAAAAACAGTCCCTAAACCAGGTGTGTGAAGCACTGAGGAAAGTCAAAGAGCAGAACTTGCTCATTAGCCATTAACACCCGACACGTTTTTAGAACTGAGCACAAATAAATGGTATAAATTCCATTTTCTCAGCCCTTGCTTTTCAGAGAATCCCAGACCGGTTTGGGTTGGGAGGGACCTTAAACCCCACCCAGTGCCAGCTCTGTCATGGCAGGGACACGTCCCAGTGTCCCCGGCTTCCGGCTACTCCAGCCTGGCCTGGGGCACTGCCAGGGATCCGGGGCAGCCCCAGCTGCTCTGGGAATTCCTCCCAGCCAGGAATCCCTTCCCCAAATCCCCAAATCCCATCCATCCCTTGGAAATCATCTCTCCCTGCACGCCCATTAAAACCAAGCTTTGCTTGGGTTCGATGTTTCCTTGGCTGCTTTTCTAACATCAAAACCTTTCAGGTTTTGGAAACCCTTGTTGGAATCTCCCAATTCTTTCCTCGGTCGTTCAAGGAACTCCTCTCCTGGCACCTCCATCCTCTGGTGGTGAAACACCTGCAGGATCCTCTCAAAAACCTCCTGATGGAGATCCTGAGACAGCACAGAGCTCACCCCCCCATGGGCATTCTGTTCAAATAACATCATACTTTATTTTATTTCATTTAAAGAAAATATCCCCGTCAGAACCAGCTGAGATCCTGAAGTGCCCCCTGTGTGCAGCACTCCATGCCCGTGGAGTGGGCTGTGCTGGGAAATACTGCCCTGCCTGCCCAGAATTCCTGGAACCATCATCACTGGGGGCTTCTCGCTTCCAACAGAGCCGAAATCTTGGCCCTTAACATTTTGGGGGACGGGCAAAAAGCCCGGAACTATTCACAGGACAAGAGAAGCCCATAAAATTAGAATTTCAAAATGTAATAAAATTTGGCTTAAAATAAATTAATATCTACAAGTAGAAATACTATTAGAATATTATAATATTAATATGCAACATTAAAATGACATACTATAATGAATATTAATAAGTATAATAATATCAATAGTATAAGACACTTATTAACATAATATACTTATTATTATTATTAAGTATAATATAGTATATAACATATAATAGCTTGTAATGCATAATTTATAATGCATAATTATAATTAATATAGAAATATTATGATGAATTAGAAAAATACATAAATATATTATTTACAATATTTTATATGCCATACACTATATATAATTATATATTCTATATAAAATGATTTCTTTTTTAGAAATAAATAAATATAAAAATCCCTTCTAGATCTAGGAATATCTATTTATATAAAGAGAAAAGCTTTAAAATGTGATTTTCAGAATGCAATACCTGCCCGAATTTCAGTCTTGGCTGCTGTCCCTGCCCATCTCCTGTGATTTCTGCATTTTCCCAGCACTGCTGGGCCGAGAGCGACTGGGAGGAAACTGCTGGGCCGTGCTCAGCTGCCAGCAGAAAGCAGAGCAGTGTTTGAGCAGCAAACTGTCAGCACCAGAGCCCAGGAGCAGGAACTGAGGATTTTCTCACTTGCTCCCTCTCTCCCCACACGCAGCTGTGGCAGATGCATTGCAAAATGAAAGCAAACTGCCAATTTGGGAAGTTAAAATTTGAATTAAAAGCGTTATTTCCTCCAAAAATCCGCCCTCCGGCAAGGGCTGGAGCTGCCCACTGGTTCCATTTGCAGAATGGAAAATGTGTGGGAAATCCCTTAGGATTAATCAGCTTTTTCTCTGTAATAATATCGTTAATAAGACTCATCTTTCTACATGAATTTGCTGTTTGTTTTTTACAAACTCCCTGATTTTTTATCAATATAAAATCCTAGAAAGTGGCACGGCAGTTGAAACACCAAGCAGGTGAGGGCTTGGTTAACTCACACGCTGCCACTTGTTGGAAAATTCAAATTTTAAGAGGTAAAACAACACCAGAAAACCCCAAGCTGTGTCCAAGCAAGCACTGAACATTTTCTTTATTCTTCACTGTTCTCACCTGAACAGAAAAACAAAAAAAAAATCACTTTCCTCTCCCCAAAATAATAACAAGTCATTATTATTTAGAAATAAGAATGGCAAACAGAAGCTGGAAATTTAAGTAACTGATTGCTTATCATCTCTCCCAAGAAGGGAAAAGTCCTTCTGGATGTTTCTGTGAACCCCAAATCAATGGGATATTTAAATTTGCTTTATAAATGGAAGAGAAGGTTCTTGCCATCCCATCTAGGGATGGATTTAAAATTATATCATATTTTAATATTAAATTATATTTATAATATCTAATCGATAGATAATTTAATATATGAAAATGTATTTATAAGATTTTTTTAAATACTCTAAATTCTTTGAATAAGAAATTTTTTCTCAGACACAACAAGTCCTAAAAAGTTGCCAAATACTCTTCTGACCCTGAAGTCCCAAATTTCTTTTGATTTGATAATTCCAGGGTATCTAAAGTAATTTTGGGAAGCAAATCCAGACTTGCTTGGTTTAGTTTGTGTTTTCAGCAGTTTGCACTGGGGTGCTTCAGTCAAAGTCTCCTCAACTCCTTCGTTTGGGGGTTTTGTGTTCCAGTGCCCCGTTCCATTCCCAATTTTCTTGGCTGTTTTAAAACGAATTCCTCTGCTCACCCTCAGTGATTCGTGGTGTTGCTCCTCCCTGTTAAATTACATTTTAGTATTTCTATTCTGTGCCTTTCACCTGGAAAAATTCCCATTCCAGGGAAGGAATTACAGCTTTTTTTTTTTTTTTTCTAAATCTACCCGTTTTTTATCACTTCATCACTTCCAGACCCAGAGTTTCTCCTATTTTATAATGTTAATATTTGACATCAGTGACCATCTTTATCTCCTGAGGTTACTGAGGTTCCCTTAATTCCCCTTATCACCACTCCAGAGCTTTTATTCCCAAATTTTCTCACTCATTTCCACCCATCCCTTTATTTGTGGATGCTGCTTTCTTAGCGGGGTTTGGACACTCAAACCCAGATTTTTCTACCCCCTGAGCCACACAATGACAGCAAGAAAAAGGTAAAAAAATTAAAAACCTACAATCAAACCCATCACCCAGCGATGCAGTTCCATGCTCCAAAAAGAACAAATTCCACCACACCCGCCCTGAAAATTACCTGGGAACGAAAGATATTATCTGTGCAAGAAGAAAACAAGAGCTGGAATAACAAAACTTGGTCCGTGTGGTTAAAATGTAATTAAAAGCTTAGGCAATAACCAGCTAATTGAGGGGATTCACAGGATTTTTTTCTCTCAGGAGCTATTTCTGAGGAGTAGCTGCTCTGAATTGCTGGCACGGACACAGAAAACAAATTTAGCAATTAAAATACTTCAAAACAAGGGGAAAAAACAAGCCACAGACTGAACTGTGAACACGAGAGGTTCCTTCAGACATGTTTGGCTGAAATGCTCTTGAAAATCCAGCGTGCAGGGGCTCCATCCCCAAAACTAACAGGGGAGAAATCCCAATATTCCTCCTCCCAGTTTTCTTACGGAGCTGGATGCAGGCTGGCAACTCCCTTTTGTTTGAAAAACATCATCATTAACACCAACCACCCAACATTTCACCTGAGTTTCGTGGAAAGAACGCGCCCGTTCTGCAAACGGGAATTCTCCTCTCTGGATCTCCACAGCCTCTGCATGAAACCTCACCCCCGAGCCCTGCGCTGCTGTCAGGGCTCACTGAAGGGTTTTTTTTTGCAGAGTTTTAGGGAATAACACCAAGATAACCCAAGCTGAGGCTTCACACCTTAAAGAAGAAAACATTTTCCAGCTTTATCGTGGATATTCCATAAATCATCACACGCAGGCTGGGAGCTGTGCGAGCACCTTCAGCAGCAGAGAATGGAATATTTGCCAACTTTCCAGCCTTTGCCTGGGCAGAATTACACCTTTTATCTTTTAGATAAGGAAAGAGGTGCCACTCGGGGCTTTGCGTGGCTCTGACCCTCTCAGCCGTGCCCGGAGAGGGGGAATGAATGCCAGGAGAGAGGATGTCCCCACTCCTGCTCCTGCAGGGATGAGAACCAAGCTGCCTCTCCATGCTGGAACCTTTCTTCAGGGCTTTGACTTTCAGGGAAATTCAGCTTGGAGCCGAGTGGAAATGACAAGCTCTGATTAGAGGGAGGAACAGGAACACCACGGGAGTCTTTGGGAGAGGTGGGAACCCCAGCCAAGGTTCCCACCGAGGGGTTCCTGCCCCAGGGATGGTGTCCTGTGCTCAGGGGGACAGGGAAGGGACTTCCCGAGGCAATCCCAGACCTGCTCTCCGTGCACAGAGAGTGCCAAGTCTCAGAAGCTGCATCAGGAAATGCCCCCCCGTGTCAGCATGACAAGGCAAAAGAGCCACAAAAAGATGCAGGGCTGCTTGCTGCCACCACCCCAGGCGAGAAAAAATGCAACCTTTCTATCCCAGGGATGGGGAGAAACCCTTGAAAGTCATCAGGAACCACGACCAGAGTCACAGCAGAGCGTTATTCGACTACAATTCAGCTTTTCTAGAATTCCATTCCATTTTAAAGGAGGAAGCTGAGGAATGCAGAGCAGGGTCTTGCCTGGGTTAATGAGAGGCCATTTGATAACTCTGGTGAGACCTGGGTTTTCAATCCACTTCGGAAACTTACACCACTACCATCTTCTAATACTCTGTTCAACCAGTGGTAGCCGATAAAATTCACATTTTTTCAGCTCATTCTTTTTGATTCTCTTTGAACCCCCCGGAGATGATATAACAGCAGCAAACCCATTTCCTCTCCAAATCTTCCCTGATGAACAAACCAGGAAATCTCTCCCTACACTCCCCTCCGACTGTTTATTCAACCATTTAATCGCCACCTTAGTAAAATTACCCCAATAAAAGCAAACACACAGCCTTGGCATTCCCTCCCGCTGGCACCAAAAAGGTTATTTTGGACATTTTGGTACTCCCGGGATCCTCTCCAAGCTCTGACACCACCTCTTTAATTCCAGCAGTAAGGAGCTCACCTGGACGTGCACTGCCAGGTGAGCCCCGGCCTTCTGGGCTCGGAGCAGGGCGGGCAGCAAAAGGACTCCAATTGATTTGGAGAAGTGACAAAAGAGGTGTGGGAATGTCTGGAAGTGAATGGATTTTATTCACGGACAGCGCGTGGAGGTGAGCAGAAGCAAGGATTGTCACAGGATGCAGGCCAGGATGGTTTTGTCCAGAAAAAGGGGGATAGGTTTTCGTTTACCGCCGGTTCCTTTTTTCCTCTCTGTTTTATTTCTGAGCCTGCCCTGCTTTCAGCACGGAACACTTTCCACCGGGATAAACCCAAACTTTAACAAGGAACATTAAGAACCGGCCACCGGGGATCCCCAGGGATGGGAAGCTGGGAGAATGCCCTCGGGAGGCCACGTACCTGCTTCAGGACTCGTTTGATTACAGCCGCTCCCGATGCTGTTGGGGACCACGGGCGTGGAGGGCGCCTGGAGCCTGGCCTGAGGTGGGTTGGGATGTGAGGAGCTCCCTAAGGCCATTCCTGCCTGCGGGAGCATCCCGCAGCTCCCGCCAGCCTGCATCTGGTTGAGCAGCCCCGCCAGGTGGTTGGAGGGCGCGGGGCCGAAGCCGGGGCCGGGGTTGGGGCAGGGCAGTCCCTCGGCGCGCAGGGGCAGCCCCGGGGCCAGCACGCTGCCCGGGGCCAGCGCGGGCTCTGCCAGCTGCAGCTGGGCGCCGGGGCAGGGCAGGGAGCTCCCGCAGCCCGAGGAACTATTGCTGCTCCCGTGGGAGCTCTGACAACTCATGGACTGCAGGAGCTGCGACATGGAGCTGATGGGGAAGGAGCTTTGACTTGGCTTTCTTATCAAATCGGAGCCGGCTTTGGGAACCCCGGAGCTGTCCAGCTGAGACTGCCTCAGCAGGCTCAGCACCGTGGTGGTCGGCTGCTTCCTTTTCCGCAGAGGATCCTTTTGCTGAGACATCAGTTTATCTCTCAGCGCCGCCCGGCCGCTCTGCCCTTCCGTGGTGGGGAGGAGCACGTTGGCAGCAGGAGGGAACATGGGATTTAAAGTGCTGTGTCCTTCGGTGCTGCCGCCGCTGGCAACAGGTCCAGAATTGCTACTGCTGTTATTGTTGTTACCAGCAAGTTTATTTTGATTTGCTAGCTGTGCTTTGGCTGCTGCTGAGAGTAAACTGCTTGCTGGAAAAGAGGCAGCATTGTGCTGGTTCAAGATCTGATTTAAAGGCATTCCCAGCAAACCGGGCTGACTCTTCAAGGAACCGCTTCCAGCCGACGCAGCGGGAAAAACTGCATTGTTTGGAGGATTTAATACATTACTCATTCCAGCAATTAACGGGTTGGGGATGTCCTTGTATTGATTAAGTCCGTCGTGCTTGGTGGAAGGGCTGGATGGCATGGACGGCCTCGGCGACCCTATGGTTGACCTCGGGGACCTGGGAGGGACCTTGATACCACTGCAGGACGACTGCGGCCCTACCGGAGGCAGCAGGAAGTTCCCGTGCTCGGACGAGGTGGAAGAAGAACGCGATCTTTGGGGAGAAGCCTCGATCCTCGCCAGGCCGGACGCCATCATGTGAACGGGGGACGTCACCGGCGAGGGCGACAGCGACGTCGAAGCCGAGTGCTGAACCCTTTGGACGTGAGCGCCATGGTTCATGTGGGCGGGCTTGACGGTGGGCAGGGGCAGGTTGCTGGGCAGGGGCACCACGGCGGGGGGCATGCTTACATTCATCACGGGTACCTGAGAGTGGACGCTCGAGTGGAAAGTGGTGGGGTTCATGATCACGGGGTTCTGGTTCACCGGTTTGCTGGGGATGGGGTCCAGAATGCCAAGAGGATCCTTCTCGGATGGTAATGGCTTTTTCTGAAGAGCGCAGGAAGGCGGCGGAGGAGGTGGGGGCGGGCCTTGGGGGGGTTTATGGTGGAACATTGCTCGTGGTATTTCCATACCGGCCGAAAAGTTGCACAGGGGTTTTTTCATGACCGGGCTCTTGGTGGTCAGGGTGGGGGAAAGAGGTATATTAGTCCTTCCAGCCATTGCACAGGACGACTGTATGGGAGAGCCGTGGAGCATGACTGAGGGCGGCGACAGCGGCGTCCTGGTCATGTGGATAGGACTGGAGTTGGGCGCTCCGTGAAAACTGGGATTGTTCCTCGTGAAGACGTCGGGGCTTCCGAGCGGGTCCGTCCTGGGGGAGATGGAGCCGTCCCCGTAGATCTGCGAGCCCGAGGACGCCGGGCTGGGCATCCCCCCGTGACTGCCGCGGTACGGAGACTTCTGCCCCAGTTCGCTGCTCCCCAATCTCTGCCTGGGATAGGCAGGATGGAGCTCTGCTTGCTGGCTTCCAGCCATTTCTTGCACATAAAGCCTACCCATGGCATTAGATGCCCCCATCATCAACTTGAAAGGAGTCTTACATTCCGGCATCACAGAATTTGTAATTCCTTCATGTGATTTATTCCTCATCGACCTTGGAGTTGCTGCTCGAGTGGGAACTACCGGCGTTGCACCTGGGATGGGAAACACACGGCAGTTACCGGTTGGAAATCCAGCCTCCCACCTTTCAGGGAAAAGCTACTTGAGGGGGAAATTATTCCCAAAAGCTCGGGCAGCCTCTGGCTAAACTTTTGCTTCAGCAGAAAGAAGCCACCAGTCACCGAGCGGCTGCTGGAACGGTGCCTGTCCCCGGCACGCAGCTGCAATTCCATATCCCGCAGCAATGTGGACAATTTTAAACCTTCTTCCTTCCCTTCTGCCTTTTCCTACGGGCCCCTGCAGCCTCCTGCACCTCCAGCATCCCCGCTCTGGCAGGAGGAGCGGGATGATGGCTGTGGCAGGGAAAAGGAGCCTCTGGCACCATCTATTGAGGACTGGAGGAACAAAGCCCGTCCAGGACTGAGACTCATTTCCCACAGAAAAGGTCCTGTCCCAAAAGCTGTCCCTGACGAGGGATCCCGAAAGCTCTCTGTTTGTTTTCAGGGTAAAAGCCTTGGGGATCTTTGCACGTGATGGGAAAACTACCTGTAAATCCCACTTTTCAGGCTGCACCTCTCAACAAACACAAGACCACTTTGCATCTTTCTTTAAAAGGATTTTTTTTTTCCCCAATGTTTTACTTCCAGACTAGAAGCACAAGCAGCTCCAAGTCTGGGGGACTTTCTGCCAGTTTTGCTGCTCTGGGAATTTGCAATCCAGCTCGGAGTGTTTGGCATGCAGCCTCTGGATGTGCAAAATCCAACTGGAATTGGGAGCTAAAAATTCTGTGTTCAAATGAACTCAGAGGTGCCTTGAAATTCCTCTACTCGTCTTTCCTGGTCAGATGGCACTGACAATCCTGCCCTCATCCTACTTGCTCCAACGTGAGAGAAACAAACATTTCCCCAGTCCTGAAATACAACCAGTTATTTAGTGGATAAGATGAAAGGATGAACTGCAAAACGAGATCATTATGAGAGGCCTCACCTTGAGTGCTGGAAATGAGCAAATGGTCACATATAAAGGTGCAAAAATTTTGCTTACAAGGGGATTTATTGGGGAATTCTCTTCCTTGCTTATGCACAAAATTCTGACCGACAGAGAAAGTAAGAGCACATGAATATATAAATTACCTCCTTGATTGTGCTGATTTTTTGAAAACAGAAATGAAATTTAAGTTCTACTCACTGAAAAATAAATAAGCAGGGAAATGCACAGAAACTTGGGAAATTGCACTGATGCTTAAAAAAAAAATTACACTGAAAACCATTTTCAAGAAAGGTTTTAAATCCTAAATTTCACCATGAAAATGCTGGGACACATCAGCACTATGACCAGCACGGGTATCTTAGCATTGGCACTTATCTGAAATTTATTATTTCTTGGTTTTCTTAAAATTCTTCCACTTGGAAGTGGGAAGAGCAACTGCTCTCCCAGCAATGAGGGGTGCAGAAATATTAACTCAGCCCCTTCCTTCCTCTGTCCTGCCCACTGGGGTTTGTAATTCTCTCCAGAACCCGTTCCTGTGATCCTTACCAAGTCCCAATTTTGGGTGAATTTCTGGGTTTGAAGCTGTTGCAGTGCTAACTCTGCTTTCACTCCAGGTCCCACGGAGCCCCCCTGGTTTTCCAACGTTTTGATCTTTTGTTTGGAGAATACCTGTCAACTTCAGCCACCAATAAATTTCCTCATTTTTTTTTATTGATGGGGATAATTAAAATTCTAATCTAGGTCGGTGGCCAAAAATAATCCTTGAGAAATGACAGTGGAGATCTCCTCTTGCTGTCTATTCTCCTTTACAATACAATTTCCCATTTAGCCAAGTCCTCAGCCACATCCTAATCCCTTCATAATCACTTTATTCTGCTCCTCTAATTTCCCATGTGACAGAATATCAGACATATTACTACAGTTCCAAAAGATGAGAGCTAATGTATTTTCTTTGTCTAGAACAATCTGATATCTTTTCCAAGAAAATCGTGCTCTTAGTCTGGGCTGACCTGCTTTTGGACTCATTTTCTATCTGCCTCCATCTCTGATTACTCCCTTTATTTATTCCTTCAATCTGCTCATTTCTGCACTCATAGTCAGACTTTCGGGGTGGTTTTGCATAGTAATTGTGTGTAGAAAAATCAGATTATTACAAGATCCTGCATGATTTCGTTTTACTCACTTGTTCCACCACCAGGACTAGTTAGAACCAGTGAAGGATGTGGTGCTTCCATGCTTTTATGAAGTGTAGCCACAGCAATAATTTTCCTTTTGTGAATGCATAGTTTGGTGACATCTTCATCCGCTTTAACATCTTCAGCAGTTCTCTGCTTCACAGCAGCTCCAGGATCAAAATTAAAGACCTGGCAGTGAAAATTCCAGCGTTTAAAATAATGACTACAGGCAGCAAAGTCACCAAATTCACATAAATTAGGAATTTTATTTTATTTCATTTCTTTTCTATTAGGAATTTTATTTTACAGAGCAATTCTCCTCTGTTCCTGACTGCTCCTACACTGTCCAAGAGGTTCCTTGACGGGATGTTTGGAAACAACAAATAAAAAAATGTTTATAATAACTGAGTCAGATCCTCTCCGAGAGGGGCTAAGGCAGAGAGGGGAGCTGAACTTCGTGTTTGAAGGTCTAACTCTGGGTGGACACCACTTATTTTGGAGATGATCTGAGCAGAGTTTGAGTCCCCAGCATGGGCAGCATGTCGTAAATATTACTGCACCTAGATCCAAAATGATGCTGTGCTTTACCTTGGGAAGAACAAGAGGACATTCTAGGCCACACTTGCACGTTCCATCAGTCAGCAAGTAAGTCTTCACCTGCTCCAAGCAGGATAATAAAGACCCACTGGGACTGCAAAGGAACAGAAATGATGAATATGAGCTCTTGGATAGGTCAGGACTTGTGTCTGCTCAAAAGGACAACGAAGGAAAATCACATTTCGTATTTTTTTCCTCATAGTACTTCTTGCTTTTGCTCAAGAATTGAGATAATACTCACAAAATAAACCCCCAAATACATTTTAAAGGAAACAACAACGTTGCAGCTGGGTCTCTTTGTTGCACAATGTTTGGTTTCATTCAGCTAAAATTGTGACCTTCTCACTGAAAGTAAGAAATATTCCACCAAGGAGCTCCTGGTAAACTGCACTCGGATTTCTCCAACTCCCACCAGAAAATCACTATCTCCACATCCCAAAATAGGGCACTGGGAACTCTGTTACGGCAAAATCACTAATTCATAAGATGAAAAAAGAAGCTCTCGTGTCCCCAGCCTGGAACTTGCAGATTGCTCTTTATTGCTGGGCCAGCTGAACTGTTTATCTGGAATAAAACACTGGTTATTAATGGCAGCTGTAAATAGCCCTAATTTAAACAAAAACAGCTCAAGTGGAATAGTTTGGATCACGAAAACACTGACTCAAAATTCCAGGCTATGACGAACTTTGGTGCTTAAGAGTCCAACACATAAACACCTCATCCTGCACGAGAACCCAGTCACATCCAAAGCCACATCTGCGAGTGACATTTAAAGCTCTGCTGACAGCTTAAATAAGGAATTTCCTTGCCAGGCATGCCCTGAAATAGTTATTTTTGGGAGAAGTGCTCAGGTTGAATCTGTGTAGCAGTGACAGTTTGGAGGGTGAGGAAGATGAAAGAGCAATCTAAAAATAAAAGGTACAGGTCTGATGACTGGTCAGGAGTCAAACCTTCCCTGCCTGAAATCCTCGGGGAGCAGGGGCAAACTGCTCTTTACTTTTATTTATTTTAATTAAAGCAGGATCCTGGCTGATCCCTTTGGATGTTCCCACCTGTCCTGATCATGCAAACTCCACGCTGGAGGACGGAACAGCTTCCCGAGGGAGAATCCCACACTGACATTTGCTCTGGACCATCCCATCTAAAATCTCTCCCAAAATCTCCCCAGACACTTTCTGTGATCCTCAAAATCTCCTGTTAAAAGGCATTTCTGGGAATATGCTCTGGAGTGAGGATGCTGTTTTATTTGCTTTGGCTAAGGAAGGCCACTTTTCCTGGGATATTTTTAGAAAAAAGCGATTTTTAAATAACCTTGGTGCGCTGTTTGCCTGGGCACACACAGCCAGTGCAGGCTCCAGGAGATCCTGGAATAAAAAAGGAGTGTGCTGACAATCAGTGAGTGGAAAGAAAGGTCAATTCACTGAATCTGTGGGATCCAGCATTCCTACTGCACACACAGGTGGGGTTATTTGTCCCAAGAAAACTTGAAGAAAGGGCCATTTTTCCTGGGCAGAGCAGTAGCTGCAAAGTCTCTTTTGTGTGCACAAAGTTATTGATGCTCCTGTAACACGAAGGATAATCCACAGCTTCCTTTGTTAGAAACTGCCACAAAATCAGGGAATTCCAGGTGGCTTTGGGTTGGGAGGGACCCTAAAAATTGGCTGATTCCAGCCCTGCCATGGGCAGGACTCCTTCCACTGCCCCAGGCTGCTCCCAGCCTGTCCAACCTGGCCCTGGACACCTCCAGGGATGATTTAGGCCCAACTTAGCAGCTCTGTTTTGCTAAGAAAAGCCCTGAGAATCGACTCAGTGCTTCTACCAGGTAATGAAAAGCAGTTAATGAATGGATTTAATCTTCATTTAATCCAAAGCAACTGCTGACAGCTGACAGCAAAGCGTCCGTGCTTCCCAAGGAGGCACAAACAGAGAGTCTTTATTCAGCTGGGATCATCTATTCCACTTGAACCATGTCAGATCTTAATATATCCCCTAATTTTCCCTGGGATAGCTGTGGAGTCAATACTGTTTGACCTTTCCTTGCCTCCATGGGTGCTGTGCACGCTGGCAGGGCAGTGAGGAGGTTGTGGAAACTCAATCCTGGAGGTTTCAGCTGCCCTCAGAGCCCCGGGGATGCTCCGTGTCTGGCAGGAATTGGATTTTTGGACTTCCACCCTCTCCAACCAACACGTCCCGCCCTGTGCCTGGCACCACACACTTTGCTTCGTCAGAACATCAGAGAAGGCGACCAAAAAATTCACCAAAGAGTAAAAAAATACACTGGAAAACTTGGGAAGAGGGCAGGAATAACATGAGCTTTGCCAAAGCCCCCAGTTAGGGCTGGGGAAAATGAAGTTAAAAAGCTGGTGGGATCATCAGATACATAAAAACACTGGAAAATTCACCAAAGAATTAAAGAAAACTTGGGAAGACGGCAGGAATAACATGAGCTTCGCCAAAGCTGTTGTGCAAAACTTGTTAGGGCTGGGGGAAATGAAGTTCAAAAGCTGGTGGGATCATCAGGAAAACATAAACATCAAAGCATTATTTTCCTGATGTCTGGATATAGAGATTTTTGGGATAAAAACCCCCTGATGCACAACTTTCCCTTTCCCATTGATGCGTGAGTGAGGCCCAGTGAATCCCAGCTGTAATGAGAAATCCAAGGGCAGGGTGGTTTCTCTTCTGACATGGACTGGGTTTGATTCTGCTCATGGAGAACACAAGCAAGAAGTCCTGGAATGCAGCTGATCCTTTGTGGTAGTTCAGTGTAAAATTGGAGGGTGCCCTGGCTCGTTAAAAGATTTTTTGTATTGGTAATACACAAAATGTTGTGAGAAGTGGTTATTTTAATCACAGAACAGTGGAAGAAACTGAAGCAAATAAGTGACTGATAATCACATAGAGTTGTGTGCTGCAAACCCAATGTCCCCACATTTTATAAAGCTAACTTTGATCTTTTCTTCAATAATGTTTCATTTAGGCTCTCTTTGTCTGAACGCATTCATTTCATAGCAATTTCAATGCGTTTCTTTGTGGTCATTCCAGGGTGAAGCAAAAAAAAAAAAAAAATCCAAAAAGCTAAGAAAATAAAAAAAAAAAAAGGGTAAAAATTTGTTTTTNGCTAAGAAAATAAACAAATAAAATGTGTAAAACTTTGTATTTAGGTTTATGTTTTTGGGTTTTTTTCCCACATGAGAAATGTGAGGGATCCATAAAAGCTGGAGAACATCAGTGATCGCGAACACAGAACCTTCCCGGGCACAAAAAATAAAAGGGTTTGGAGCTGTTGAGCAGTCACCTGACTTCAATTTACCTTGAAAACAATCCCAAAATCACAGAATGGGCTGGGCTGGGGGGGATCATCCAGCTCCAATCCTTGCCCAGGGAC
>VWZN01000235.1:57172-75894 GCA_013396955.1 Regulus satrapa
ATCATTAATTTAATATGTAAAATATAATAACTATATATAAAATACAAAATATTAAATATTAAGAATGTAAAAATATTTTGCTCTGCACTGAACGGCTTAATTAAAACGAGCATTTTTAATTGCCCCAGTGCCAGCTCACTGCACACCAGCCCAACCAGCTCCAAACCTGAGCTGTTCCTACCTTTGAAAGCAGTCTGATACCTGTACCAAGGTTTCTGCTCTCCCATTTTTTGGGAATTGTTTAGGGTTGGAATTGAACCAGCCCGTTCAGGAATCCCCCGGAGGAGTCCCGAGGAACACTCAGGGCTCGGTGGCCACAGGCTGGACTCACTCCTGGAGGCTCTTCCCAACCTGAGCTGGGATGAATTCATCCCTGAAGAACAAAAATCCCTGAGGATTCCCTGTGGTTCTGCACACCCAGCACGGGGATGGACGGAACCCTCTGACATTTCCATTTTCAGATTTTATTTTTATTCTTTTCCCAGCCCCTTCAGCCCTGCTAGTCAGGAACCTGCACCAATAAAATGACACGAAGGTGATTTCCATGGAGAAAAACTGATTTATGCCCTGCCCTACAATCTTTTAACCCATCTTGGTGTGAAATTCCCAAAGTTGGGAGCGATTAAAGCTTGGATAAATTCCACCCTCCCAAAATGCAGAGAACTCTGGAAAGCTCTGCACAAAAAAACCCCACAAAAAATTAAAACAAAACAAGGCAGGAAAAAAAAAGGAATTTGTTTTTAACGCTCATCCCTGGCTGTTCACTCTGGATTTATTACTATATTTATCAATAATATCAATAATATGAATATAAATAATACTATTATAGAAATTGTTAATATATAATAAAATATGATGACATAATATTGTAATATAATTATATTATTACAATATTATTACATGTAATAATTATTTAAAATAGCAATTACATTATATAATATTTATTAATTAATGTACATATATTAATTTAATAACATCTTTATTATGAACACCCAGGATACTGCTCCAGGCTTTCCACCACATGGATTCTTTTTATTTTAATTTTTTTTTCCCAAGGGAAAGGTGGCACAGACCTGCTTTGTGTCAGCACGATGGCAGCACACAGATTTTGTCAAAATTCAGGGTAATATTTGGTGTACACCAGAAATCAGCTAAGAATGATGTCACTGTTACCCAAACCTTTCCCAGGGAATTTTATTAAATGGAATATTATAGCAATACGTTAATGAGAAGAGGAGGAACTTCACATCCACTTTATTTTAAGGGAATTTGGAACAAGAAATGAGGAATTGTCTTTCAAGTCTCAAGTTTCAGGCTTCCAAAAAGCTGAGATTATTCAACACAGCTCTGCAATGATTTTATAATGAAGATGACATGAATTTCAGGAATCTTTGATAGAAAACGTTCCAAAAATATCGACTAAACAGATGCAGAAATTGAGGAGGAAATAACTATTTGTAAGTGTTCAGTTCCTGCTGTACGTTATTGACTTAGAGGTTACCTGGGAAATGGAAATTTGGGAAAATAAAGATGTAATTTAAAAAGAAAAAAAAATTGAAGAGAATTCTTTCAAAAACTGATGTGAAAATTCAATTAAATCAAACAAATTATTTCAATTTAAAAAAAAAAAAAAACAGAAAAAAAATCAAGATTCCTGGAAATCTGGGACAAGGGTTGCAATAACCATTTTTGAATAGCCCCGGATCTCCACTCGTGTGGACACCAAAAAATGAAGCAATAAATGGCAAAACCAAAACCCATCCTCCCATATTTTCAGCGCAGGGGTCTCACTAAACAACATCAACCTCCTTTGTACCAACACCTGAAGTTGAGGACGGAGCAATATTTCAATAATTTGAATTATTCAGCCTGAGTTCCTGTGCAGGAGAATGTCAGAACCGCAGCAAGATTGCAAATTAAACCCATAAATTAGGATTTTGTGCCAAAGTAGTAATCATGTGACTGTGCTATTTTTAGACCCTTGGAATTCTATTTTTTTTCCTCCAAGTGCTCCTTTTTCAACTGTTTATTGAATTACGTAGCTCTGCTCAGCAATTTCCCTGATGAAAATACACTTTAAGGTGTTAAAAAAATATATGGGAACAATAAAAATCAGCTCTTCAGACACCTCAGTGCAAACCCTCCTGCCTTGTCTGGCATAAATGGAATAATATTGGAGAGGATGCTACAAATCTGATTAATCTCTCCATTAGCAGATAATTACTTCCTAATTGAATGTAGAAGTATTTGGAGAATTTGGCCCCACTATTTTATTTGAGAGAGTTTTCTCTGCTTTCTAAAAAGAGAAAAAAAAAAAGATGCAAAAGTTCAGGATATATTAAAAAAAAAAAAAGAAAGTGGTTTTAATCCTTTTAAATGCCAAATGTTTCCTTCTTGCTACAGCAGAGATTTATTAGTGATGAGTTTAATCATTCTGAAATCAATCTCGATGAAGATTTGTATACATGACCTTTCCTGCTCTGCCCTGAGTCAGCTCTTTCCTGAATTCACCATTTGATTTAAAAATATTCCTGCTCACCCTGCCGTGAAAACATCACCTTTGTTTGGGTATTTAAGAGCAGGAAGGCCCATATAAAGCGATTTTTCGTGTATTAATTGAGAGCAGGACATGGGGATTGAAATGCAAATGGAAAAAAAAATAAAAATCCTGACCTTTTTCCTCATGAAGCGTTAGACTGAAGGTGGGTCTGTTCATCTTGTTCGCTCCAAGCTGGAAAAGAAATCAGTTCAAAACAGAAAATAAACAACAGCGAGCAACACGCTCCACTCAGGACGTTAAGATCCCAATATTCAATGACTCTTAATTATTTCTTTGTATTTAGAAACACTTTAAAAAGTTTCATAGGATAAATGATGAAATAACTCTTTCCATTTCTCGTTTTGCACACATTTCATTTCTATCAAACATCACAGTGTGGCCAAAAAAGAGAAATCTAATTTTTTTTTTACAGAATCAGCCTTACTTATTTAATTAAATCTGAATTCTGGCAACAGAATGATCAAAATGATCACAGATGATCAAAATTCTTGGCTGTACACACCCCCCTACTGCTTTTAAATAAAATTTTTGTGCTTCAGGAGAGTCTGGCTGCCCCAGGCCCTTCACTCAGATTTACTTTTCAGCAAGCCAAGGGATTTTTAGTCCCCTAAAAGGAGCAAAAAGTGCCTCAAAGTTGGTGTCTGTGTATGAATTCTTCCATAGCAGTGATGTGTTCACACCATCACCTTAATAAAGATAAATTTCCTTGGCCAATACAGTGTGAGCCTGGCTCCTGGAAAATGAAACAGGTGATGTTAGGATAAAATATTCCCTGCTGAAACATTCCTCAGAGGGGATTCCCCATGCAAACACAACAAATTTATTTTTCATAAAATCCAAGCAAGGTGGTGCTGCTCAGCTCTGCCCTGCCAGGTACCCCTGGCTTTGCTCTGAAAAAAAAACCCCCTGGTTTTCCTCTGTGAGAAATACCCCCAAGGCAGACAGAAAAACTTTGATTCTCTTCAGAAGGAGCTCAGCAAAAAGGTGAATCACAGTCAAGCTTGACAAGCAGAAGAGAATTCCACCAGCCCATCAAAGCAGGGAAAAGAAAAATGAGATTAAGGCCCAGAGGCACCCTGAAATTAAAACCATGTGGCCCTTTAAGGATGCAGCACATCCAAGAGTTGGGGAATAAAGCCCCAAAAATGATAAAGAGCCTGGAAAATGCTTCATCCCAGCTGAAGGACAATCCACATCCTCCAACTCCACCAGTTCCTGATCCTCCAAAAGCTCCACAAAACAGCTCTGGAATTGCCTAACGCAGCTGTTGAGGGTGTTCCGCTCCAAAAAGTGAATTATTGGGGGAGATGTGGGCAGAGAACCACTGGGGCAACTCTTCAGCACAAGGTATTTCAACATTTCAGCTGCAGGAACTGATTCCTCCTGTTCCTCTGCAGCAGCTCCTGGACTCGGCCAGCTCTGAACCTGAATTGCACTCAGTGTGGAATAGGAGCTTTAAAAAGCATTTTATTTCAGAGAATTAAAAAAAAATTCCTTTCTACTGCACACCTTCAACTGAAAGGCGTTGTCAGGAATTGGAGAAGGTTTGCAGGGAAATGAGACAAATGGAATCCCCAAATTAAGGTGATGGAATTCAAGTGAGGATATGAACCAAGAGGGAGCAAAATGCTCAGCCCATGGCCAGCAGGGAAGGTCAAAAATCCTGACATTTTCTCTGGAAACTCCTTCTTTGTGTGTCTTTAAAAGTTTCCTGACAGTGATAGGTAAAATATCCCAGTTTTCCATCCATATTTGCAGTCAGATATGAGGTAAAACAAAAAACCCTTGGCCCGTTTGCTCTTTCCATTTCTCCTAAATTACACTTGGTGCAAACTGAACTTGCTTTTTTAGTTGCTTGGGGTTTTTTTTGTTTTGGTTTTTTTTTTTTTTTAAATCTACAGAGCAACCCCCACCACTGCTTTGATAAAACCCTCTTATCTCTTTTTTTCTGCCCATCCTACAGTGTTCCCTTTTTTCCTACAATAAACAAACCCAACCCTTTCAGCTGTTCTTTAAGAGCCCTGATTTCTAAATCTGGCACGGGCTGGTTGCTCTGCTTTGCATTCCTCTGGCTAATACCTATTTAAACAAAATTTATTTATTAAAATTCAATCAATAGACATTAAAGTTATTTTTTAAATAAATATCTCAATATTTTAAATTTTTTAAAAAAATTATAAGGGTAAATCCAGTATTGCAAAACCCCTCCTGCCTTTGACCTCACCAAGAGCAAACACAGACCAAGAAAATGGGGATATTTTTATTTATATCTCAGATATTATCTGGGATATTTTTAAAACATGAAGGGATTCCAGTGGAAGGAGAATCCCAAAGGGATTAAAGCTCATCCCAGTCCATCCCCAGGGACACCTTCCACTATCCCAGGTTCCTCCAACCTGGCCTTGGACACTTCCAGGGATGAGGAATCCACTTTATTTTTTTTTTTTTGAAAAAATTCCTGTGCCAGGGCCTCGCCATCCTCACAAGGAAGAAGAGATTTAAATAAAATTCCACCAAGGAATTTTGAGAGCTTTTGTGCCAGCTCTCAAACGAAAGGATTCCAAACAAGTTGTGCCCACCAGTGATTCTGTGGGAATGCTGCACACATCAGTTCAGAGGGGATCAGACAGAATTCCACATTTCCTCAGAAGAAGGAAGTCCTAATAAGAATGAAAATGTGTTTAAAATCCTTATTTTGAGCCAACAAACATTGTCCAGCCACTCCAGTGACTCACTAAGATGCCCGACACTACTGTAGACAGAACTTTATTCAAAAATAAAAACACACCCCTTCCTTCAACTGGGCCACTTCAGATTAGGGATCTCTTCAGCCTTTTCTGGAGGGATTTAAAAAAGCTTTGGAGAAATCTTAAAGCTATGGAATTAGCCTGGTATTTATAGCTCCGTTTCCAAGCGTGTTCTTTGAGCTTCCTAGGACGTTCCTTTTCCCCATCTGCTGGTTGTTGACATGGTGTAACCTTGTATTTTGATGAGGAAAATCTCTAAAGAATAAGAGCATTTGATTTGATATTGTGCTGGAGAGGTCTGGCTCCATCTCAGGCAGCTCCACTTTGCTCCTCCAACATCATCCGGGGCAGGAATGGTGCTGCAGATTTTCCAACAGAGAATTGGAGTTCTATTGTTTGGTTATGTCAAAATATATTTCTCCCAATCATGACTAATGCTCCACGTGAATCCACAGCAGCACAAAATGGTGGGGTTTTTTTTTCCCATTAAAATGCTGTGCTTCACATGCTGGCTGGATACAATCTCTTCAATTGGGGTCAGGAAAGTTTTTTTCCTTTGTTTTCTTATCCAAAAAAATCCATGTTTGGGTGCACTTGGTCTGTCTTCCACCAAGGTGTGAACTGCTCAACTGTTTCCTTTTCTACATCAGCACCACCAAATGTTGAAGATGCCTGATCTTCTGTTGGTTTTTTTAAAACGTTCCCTCAAATATTTTGTCTCAAAACCAGTAAAACTACAAAAAAAAATCAAAACAAAACTTTCCCAGCTCAATAAATGCACTGAATTACTTTCGAATACTCACCTACATTGCTTCTCATGGTCTTGCTTCAAGTTATCTTGGGGATCTTTAGGGTTTTTAGGATTCCTGCTGCACTTTGAGCTTTGCTTTAGACAGTCTCCCGTGGTGCTCTCGCTGATGGGCTCTGTCCATGGGGGTCGGCTCCAGCCCTCATCTGAGGAACTCCTGCACCCCTCTCACAGCTGCTGAGAGAATCACAGCGTTCCCATGAGAACAACCGGCCAAATGTTTCCATTCCACTTCTCCTGATTGCTCTGCAAGCCCCCATCACCATTATTTTGTGTATTATTATTATTATTTCCACAAAGGAAGATCTGTTTCTGAGGTGTGGCGTCGATTGGAAGTGAAGAGCCACCCAAAAACCCTCCAGAGTAAAGACAAAAAAAGCTGAGTTTTGGAGGTGTGGTGCTGCAGAAGGCATTGGTGAGGTGGAAAGTTCCACCAGCACCACTGATGAGATAGAAATGATGAGCTGGAAATGAGGTAGAGGCCATTGGTGAATCCCCAGTTGGAACCCGGAGCCTGAGGACTCAGCACGAGCACAGCTGGGCATCAAATTCACAATAATTGGGGGATTTTACCTTTTTTCCCCAAAGGAATCTTTCATTCAAACCAAATGCAACGCCAACGGTTTTGGAATCCTTCAGAAAATGGGAAGAATTAGTTGTGATTTTCAAATCACCTCTTTGGGATCTCTTTTAAAGCCATTTATCACCACAGTGAAGGTCTGGGGTTGTTGTCCAACAACCTTCTCCTGCCAGGGAAAACCCTGGCAGAAAATGGGAAATGAAAAATTTCAGATGAACCAAACAAACAGGGCATAACACAACCCTGGGAGAACAAAAGTCACCAAGTGCTCTGGCTGCAAAACCAAATACAACATTTCCTATGATTATTTGAATATCTTAGCAAGGTTCAGAAGCAAAACCTGCAGTTTGGCTTCACTGATGTCATCAGTATCCCAAATTTAACTGGGTTTTCAATTGATCTTCCCAATTTAAGTGCAAAATCAGGGCCCAGCATTTTGTAAAAATGGGCATTAATGACTCTTGGTTGTCTCAAACTGCATTTACCAACCTGGCAGAGCCTTTCAGGAATGGGTTTTTTCCACATGCAAACTACTTAAAATATAAATGATTAACTCTGTAAAGTTCTTCCCCAGCCAATATGACTTTATAAATGACACCCTATAAATTATGAATATGTATTTAGATTTTCTTAAGCGCCGTGGCTCTAGAAAACATCAATGTTTAGGTTCTACAGAGGGTTTACCTGTTTTTAATACCAAGCATTAACAAGGAACATTCAGTCCATAAATATTATTGAATATACAGATACTACTGAATGGAAGCATTTCAAAACCGTGACCATTTTATGCAGGTTATTCATGTAATTATAATTTATCTTCACAATAACAAAAACAGACAGAAAGATGGTATAACCTTCCACTAAAGAATTTGCATAAAAATGTATTTTAGATCATAATTTCACTATGGATGTAACATTCTTCATATAAAATTCTATATTAATGTTTAAACACATTGAGAGGTATTGATCAGAGACATTTTTATGAAGAATTCCCCATGAGCACAGAATGCTAATCACAGCAACCACTGTAAAACTCTAATTTACTGGAAACAATTCCAATAGATGGATGAAAGAACCCAAGAATAAAACCTAAAGTCAGAGCAGTGCTTCAAAAATCTGGGTCACATGGGCTAAGGAGCAGCAGGGAAAGGAACTTCCTCTAAAGGCCTCGAGAAATCCACAGCAAAGCATCCTAAGAATTCATTTAAATGAATCATCTGATTTGGAATTTATCAAAATTAAACAGCAACAAGGAATTAATGATAAAAGCATCTCTACTGAGCGTATGAAAATGGACTTACACAGTAAATTTGGGGTTGATTTTTTGATTCCATGCACATCCTAACAAGAAACTTCCCAAAAAGTTGCAGGAATCCAGCGGTGACTTTATTTCTGGGGGAGCCACATCTGTTTTTTCAGAGCCTTTGGCTGTCTCCTTCTTTTGTGAGCTTCCTATTTACATAACAAGTCTGTGCTAACAGATTAAAAAAATCCTGTCCCCATCTAATCTCTCCAGATACAAACAATATTCTTACAACTACAGTATTTGGAGGATCTAAAATTAAAGACACTTTTTAGGAGCAAACATGAAAAATACCAAAACCTGTTATTCCTTTAAGAGCAACAAACTGAACTTTTTAATTGTGTGCTGTCACAAATGAGTAAAAAAAAGAGGGTGGCAGTCAGCCAGATCTCTTTTTACATTAGCTGGGTTTTAAATGTATTTCTTGTAATCAAATAACTTGATTATTGGCTGTTTCTCAGGTTATTTTTCTAATTTACTCTGTGGCATAACTGAAAACCTCTCCTCCAAACCAGTTAATTCCCAATTAGAGCCACGAGCTCCATGCTGGAAAATAAAAGCAACAGCTTTTGTTTGGGAGCATCCAGTTCTGATTTTCTTTACAGTAGTTGTTCTTTTTATTTTGATAAGGGGAAAAATAAAAATTCGCACAAAATTCTATTTATTCATTGCACTGCCTTTCATTTCAGAGAAATGAGAGAAACCCTGACTGGTTCGGGTGGGAAGGGACCTGAAATCCCATCCATTCCCACCATCCCAGGTGGCTCCAAGCCCTGCCCAACCTTGGGCACTGCCAGGGAATGGGAATTTCCTCCATTTCCCGGGCTGTCAGAAAGAGAGAATTCACCTACCTGAAATCAGGAAGACTGGTGGGTGTAATCCTTTAGGATTTGGTGGTTCTTGGAACTTTTGGGAAGAATTGGAGAAGTGCTGTTTCTTCAAGTCTTTGTGGGTTTGTTTTTTGCTTTTTTTGCCCGTTTTGTTGCAATAAAGCCTCTTCTTCCTGCAATAAAATACACGTTAGACTAAAAGGAGATTTGCAGAAAAGCAAATTATTCCTCTGGAAGGATCTCTGTCTTCAAAATGCCCGTGCACACAGAACCAGGAGAATCCCCTGCACTCCAGGCAGGGCGCAGGTCTGGCTGTGGTCCTTCCTCCCCTGCTTTACACTTGTAGAGAATTTAAGGCTGTAAAAACAGAGCCCACACAGCTGGGAGAATGGAGAAAAGGACTTGAAAATGAGATATTCTTGAGAGGATGCACCACAAAAACTTCAGAGAACTAAAATAGCAAAAGGACGCCCAGTTTTGCTTATTTATATACACATCTCTTTATATATACACTCACGCACATGGACATTTCTATAAATTAATATAAAAACCCCCAAAGTAGTTCAGAACCACTGAAAGTAGGTTAGAGACTTGGAGACTTTTTCTTTTTTTTCCCCAAATACCTCGCAGATTTTCCCCCTAAACCAAGCAGAATTCCACGACTCGAACGTGTGAAGGGGAATCATGACCTCGGTCTAAACACAGCCTCGTATTTAATTTTATTAAATATAAAAAAGTGGGAGGAAAATACACATGATGTGTTCATGGGGACCATCACAGGGCTCGCAGGATTTGCAGGTTTCCCCAATTCAGACCCAATCCAGAAGGCCCGGCCTAAATCAATGCTCTGCTCAGCAGAAACCCTGAAAACTCCGACAATGGATTTTTTCTTTCCCTTCCTCCCCCATTTTCCTGGAGTTGGAGGGAATTCCTGCGGAGGGAATTCCCGAGGAGGGAATTCCTGAGGTGCAGTCCCCGTCTCTGTCAGAGGGCACAGCTCATCCCCGCGCTCCATCCCTCGTGGATCAGCCCAGGGGAGGCGATTTGGGTTTTTCTGCTGGATTAAGACTTAACCCAGATCCTTCCCTAATCCCTGCGGCTGCAGGAACGCTTGGGCTGGAGCAGCAAGGAGAGGCACAGGGACACAGCGAGGAGAAAGAAACTCCACGTGGAAAGAGCAGCAGGCGCTTGGAGAAATCCAGGATGTTTGCTCATTTCAATTCCAGGGGCCAGCAGCGCTGGAAATCTCTTGGTGGGTGAATCTCAGTGAGGTCGCTGCTTAAATAAAAGTAGTGTTTATTTATTTACAGCTTCCTAATTCTACGTTTTTAACTGTTATAATGCCAAAGAGCGAGGAAATGACTAAAAAAATCTGAATAGCCGACTGTTGTTGGGAACAATAATCTTGCTTTCATGCTGATTAGAATTCCCATCTATTATCTGAGCGTTTGCTAGGCACGGTATCTGGAGAAAATGAAGTTAAAGCAGAACAGATGGCAGAAGAAAAAGAAGAAGCAGCTATCCCACCTTCCAAGGGTACCTTTGCAGGAACATATGGCCCTTCCTGGGCTTTTGTACCACAACAAGTTGGCCAGATGAACAGAACTTCAAAAACCAACTGGAACTGCCTGACGCCGCCGCGGCGCACGTGGCAAACAGGGGAGCTCAGAGAAACACCAAAAACCAGGCAGGTCCTTCTGAGGAGGCAATTCAGAAATCAGCTGCAAGGCCAACAAACCATCACACTTCCTTAAAGGACGTGACACACCGTTACAAATCCAACGTACTGACACATTTCCCTTCTGTATGTGATATATATAAGGCTAACATACCAACATATTTACTTTACATATGTAATATATAGATATAATTAAAATTTTGCAAAGGTTTGGCAATGCTGTCATTTGAGTGGCTGTTGCTTTGAGCACATAGGATGTAAGAAGGGATATTATCTATTTTTTTGTAATCTTCAGTTACAGAAAAAAAAAGAAAAAAATGAAAAAAAAGGAGTTTTAACTTGCAAGGGGAAAAAGTGAGACGTCAGTTGAGTCAATATTTCAATCCTGTAAATCCTGACTGGCTGATACCTCTTGGACATTCTCTACATCTTGATGAAGTTCATACTCAGGATTTAGACTCATAAACTCTGGAGAATAAAGGTCTTTCCAACAATCACACATCCCAACTTATTTTGGTTTTCTCAAAACATCTTAGAATTAAATCTGATGAATAATTTACAAATTCTTTTCATTCATCCGTAACACAGCACTCTGAAAACTTGATTTGTTTCCCTCAGCCCCTTTGCATACCTGGTGTACAAGCACTGCTGTTTTCTGGCTCACAATAGAAATGTAATCAACTTTTCTCCTCCACTGATCTTTAATTTAATATAGAGATAACGAAGAAACTGATGAGAGCTGAGAAGATAAACAAAGAATTTGAGGTCTGTATAAATGCCAATTTGGCTTTTCTACTCTTTCTCCTAAACTAACATTGCTAAAGAATGAGTTAGTAAAAAATTCAGCTGTTACTAGTCCATAATTACAAATAATTGGTTTTTTTTTTTTTTTTTTCAATCACAGAAGCCCAGAAAGTTTGGCTTGGAAGGGATCTGAAATCCCACCCAGTCCCACCCCTTCGGTGGCCGGGGGGGCTCAGGCTCTCTCTTTAGTGACTCTTCCTCAGCCTTATCAGAAGAAGAAATTTCACGCAGCAAGCACCACACCAACAGTTTCTATTTTTGCCTCATGACACTGTATCATCACATAATAAAGCTCCTTCTTTTAGACAAGACATTATGCCATTGTTTAAAATTAAATCCTCCCCAAAGAAAATAACATAAACTTCCCTCTACTCTGTTACTTCTTATTTAAAAATTCTTGGCGCAAATCTCCCTGACTGGCAAATCTTGATTATTTTAAACTCTCTTGCAGGGCAGATGCTGCCATGGGAGCAGAGAGGAGACTCCAGCAGACTCTGCTCTGGATTCAGCTGAAACGATCCCAGAACTGGAAAGGCTGAAAAAAACCCACAATGGATTTCCAGGGGGAAGGAATTTCATCCCAGTTCCAGCCCTGCCGGCTCTAGGCCGCCTGTGTCGTTGTCACTCTACTTCCTCCGAGCAGTTCTTTCAAAGTGATGCTGCTAATTAGTACAACTAATTGTCCAGTTCATTGATAAAAGTATCAGGGAGGAATGTGAATAATCCCCAGGCACGGGGCTCCTAAAGCAGAATTGAGTTTCTGGAATTCTGATTCTATTCTCGCTAAGGTTAATGGATGGTTTCCCTCTGAGTTTAATATAATTCACACTGGATCACTCCTGAGTCTATATTTATATAAAAATGCCCCACTATTTCAATCTGTTTGATCATTTTTAAAAGATCTCTCTTATTTATTCAGAAATAGAGCTCAGAATTCTATAAACATTTAGCCTAGGATTGAATGAGTTTTCAGAAAGCTTTGAGAGATTTTAAGAAGTCTGGTTTTAAGGTATTTCTAAGTAAATGGGACTAAATAATCAAATAATCCTCTGCTTTTTAGAAATATGTATCACAACAGCACTAAGGCCAAAGAGAAATATGAAATATTATTAATGACAAATGTACCAAATGTCACTGGGGAAAAGCAGAGAAAAAACAAAGATTTAAAGGTTTCAAGGTGTATGACAGCCAATCAACAACAGAGAGAACCAAATTCCAGATTTTTTAAGTATAAACAGAAGGATTTCCACATCAGCAGAGAACACAGAGGAAAAGGATCTGAGAATAAAACTTTCAGCAGCAGTGAATGGGCAACTTGGTTAAACCTAGATTTGCTTTTTTATTTCATCATTTTATATGAAGTTTTCTCTATGACCAAAAAAAAACCCAACCCCTTTCAAGTTAAAGGAACTTTTAATAAACAACATGTTGAATAATTTTAATTGCTTTGCTTAAGTTAGCTTAAGAATTAAATGGTATTAATTTAATAATTAAAATACAAATGTAATAACATCACAACCTTACGATATTGTATGGCTCTAAGAACAGTGAACTGCAAAATGTCAATTTAATGACTGAGTTTTTCCTCCCTCACAGGAACCACAATTAAAGTGTCCCAGTTCCTTCACTCTCAGCCTGTTTTTTACACTTTCTGGCTTCAGGCATAATAAAAGATGAAGTTTCTGACCCCTGAAGCTTTTGTTTCCTCTCCTGTGCTTGCAAAGTTCCCTAATTCAAAGGCCTGGCAGGAAGGAGTTAAAGGGAGCTTCCAGATGAGAGACTCCCAAGGAGAGTCTGAGACATCTGTTCAGGGAGAAAAAACTTGAAATTCCCTCAGAATTCCATCAGATTGGACTCGATGGACAATCAGATCCCGTGGCAACGGGGATCTGGGAGAGGAGAAGATTCCTCTTCCATCCAAGAGCTCCAGCACCAATGGAGAGCTCAGAGAACTCTTCCCAAATTCTGGGAAGCAGCCTTGATGTGATGAGAAGAGCAGATCCCAACCAAGCCAAATTTAAAAGATCTCCATGGTCCCATCAGCTTCCAAAAGTTCACGGCTGGAAATAATTCCATACACAAAGAACTTGGTTGGATTTTAAAAGCACCTTTCAAGGGATGGCAGCGCCGTGCCAGGGGAGAAAACTCCTATCAGCTTTGTTGAAATGTGCAAAAAACGGCAACTAAACCTAAACGAAAGTGGGACTTAAAATAACCTCAGACTGGAATTCTACTTGGGGTGAACGTGATCAACAAGTGTGAGGAGCAGGATCTTCATCTGAGCAACCAAAGCCTACGAGAATGCCAACAAAAAATGGTTTGGAACATAAAGACAAAATGAGGCCATTCTCTAAATGGCACAAGAGCATAGAAATTGCCTATTTTAGCTCCTGCTCAGTTGCAGAGAACAGATGGAAACATTTCCTTTGGACAACAAGAATTATTCCTTGATAATTCAGTATTTCTCCCTAATATCCAAATAGCCTGAAAATCAGTAGGAGCATCTTTAATTTTCCATGAACTGAGATCTGTGCACCTATTGGGGCTCCTTTAACATCATTACTGAACAGATTTTACATCAGTTGTAACTCTGTCAAACAGAAGCTTTCAGCAGTCTCATAATATAGATATATATATATATACTTATTATTATTATTCTTGTTATTATTTTCTTGATATTCTGCATTAGCAGCTTCAAATAACAGTGCCCAGGTCTTTCCTCAACTCAGGTCCTTGCAGGTAACAGTTAACTGGTACTAAGTGCAAGGACTGAATTAGCAAATCTCAAGTAGGGTTACAAGGAGTCAACACAAGGCAGATACAGGCTCCTGAATTATTTATTTTCTGAACTATAAACATGTCCTCTGCTAATCCACCAGAATTAAGAATCTACTCGTGCAGGCAGATGCTCATTTTTCATAGCAGGGCTTCACTACAAAGAGGAGTAAATTTACTCAAGGTAAGAATTCATCCTAAAACACACATGGAAATGCCTTAAGTGCACACACCAAAACATTTGATTTTTAATGCTGCAGGTCAGCCCAACTGAGTACACGATGGTGAACACAGGAGGGTAAAAAAATTTTGTTCCTCGGCACCTTCAAGTATTTTAGGCAGCAGATAAAAAAAGAGCAGCTTAAACCAAGGTTTTCCCTAACAGACTTTTGGTTCACTTATCCAAAGAAACATAAAACACAGAAAATATGAATTTGCCTGGAACAAGAGTGTACTCTCACGTCCTTCAAATGATCATTAAGGGCTATTACTGTACCTATTCACCAAAATATTTTATATCTGTCTTTCACCCCGCTGGATGTAACCACATCATTTTGTGGCAGAACTCATGTGACAGCACAAACATCCCTTCTGCTTTATTAATGGAATTAATTTTTGGTTCCAACCCCAAACCCACAAGCAGCTCTAAATTTGTTGCGACCACACCCTGAACGGCAGCTTGGGCTTGGCAAAAAAAGTCTCAAAGCTGCAAATAAAAAAATTGGGGAAGGAATTCCTGGCTGGGAGGGAGGTGAGGCCCTGGCACAGGGTGCCCAGAGCTGCCCCTGGATCCCTGGCAGTGCCCAAGGCCAGGCTGGAGCACCCTGAACAGTGGAAGGTTCATGGCAGGGGTGGACTGGGATGAGCTTTAAGGTTCTCCCAACAAGAATTTCTGTACAATTTCTGTACCTCTGGATAAATTCTGCCAGTAAATTTGATAAAAATCCATTTTTTATAGTGTGTTTTTCCAGCTGCTCTTTCCGAATACGGCAGACATAAAACCAATAAAGAGGAACAGGATCTTGTTTTAACGTTTGCTTTCAAATTTTTGTGTGATCAGCAGCAGGAGTTGATTTGGGAAGGGCTCTGGATGCAACCAGGGTGTGGAGTCATCCTGAAGAACAGATCCACCACACCTTCACCGTAATGATTTTCTCTGCCCAAAATGATTGCAGACACAGGCAGGGACTTGAGAGAGGATTTTGGAGAAGCTGAGCCAAACTGCAAAGTCTCTTCACGCGGAATTGAAAATTGTTTTTTAAAATTTCCCACTCTTCAAGAGTAACACTCTAAAAAAACTGAAATCCATGAAGCTTTCTGGAACTCCAGCAAGACGATTTAACACTCTGTGCTGCTCTGAAGTTAAGGTCACACATTCTGCCACCGTGTTGTGCATGAATTTTGATTTCCCTCAGCATGATGGTATTTGACATTCACGGAATCAGCTCAGGTTAAGGCAAACGGTGAAATGTTGCATCAGGTTGTATTTTAATAATTGCAATGGAGGGTTTCAGGTATTTTGCACTATTGCAGAGGCAACATGTGTACATTTACATGCAGTGACTGTTGTTTCCAAGGAAAAGCCATTCAGTGATTTACAGCCACAGCACTCAGGCACAATTATCAGCTTTGAAACCCATCAATTTAATCTTTTTTTTTTTCCCCCCTTTCTTGCTTGCTTTTAGCTGGCACTAGCACAAGGAGCTCTGGCATAGACTGTTTTCAGTTTGTACACATTTCAAGCCAGTGTTGATTTCCTGGGACAGACGATTTCCAATTGCCACGTTCCCTTTAACTGAGCAGGATTTGCAATGGTACAAGATTTCTTGTATTTTTAACTCTTGGGCTTCCAAACACTCAAAGCAAGGCTCCTTTTCACTTTCCATTAAAAAGTGACTTTTTCTCTCTCAAACCACTGAAAAGTCTAACAGGGCTATTGTGTCTTCTTTCCTCTCTTTAAATTTAATAAAGTGCCAGGCATAGAATTTAACTCTGGGCTTAGTTTTTGTTCTTTAGAAGGGACAAAAAGGAACAAGCATCCCATCAATTCTTGGTAGCTTTCGGTGTAACATCAATACAATTTACCAGATTCTTCTACTTTTTTAGGCAAAAATTGATATTCCTGATCAGGTGCCAGAGAGTTTTCTGGAATGTTAATTGTGAAGTAAACTTCTTTCTGGTAGTGCTCTGCAAATCCTTGGAGTTTTGGTGAACCAAAAGAGCTGGTGAAATATTTTGGTGAAATAAAACAGCTGAAGAGAAAGTTTGGGTCCTTTCAGTCTTGTCCTCTGCTCCGAATCCATCCAGAGGTACCAGAAGCGACACCCACTGAAAGCTTTTAATTAAAAAATTAAATTGTCCTAATTAGGCAGCCAGCAGGCCCTAATTCTACTAATATTCTACTAATATTACATTCAGGAATAAGCATTCTTAAGTTGGAGCTTAGGAAATGTTAAAAGCAAAAAGCAGCCAGGCCCTGGAGATCACCAACCTTTGCATTTGAAACCACACCAAGACCACGCCTTTGAGTGAAAAGGAGAAAAAAAATTGCAATTTTTTTCTGATGTTCAAAGGGTGCCTTGAAGGTGTCACGGGTTTTCAGCTATTTTAGTGCATTTTCTTTAGAAGCACAGATCAGATTTTTGGTTTATTGTATTATTTTGCTCTCTAGCCTTGAAAGCATCAACTCAGCATCCTGAGCTTTCAGCTTTCAGGGATATTCTGTCTGAGGATATTTCTGACAATATCTCTGGACAAGGACAAACTCCATTTGGACAAATCCAGATGTGCCAGGTTGTCCCACCACTCACTTCTGTTGGCCAAACCCTGAATTTAGGAATTCATTAAACTTAAATCATCAAGTTGCGGATGTTGCGGCAAGATCTACTGGCAGAAGAATTCATGTTTATTTTCTTTACACCTTCAGATGAAAACCTCATCAGAAACATCTTCAATACTCCTTCAAAATCTTTATTTTTGACTTTTTATGGGAGCTACAGAATCGTGGAAACGAACAGCAGGGATGGCTTCAGCACTGACAGTGTTTCCAGATGAGTTCAAGGACAGGTGAGAAGAAATTTAACTGGTTTGGAATCTCTGTCCTAGAGCACATCTTGCAAAACCCTGGTGCAGAGTTACCTTAATGTCTGAAAAGCAGAAGAAGGGTGAGGGATTTGGAATGAGGGGCCTTTCCAGAATGCAGGAATGGAGCACTGAAGTTCAGTCATCACAGAGCTCTGTCTGTGATTTGGGCATGTAACTGAAATGCTTTTTCAGCTCTGCCATCAAGAGTCAGGACTCCAGGACTCAGCAATTCCAGCTGGACAATCCTCAATCTGTCTGCTTTAAAATCACCTTTTTATCATGACTGAACCACACTTAATTCACTGCTAGAACACACAGTTCAATCCTAGATTCATATTTGATAAATTTCTATTTCCACCTAAACAAATCATTCGCTGTCGTGTCAGTCCAGCAGATCTTTTGTATGCTGTGGTTTGGGGATTTTTCCCTCCCTTTTCAGCAAATACTTCCCATTATTGAAAATATTCCATGAACTTGAATCTAAGCTAAAATTTAAGGAGCACAGCCCAGCTATTCCAAGAAGGAAGTGTCTGTAATCCTCACAAGCTCTCCTTGCCCCTTCCCTTCATTCCACTTTTCAGGTTCACTTCCCAGGCTCAGGAGTTAAACTGCTTTCAGCCTCTTACATCCTTCTACATTCAGGGATTGATGACAGAGGGGGAAGCCAGGCCCTTCTTTCCTTCCAGCCAGGAATGTAATCCCCCTGACCTGAACCCAAAAATCACTTCTGGTTTTAGCTCTTCCTCCAGAATTTCTCCACAATGGGAGAGGTCAGACCGTGCTGGAATTCTGTCAGTCCACACCTGCAGTATTGCAATGCCATTTTCTCTCCCTCAGAATTTGGTGCTTAACTATTTATTTGGGACAGCACAAGCCTTACCTTAACAATTGGTTCAGCCTCTAAAAAAATAAAAATCTGTTTAAAATCTACCACGCTGTGTCTATCAGTAATTTAGGGGATAAAAAAAAAAGGCAGATCAGGAGTGCAGCTACAAACGTAGCACTTCATAAATCAAATTCATGCCACAGAGCCAGAGCGGGAGGGTCCTGGGCTGGGCTCCTCAGCTCCCTGGCTGGCAGATCATTTCCACACAAATGCCTTGCACAAACTTTTCCCAGCTGGCATCGTTTCTCCTCTTTGCAAGAAGTGCAAGAAAAGGCTGAAGCACGAGCACAGCTGAGGAATAATGGACTGCAACAACAAGAAGCAAAGACACAGTCAGGAAGGATTTAAAAGAAATATCTCGGTGCAGATCACAGAAGGGCTAAAGTTGGAAAAGATTTCTAAGATCATCCAGATCTTAGAGAGGCAGAAGAGGAGTAATTTTATATAAAATGCAATTTGTTACCATTATGGGTAATTAATATGGGAACAGTTTTCTAGGTGCCGTGGTGAGCTCACTGTCAGTGCCAGGCTCTGAAACACGATCAGGGAGCTGGGAAAGGTGATAGCCTGGCAGTGCAGGAGGGCTGGGAACAGTCACTGGGCTGCCTTCTGGCCTTCTGAAATTCAGCCAGCCCAGAGGGATGGGCTTGGGAGCTCCTCCAGTGCC
>VWZN01000235.1:91573-103173 GCA_013396955.1 Regulus satrapa
ATGGGGTGGGTTTGAAGACGCGCTCCCAGATCCGAGGCGCAATGCCAGGGGTGCTGACATCCACAGCCATGCCTCAAGAATTCGATGCATTCTTTGGGATACCCAGATGAGATTCTTTTAGTGGTTAAGCTGAAGGAAAGCAACGAGAAAAAATGAAAAAGCAAACAGAAAAAAAAAAGAAGAAAGAAAGAAAAAAAGGGAAAAAAAGAGAAGGGCCTTTGTCCCAAACCAGTTTTTTTTCCCCCCTTGCTTTCTTTGGAAGTATCATCTAAAAAGCCACGAGTGTTACTGAATGCTCTTCCATGACATTTAGTCTTAATCTCCTCTTTCTCCATTTCACTCTTTATTTCCAGCCTGAGCATTTCCCTGTCATCTTCCCTTGTTTACAATTCCAGACCCACGGAGGCTGTTAAACCTTGTCCTGCCATTCCCCTCTTCTTCTTTCCATGCCATTATTCCTTAAGAGAGCAGACAAAGGCACATTCAGGTGCCTTTGATAAATAAGGCAAAGCAGCATTTTAGCCCTGAAGTCGGAATCCTAAATCATGTGGCTGGAATCCCTGGGAGTGAGCGTCCATGCAGACATGGCCATAAGTCATAAACCAGTTACATCCCTTCCAGTGCATTGCACCCAGCTCCTAAAATGGGATATTTGTGTCCAGCACTCACTCCCTGATCTATGAGCCTCTGGAACTGAAATTGTACAAAAAACCCAGGTATTTCCTGGGTTTTTTTTTTCTCTGATTTTGGTAATCTGTGTACAGCAAATAACACACACCAGATGATCAAATATGAAAATATACACTGGATATCAGCAGGACAAAAATCTCTCACCAAAATCCCCTTCACAGAAAGTATAAAATGTTTTTTGCTGTGTAAAGTTATTAGAGAATGATATAGTTTTATAGGAAATCAACCTAGATAAATATAGATAAATATGCATTTGCAGATAATCCTGCCATTCCAAACCAGTGTGATGGCAAGAAACCCAATGGCCAGATGAACTGAAAAATAATTAGCACAGAGTAAATGTAACTTTATGACTGATCAGAAATGGATGCCAGATTTCTGCATTTCCATTCTCTCATGCTCCTCCCCAGCACTCACACAAGCAGGAGCTGAGCCTCACACCTGGACTTCTTGCTGTACCAATTATAATATGAATTAATTTAAGGCCAAAAGGCAGGACACAGGTGGGGCCCTGTGAGTATTGGAGGGGCCACAGGCCAGAGTGACCCCCCCAGTGCTGACCTAGGGAAGGACTCTCCTGCCTCCCTTGTTCCATAGAAAACCTGCACTTCCTACGGGTTGGGATCCCAGCGTGCAGCAGCTCCAGGAAAGGAGCTCCAACCCAACCTCTTGCTCCAGGGAGGTGCAGCTTGATCAGGATGTTCAGGCCGTCACCGCTCGAGTCTCGCGTTCCTCCAGACACAGATTTTGCAACTTCTGCGGAGTTTTCACTTTCCTGGTACCTAACTGCAACCTCCTCCTCCCCGAGCTGCGCCCCGTGTGCACCCCAGGACACGTGGGTGCCTTTTCCACACCCTCCAGGAGGAAGAAATGTGCTTTTGAGATTGCCCTTCCCTGGATGACACCCAGCTCCCTACTCTGAGTGTCAAACCCACATCTCCGCTGCACTCTGTTCATCCTTCTGATGGGAAACGAAACATAAACGTGCAGAAAGACTGTCCACGAGGTGAGCAGGCAAAGTTTCATCAATCTCCTTCAATCCAATCAACGGCTCCATTTAGACATTTCAAATGCTCCTTCCACTACTCGCAGCGACTCCACCTTAGCATGCAACCAACTTTCAGTCAAACTGCCAGCTCAGCAGGGGAAGATTTAAATCTGGATTTTCTTGTCCCATCGCTTTTCATTTCTTGGTTGTCGTAGGCCTGAGATAGTCGGAATTCTGCCTACTGTAGGAGCGAGAGATACTGCCAACAAATCTTAATACCTCAGCCAGATTTCCCTCCTTTCTTCGGAAACATAAGGAACGATTTTTCAAAGCGAGTTGGGTCCTTTAAGGCAGCTGAGGTCACAGTGCCAGTCTGCTGTTGAGTCACTGCTTTCTGCTAGGAAAAGGCACAGACTCCATGGATTTCTTAGGAATTCTGTCACTGAGTATAAACAATGCCACAATTGAATCATCCTAATCCTTGGGTTTAATGTGGTTAGAAGGTAAAGTTGCTTCCTGGCTCAATAACTTTGTGCTACCTGGACAATTCCCCTCTTCTGCAACACTCATTTGTTTTTAAAAGCTTTGATGAGATGGGTAATTCTTAGGAGTATTTTCTACAGTTTTACAAGTTCCTAATGTAAGATTCTATCACAAAGATTCCCTGAATTACTCCACCAGAAATGCACTGCTCTTTGCTGAATGGGAATTCCCCATGGGAAACAACGGAGTCTAAAATAGCTCCGAGCTGGAAATCTCTCCTGTGCTCTCACCTGCCTCCTTCCACATCCCCAGCACATCCAGGCTCCCTGAATCCCTCCCCCAGGTTCTTTCCCAACCTTTTCCATCAGGTGATTATTTCCACGACTTGCCCAGCGTGGCCGTGGACTCCCCATCCCTGCAAGAGTCCAGGGCCGGGCTGGACTGGGCTTGAGGCAGCCTGGGATAGGGGAAGGTGCCAGACACAAAGCCCAACATGAGACACCTTTTTAATTTATACATTCCGAGACCTATTTATTTATTTTTATGATTTTTCACCCCCTCATCTCCCTCTTCAAGCTTTGCTCTGCAGCCCCAAATCCATCTCTTCCCTCTGATGAGAGTTTGGGCTCCTGAAATGTCTTCATCCCCCAAATTAAATCCCATTCATCTTCCCCTCTCTATTCCCTCCATAGATGTGAGTTCTCCTCACCATCCCTTACTTTCTCATTTTATGTCAATAAGAATCTTATAAACTAAAAATACGACTCCCTCATTTTAGCCTGGTCATAATTCCTGCCACGGGGAGCCTCCTGCACTTCCAGTCCTCCTGTCCAGACCGATTTGATCTCCTGGCTTTCATCTTCTCTCACTGACCCAGCTGGGCCACAGGTGGGAAAGCTGAAATGTGCTCCGTCCCTACTCCTGCACATTTCTTCCTTTCCATGGAACTGTGGGCAAGCTCAGATCAAGCAGGCTCTCACTAAAACTGAGGAAACACAATTTTCAATCTCAATTTCACAGCTGTGTGAGTGTAATAAAATATTCAACCCCGATATTTGTGTGGCAAAACCATTCTCGTGCAAAGCTTCGCTCAAAGCATGGTTTGAGATGGAGCCACAATCTTTAACCTCTGTGTATTAGAACAATATTTGAAATTTTAAATTCTGCACTGTCTTCAGTTAAACTCCAACAGCCTTTAAGGAAGACAAAAAAAAAACAACCCAAAAAAGCCCCAAGGCACGACAGAGAAAAGTCAACAGAAAGTTTAGATGCCATAGGGACTATTTCAAACTTAAACTTTCCAAGATCCCTCCTTTTGGGGTTTTCTTTGCTGAAGAAGCCACAAACTGCTGCTGCATTTGGGAAAAGAAATTTTTGGTTTATTCCCTTCTCCTGAGCATTCAAATTCAACATGAGTAATAAACACTAAGGTAAGGTCTGGTACACACAGAAATCAGAGTCCACAAAGTCTCAAGATGACAAAGAAATTCTTTGCTACAACTTTTAGGGCAGTCACGGGCACTGAAAATTGTGTTATTTACTATTTTGAGTGATATCTTCAAGTTGTTTAAAATCCGTGAATTGTGAATTTGTGCTCGAACTTCCAAATAAGAAAGGAAATTAATGGAAATAAAGACAATATATATGTATTGGTATTATCTGGTGCATCAAAAAAACAGTGACTGAAGTGTGAAAAAATCACAAAGTGCGTTCAACGTCAAGGCTTTGGGCACAAAGTGAGCACAGAGCATTGAAAAAATGAGGAAAAAAGTTCGAAAGAGACAACAAAAAAAGATTATCTAGCAGCCACACTGAGCTGACAGTAGAACCCCAAATAAATTACAAGCCTAGACAAAGTATTTAGAATATTTATAAAGGGTCCAAAGACTAAAGGTAGACTCTCTGTAGGCATCAGGTGTCTTAAAAATGAGTTTTCAACAAGAAGAAACCATAGCAAAGTGACCAGAGCAGTTCCATCAAATGCTGCAAGAACACGCGAGGCGGGAAAGGAACCAGCAGGAAAAAGGGCCAAGATTCCCTAAATCTGAGTGCAGAAGAGTTGCTCATCAGCTGCTAAAAAAACAGCTGAAAATGCAGAATTCCAAGAAGAACCAAGGAAATTTCAAAGCACGAGCTCCAGGGACAATCCCTCATGGGGAAGAACCACGCGTGAAGGAGCGGGAGTTTCTTTAAGAACTTCAGGAGATGACAGCGCTCAACTTCTGCTGCCTTTCCACCGCCATTCCCAAGGAGTTAAGAACACTGATGGCAGGAAAGGAACCAGCAGGAAAAACGGCCAAGATTCCCTAAATCCAGAGCGCAGAGCAGTCGTTCATCAGCTGCTAAAAAAACAGCTGAAAATGCAGAATTCCAAGAAGAACCGAGAAGAACCTTCAGAAGAACCAAGGAAATTTCAAAGCATGAGCTCCAGGGACAACTCCCATGGAGAAGAACCACGCGTGAAGGAGCGGGAGTTTCTTGAAGGAGAACTTCCAGAGATGACAACGCCCAACTTCCACCTCCATTCCTGAGGGGTTCCATCCCTGGAATCACCTTCCATGGAACCGCCAGCGGGACACACCCCGAGTGATGCAGCAGAGCCCCAGGAAGGGCGGGTGGGACAGGAGGAACGTGGAGGATCCTTCTGCCGGGGACCTTCGGATGACACAACCGAGATCCCGCCCGGAGCGACGGATTCTGCGCTCGGGATCACACGGAGGCGGGGCGGTGAAATAAATGATATTAAAGAAATGATAGCTCCAAGGAGGCTGAGCCCCACAACAGCTGATCCAACTGGGCACGAAGGGAAAACGCAGCTGGAACCTCCAGCAAGGACGCTGGAGAATGGCCCTTCTTTATCCAGCCTTTTCCTGCACAAAACTATCTGAGAATTCCTGAAACTGGCCAGCTCGAGCTCTGCGGGTGTTTAGGAAATGGTGAAGATTTTCATCCAAAAAAAGAGAAAAAAAAATCAAAACTGACAATAGCAATGTTCAGTGAATATTCCTTATTTGCTGGAGAGTTTAAAAGGAGTCGTGAAGGATCTATCAGGAATCTCATGTGGCATCATTTACTTGTGGAGGGAAAAATAAAGGCAGAGGGAAGGCCCATCTATAGCCAGGGCAGATGGACTTGATTTAAACTGTATTTCATTTAAGTGCAACCTCTCACACCTGCAAACATCAGAATACACTCATTTATATCAGCACATTGTACCCCAACAGCAAAAACAATGTCATACAGGGAATTGCCTTGTGCCTAAAGCTTATTAAATTATAGAATTCAAAAATTAATCTAAAAATGCTCTAGTTGTACTAGAATTCTTCACTTTAGTCAATAAAAAATTCAATGAAGTTAACTTAGATGTCTTCTAAGCAAATATTTGAAATCTGGCGATCCGTTTGTGATTGGCAAAACCTTATTCCCATTCTGCAGGAATTCTTTCCAAAACCTCCTGAAAAAACGGTGTCAGTTTTCAGGATGCTGCCTTGGACGTTCTCTGCTCTGCACCACCACGCCTTCAATTCCACGAGCACGCCATTCAGTTTAACTTTCAAACACAAATGTCGGCAGCGAAAGGGTTGGGTTGGTTGGTTTGCTTTGTGAGCTTGTATCATTTTTTAAAGTACAGACAAAGCCATCGGGACATGTTTAGATACCCAATACCTTTTCATAAAATCCCAGAGTCATTCAGGTCGGAAAAGAGCTTTAAGACCATCGAGTCCAAGCACTGCCCCACGTCCCTAAGTGCCACATCCACGTGATTTTTAAATCCAGGGCTGGGGACTCCTGGACAGCCTGTGCCAGAGCTGGACAACCCCTTCCATGAAGGGATTTTCCTCAATATCCAACCAAAACTTCCCCTGGAACAACTTGAGGCCATTCTCTCTTGTTCCTTGGAAGCAGAGACCAATATCCACCTTTGATGAGATTGCTCCAACATTCTCCAACACTGCCACTTTTCCAATATCATCCCACAGGAGGAATTAAGGGCACGTTGATTTTAGACACCCAACACTGATTCATCCCCATAAAAATGGAAATGTTCATGCAGATGCAACATGTACTGTTTATTTTGCTATTAAACCATAATTAAAATCATTCAACTCTACAAACCAGAGCAGCCTTCATCAAAATCTCAAAGCTTTTTTTTTTTTTTAAAAAAACTAGGAAAGGATGAAGCTAAAATTATCCCATCACAACACAATGGGTCAAAACTCAACCCTGTCCAGAACTCCCTGCTCCCAAATTAACATGGATTTATAGGAGGCAATGGAAGGACACGAATGGTTCTGCCTTGGAGATGGGCTGGATGAAGCCCTAGGATTTCTACCACAGATTTTTCTTCTATCCCAGAGCATTTTAATTACTTTTAACAGCCAGTTGAGCAGCAGAATGGAGGTGATATCTGTAGGGTTCATCTCTCTTTGCCTGTCTGCCCTGAGCTGGGATGGAGCCTCGTGCTGGGAAGGTGTATCCCAACAGGCTGGATTAAATCACCAAGGAGACCTGGAAAATGCCCCGTTTTAATGTGCCCAAGCTTGCTGGCGAGAAACTGGAAGAAAAACTCAAAATAAGAAGGGCCAGCGACTGCGCTTGGTTTTTTTGTGCATCATTTTTACTGCTGTCCCTGCAGTTGACTTTGGGTTGGAGCAGCACCTTCCCAACAGCGATCCTGGGCTCCCTGCTGGACAACGAGGAGGCAAAAACCCAACAGCCATCACTCATTTTGTGCTCCCCAACTATCGACCACACCACAGGAATGGGTGGGGTCTCTACATTTGCCACGGGGGAAAAAAAAATGACAGTAAAAACAATCTGAACACCACCATGTTGTGTTTTGTTCCTCTCTCCCTTTAATTTTTGTTCTACTCTATCTATGAAGAACTGATGGGGTCGTTTTTAGGGAATGTTGATTTATACATCTATCCCTTAATTGGAGGGGGAAAAAAGCTATCTAAATTCTGAGGGCTGCTCTGATTCTACTCAATCTAAACAGGATCCCATTTCAATTTCCCATACTAAATTCCCACATCCCTTTTAAAGCTGCCCAATTAAAACTGCATAGAAAGATGAGTGGCCTCAAAATATAAGGGAAAAAAAAACCCCAATTTTAATGCTTTATCATCAGTGATAAATAGAACTACAAAAATAACTGCTTGGGTTACACACTTAATTGTATAACATTTTCCACTACATATTTTTACCTGTAATCGTTTGGTTTCTAAAATAAGACAAAAACAAAAAGGCAAAAAAAAGACTTTTTTTCCTCAATTCAACTCGCTGACTACAAACACACAGAAGTTCAGGATATTCTTACTTTTCTCTTTTTAAAATCCACCACTATTCCCTAAATACACAACGAGAACGAGCCATCTTAGCCAAAGTCTTGAATGCTGCGTTAGACAAGAAGTTAGGGCGCTGGAAAATCTTGACTGTGGCATTAAAATCCTTAAATATGGCATTAAAAATCCTCGAACCCAACATTCAAATTCTTAAACACGGCACCAATACTCTCATGGTAGCCTTCAAGGAAGTTCGAACGCGCATTTCTCTCTGTCTGCTCTATCGGGGCAGGTCAGTCGCTTCAAAGGCTCAACCATGGTTTGGTTTTTTTTTTCTTAACGTCGCTTCGCAGAGAATTCAGTGAAAGCTCCGTTCTGCTTTTAATCCCTGAGCTGCCACCAGCTGCCAGCCCGGCAGCGTCCCCCCGTCCCTATAAACCATATGGCCCCGGGCAGGGCGGGCGGCCCCGGCGGGAGCGCGGCCCTTGCTGCTCCCAGCTGTCACCAAAAGGCTCCCGGCGCTCCCGGCCCGGCCCAGGAGGCAGCGAGCGCCCGGCACACGCTGGGCCACCACGGCCAGAGGCCACCTGGGCACGCAGGGGGGGATGCTGGGCACAGCCGGAGTCTGGGATGGAGCACGGGGATGATCCCAGCGCTGGAGCAACTCTGGAGCCAGGCTGGGAGAGCTGGGAATGTTCACCTGGAGAGGGGAGGGGTCCAGGGAGAGCTCAGAGCCCCTGGCAGGGACCAGAGGGGCTCCCGGAGGGCTGGAGAGGGACTGGGGACAAGGGATGGAGGGACAGGACACAGGGAATGGATCCCAGTGCCAGAGGGCAGCGATGGATATTGGGAAGAAACTCTTGCCTGGGAAGGTGGGGAGACCTTGGCATAGGTGACTCCGTGGCTGCCCCTGGATCCCTGGAGTGCCCAAGGCTGGGCTGGACAGGGCTTGGAGCAGCCTGGGAAGGTGGAAGGTGTCCCTGGAGGGGGCTGGAATGAGATCTCCGAGCCTCCTTCCAACCCAAGCGATTCCATGATTCTACAATAATTCCATGACTTAGACAATTTATTCCTTACAAAGTTAGGCAGAGCTGGAAGACAAATCTGAACTGTTCATGTCAAACGAGGCACTGCACGTAGCGCTGAGCCTTGTCTCCCTTTCATCTAAAAAAAAAAAATCCGCCCCAACAAACCCCAAACAAATCATGTTGGAACTTCTCTAATTACAAAATCAAACATGAAATTTCTCCTGTGACATTTCCAATACTTGCAATGATGAACTCCTGCGATACACACGGAGTATGACAGAAAATCATTCTGCAAGTTCAAAAAGTGATAAGCTCCTACCCTTCTTGGCACGTCTCAGCTCTGATGGCAGTCAATTTTTTTCCCTCATTATAAATGGGAAAAGCAAAGATATCATGCAAAGGCCACTTAACAGTAAAACAAAATAAAGGAATGCAAATTTATATTGGAGTTACACAACTGCCAAGAAAGCTCCGAGCCTGCTGATCTTCTGTTTATTGCTCGCATGTTTCTGCTCTTTGCCTCAGCCCTGCGTCTGCAACTGCTGAAAAACTTCAAAAAGTGTCTTTTAAAAGCTGACTCTGAATCCTTGCGAGCGTGAGTCAGACATAATTTACATGGCTGAAATTTCACCGAGCGACTTGGAAATTACACCGCCACAAACCCTCGTCAGGAAGAGTCGCTCGCGGCCTCGGCGCGCGCTCGCTTTCCGCGATGCCGAGCCCTCTCCCCACAGCCATCAATTTCACATTCTATTACGAGCGACGCGGGGCTGCCAGCAGCCCCTTTTTTCAGGCACAGATGCGGGAGGGTGGGATCAGGACGGGAGAGCAGGGGAAGGAGGTGAGAGCGCCGGGAATCCGGCTGAGCCCCGCGCGCCGCGGACCTTTCACCACGGACCATATGCTCCCCCCCGGCATCCCAACACGTCTTTAACAACCAGGCAAACCTTTTCCCACACTCGTTTTGTTTAGCCAGACTGCTCCAAACACACCTCCTTTTTTTCAATTAGCCACGCAAACATGGGAAAGCGCTCGCAGAGCCCTGGTGCCTGTTAATGACGCGGCGCCGAGGGAAAAGGGCCGCGAGCTCCAAGAAACAGCTCCCACTCCTGCCAGATCCACTCCGACACGTGGGATGCAGCGATGCCTGCGAGCTCCGGTGGGGAATGGGGAGAAAGGACGGCGCTGAAAGGAAGCCCAGTCCTGGCACAGCTGCCCGGGGAGGGCACTGGTGGAGTTCCCCGTCCCTGGAGGGATTTAGAAGCCGTGCGGATGCGGCGCTCGGTGGCTTTGGCAGCGCTGGGAATGGTTGGACTCCACGGTCTGAGAGGGCTTTTCCAACCTGATTCTGCTCTCCTACCACGGAGGCAAACGCTGGGAAGGGATTCCTTACCCTCCGAGACCGCAACATTGGCTCCTCCTGCCCACTGGGATACGAGGAAGCACCAAAAAGAAAGGAAAAGCTGTTTGCAAATAATAAAGAACAAAGAGGAAGAATTTCCATCCTTTTCCAAAGGCTCCTCCACTCCCAACAAGTCCTGGAGATGTCAGGGACACAGAGCCCTCCGGGTGAGGTGCAGACACTGCAGGTTCTGAGGACAAATTTTGAATTTTTTTTGAGTAAAGCTGTTCTCACTCTAAGAAAAGAATGCATGACAGCTACCTGTCCAGAGAGGAAGCACGAATATGGGATATCTGTACAGGATGAGCTGACTCCCATCAGAAGAAGGGGCAGAAAAAAGATGTTGGGTTTTTTTTTCTTTTTAAAGCCCAGCTGTGTTTTGTTATCTCCTGTAAGGTAACAATTAACACTCCTATCAAACCTGGGCAGACTCAAGTTCTTACCCTGAGCACCGTTCACTCTTCTGACAAACTCAAAGTCCACTAAAAAATTTCCAGTTCTCAGTCCATTATAAAAGCAAAGGCATATTTGGACCACTTCTTTTGACAACCCTGTATTCAGAAACTGCCAACTCCACATTTTCATCTTTTTAACTGAGTAATACATGTTTATGTACAATTTACTTTTACTCAAAATTTTAAATACATTAAAATAATAAAAAAAAAACCCAGTCTAATTTGGTATCCTGAGCACCAAACAAGTTTTCATTAAAACATTAATTTCTAGAGATGCTAAATAATCTTATTCTAGACTGATTTTTTTTCACACTCTGTCGATATCTGGTATTATTTAGACAGCACGGTGACAACCATGAAAAACCTTTTGCTTTTCCTCAGATTTAGATCCCAGGCATTAAAAAAATCTCCTGAGTTGTCCCTTCCTCACTCTACTCGGAGCACAAAAATTCCAAAGAGCAGAAAAAGTTTCCCTTATTACTTTTTGCTGTTTATCCCTCTCATGAATATGGTGATGGGCATAATTATGCTGCTTAATTATTGCCTCAAATCTTAACTCCCCGTGCCCTTCATCAGACCAACCCCTGTTTGTACTTTTAGCTCTGACCAGGTAATTCCACGTGGTGGTGAATTCAACATTTCAGCCATGAATTGAAATCCGATGGTCCCACAAACCAGCATGAGTATAATCCTGCTACCTCCTGAATCCACTTCAAAATTCCCACTGAATTAATCTACAAATTCCTATTTATTACCCACACATGACAAATCTTTACAGGACACGCCTACCACAGAAGGCTCCAAAATCTCTTTTATTTGACTATAATTCAGGGCAGAAGTAACATAATCTTATTTTCAGGGACCACAGCAGGAACAGATTTCTAATCCCACCTCTGACTTGAGCAAGTTATTTAATCTCTCTCAGCTGCCACTTGGCAAATGACATTTTTTGTTTGCTTCTGAAGTATTTATGAGGATGCAGCAATAGATACAGCCTTGAAATCATTCAAAAAACCCAAAATCACATCTAGAAACACAAAAAAACCCCCCAAACTACCACAAAAGATAAAAACTAAATCAGATGCTCTGAAGGTATCATAAAATAATTACAGCAAAGGATAACAACCTAAGGATATTCAGAAGTGAAGCTTCCCTTCCTACTCACAGATTTTTTCCAAACAGTACAAAAATCGAGATGTTTGTCTTAATTTTCACATTGCCTGAAGAAAAAAAAAAGAAAAACCAAACCCAAAAAAAACCAACCTTTTT
>VWZN01000235.1:123392-136346 GCA_013396955.1 Regulus satrapa
GGATGCTGGGGAGGGCTCTGGCGTGCCGGCGGCTCTCCGGTGCTCCCCGCTGCCGTCCGAGGGGCAGGCGAGGGCTGAGGGCAGCGTGGCCGCCCTGAGGTGATGGAGCAGAGGCGGGAAACGCCGTGAGGGGAGGTTGGGGGCCGGACGGCTGAAGGCAGCACAGTTCCCCGGGAGCCTTCAAGCCCTCCCCAATTCCTCATGGGCCCTCTCAAAACCCGCCCTCAGCCTCCCCCCAGCCCGTCGTGGAGCTTCCCGAGCTCTTTGGGGCCCTCTCCGTTCCCTCATCGGGGTCATCGCGGACTCTTCCAGCCCCGAAAAATCAATCCCCGCCTTCCCCATTCCCACAGCCCTCCCCCGAGTTGGTCGTCGATGCTCCCCCCTCACCCCCGCTCCTTTTCAGAGCATTCCCAGACCCTCCTCGCCCCCATAAATTCCCCCTTCAGTCCCTCAGGACCCTTCCCATCTGATCACAGCACCCGTAATTCCCTCAGCCCTCTTGAATCCCCCTCAGGACCCTCTCGAACGTCTCAATCCCCTCATGATCTCTCCCAACGCCCCTCAGTCCCTTCAAGTTTCCCCTCAAACCCTCTCTGGATCTATCCAAAACTCCTCAGAGACCCCCCCCAAATCCCCTTGGGACCCCTTCGAGTCCCCTTCCGAGCCAGCGTCTCCAGAGATGTTGTGGTTATTCTAAACAAGGAGGGCCAGTTGTTCCTGTAGAAACTTCATTGTCGTGTCTTGATGTGTTCCCCGTCGTTCGTTCCAGCTGCAGAAATGTAAGGATGTTATTTTAAACTTTCTGAAGCGTCCTGAAGCCAGCGCTGTTTAAGAGATGGGTATAAACACGGGTTTAACGTTAGCAGAAATAAATCTAAAACGCTTTCGGTGTTTTGGCTCTTTTTCACTACGAGTTAAGGACGGATGTTCATTACAGTCCTCAAAAAATACCAATATCCCACTACAGTTTCTGACTAGGATTGTTTGGAAAGGAATGCTGGTTAATAAAACCTTTCTCTCCTCCGAAGATGAAACCCTCTGCAATGAACAAGCAGAAATTGAAGGAGAGCAGTGAAGAAAGCGCCGAGTCCATTTCCCAGGTCAGTAACATCTTTCTTCGTTACTTTGTTTCCAAATTGCGGAACTTTTGCATCCTCTGCCATTCCTGTAATTGCTTTTTGTTTTCCCAGACCAGTTACAAGGACTTGTACAGGTACAGGATACAGTTATTTTATAATTTTATAAAATAGCTTTTATAAACCATTTCATAATTTCATGTTTTCATAGGTTTTTTTGGCGTTTTTTTGGTTATCTCTGTTTCTTTCAGCTTGTCACCTGTTGATTGCTTGAAGGGTTACAGTAACAATGTAGTGAAAAACTCCGAGGATGATCTTGTTCTTTCACAACCCTTTGTTAGCAACCGATTTGCAGAAATCTCTTTTTATCCGTTTAGGGGTTTTTTATCTTCCAGTTTGTAGGGTGGATCAGGACCCGAGTGACATTTTTAGCAGCTGTCAAATGTTTTTTTTAGTTTGCTTGGCTTTTCCAAACCTTTATCCTCCTGTTTTCCCAGAGTTGCTGGTTAAAAACTGCAATGCATCTTGCCAAGAATTACCCCAGGGGTCAGTGATTTCTAACGACTTTTCAACTCTTCTAATTGTTTTTTATAAAGTATTTATACAATATTCTGCCCCCTGCAACTTCATTCTTACTTTTCAATCATTGATGAGAGCAAAGGTTTATTTATACCTTTATTCTTTAACCTTTATTAACCTTTATAAAGGTTTATAGAATATTTGTGACCCTACAGAAGTGCCCAGTTGAGTTTTCTTTCAGTCGCATCAGCGATAAATCCCGATGTTTGACGCCCCAAACGTTTCTCCTCTCCTGCAGGTGCAGAAAATCTTGCGTGAAAGGTTCTGTCACCACTGCGCTGCAGGAAAACTCTTTGGCATGGAGCAGCAGTACAGGTCAGTGGCAGCCTTGGGGTTCCCTAGCAAAACAATCCGGTGAAGTCCCGATTTTCTGCATTTTCTGCCTCTCTCTTTTACTAAATGACACCAACCCAGTGCTTGGAAAAATTATTTGCCTCAGGTTTTAGGAGTTTTTACACAACTCCTCCCTCCTGGTGTCGTCAGGATTTTGGATTTCTCGTTTCCCGTCTCTCATTCATGAAGCACTTTTCTTTTTGAGACGGGAAGATACTTTCAGTGCATGTCCTAAGACTTGGTGTAACAGCCTGGCAAAGCGAGAAGTGAAACTGACTTTATTTCTCCTGTCCTTGGAGAGCTGTGTTAGAAGCACATTTACATTTCTGTGCCAGCCTCGCGATTGCTGAAGGGGAGACCCGGCTGGAAACCTCCTTCTGGAGCCCCCCAGGTGTGGAATTTAGGCTTGGGAGGAACAACACCACTATCCCAGTACTGATCATTTTACAGATCAAATTCTGCAGGTGACAAACACCTATTAAAGAACTTCTTTGAAACCATTAATTTTTCCAAAGCTGATTTAAATTAAGCGGAACCACCTGATGTGAGCACAAGTTTTCCTTACAAGGGGGGGACAAAGGCACTTGCAGAGCCCACATGGGCGTTTTATTGGTGTTGTGAGGAAATGCATTTCATTTTACAAAATAAAACTCCCCTATTTATAGTGGAAAATTGATTCTGAAAAGCAATTTAGGAGCTGTGCTCTCCTCAGCACCGAACTGTCCCGGAGGAAAAACACAGCGAGCTCCTCCCAGCTGGGATATTTTCCCTCCCTGTGGGGTTGGCTCTCCCACAGGGAACAAAGCCACACGTGGTGGCTGCAGCTGCTCCCCGAGGGCTCTCTCAGCCCTCGGGAAGGGCTGCAGGAGTCAGCATTTCCAAAATCAATCATTGGTGTGTCAGCATTGGGAGCTGGAGGTGCCGCTGGTGCCGAGCTTTGAGCTGAGAGTCTCTCTGCAGGTAATGGAGGGTGCTGGCACAGCCAGCTGTTCCTTAAAGAAAGAAATCTCCCTTGGACTCTGTCCTTGCACAGAGAATTGCAGAGCTGAATGAATTAGTGATACTCTCAGCTTGTGCGTGTTTTAATATTTTAAACTGTTTTGAGAGCTCTGATCACCCAGCCCTTTGTACTTTATCCTTTAACATTTTGCACGCCCCGAGTTGGCTCTCGGAGCTGCTCGAGTTTCATTCTTTGACTTTTCCCCGCTTTGGAGCAACGTTATCAGCTTTGAGCTTTTCATCTTATTTCTGTTTCCAACCCAGACATTTGCTGGAGCTGCTGAAGAGAACCACGGTGCACGGGGAGAGCAACTCGGCGCTCATCATCGGGCCCCGGGGAGCCGGGAAAAGCACGGTAGGAGCAGCCCTGCAACCTCCCCGCCCTCCTGGGAGCCTCCACAGCCACGTTTGCAGCTCTGCCTGCTGCTTTGACACGGAGAATTGCCAATGGTTTGCACAAAAATTCCAAATATTCCGGGGCTTTCTGGCCCGGTGAATTCCGTTCCGAAAGGGCGCGGGGGAATTTGTTCCTAACAAATTAAAGCCGTGTTCTGATTGCTCTTTAATTAACCTGCTTTTTGGGCCCTCGCTGCAAAGATGATAAAAAGGCATCCAAAAGGAGTAGAAGTTAGCAAAATCACCTGGGCAGAGTGGATTGTTTCCTTTTTATGGATCCAGAAAGATGCTGGAATAAATAAAATCACGTGTGTATATATTTATATATTTATAGGTGGGAGCTACAACTTTTACTCTGAAGACACCAAAGCAAATAACAGCTTTTGAATTTTTAAATTGAACATTTCCACTGCTTGTAGATATTTTAATACAAGTTCCTTTTGGCTTTTGCTAGTAACAAGTTCTTGATGGGCAGCAAATTTGGGAGCAGTAGGGGTAATCATGTGCAGTTTTCATTTTGACTTCCAGAAGGAAAGAATAAGCAGAGTTTCTTTAAGGATTTAAAGCAGAGTTTCTTTCTGCAGCATCCAAAGAAGCTGTGAAGCTGAATATGGCACCAACTCGAGAGCCAAATTCTCTCACATCTCTCGAAATTCCTAAAGCTTTTTGATTAAGGCAAGAGCCCCAGATGTTACCCCCAAAAATGAGTGACTGAAATACCATTTATTTTCCTTTCCCTGCCAGTTCAGCAGAATGAACAAATGTCATTGCCACGGTCGTGCCTGTGAATGCAAAGTTGCCATTTTAGGATTTCAGTCTGGAAATTGCTCAAACCCGTTCCCTAATGAAACCTCACACGCTGTTTCCTATCCTATCGTGCCTGTAATTACACTTTCCTCGCTGTTCAAAATTAATCTTCTCACAGAAATTCTGTGTTTTTTTTCTTTCCTAGTTATTAAATCATGTCTTAAAAGACCTCAGGGAAATTAAACAAGTGAGAGAGAACCTCTTGGAAGTCCATCTGAATGGCAAGTAAACCATCACTGATCCAGGCTTCTGTTATATTCACTTTAGATTTTGTATGCACCCAGTAAAATTTTTGTTTTCAGCAATTCAGCCCAGCCTAAAGGATGTGAGCTCCAAAATCCTCTCTGTATTTCTGCACATGGAGGGAACTTCTGTGCTCTGGGTGACAGCATTAAGTCACTTGTCAGGCACAGAAAACTGTCCAGTCTCACTTTTAAAAAGGCAAAGCTTTGGAAGGCCTGGAAGGGAGAGGAGTTAAATTTCCAGTGGGAGCGAGGGACAGCTGCCAGTTCTTCCTGAAGAATCCTTTTCTTTCAGGGCTTCTGCAGACAAACGATAAAGTGGCCCTGAAGGAGATCACCAGGCAGCTGCAGCTGGAAAATGTGGTCGGGGACAAAGTTTTTGTGAGTAACTTCACCCTCCCAAACGCTTTCCTGGGAAACTGGGGCTCTGTGGGATGCAATCCCACAACTGCATCTTTATTATTTTTCAAAAAATGCATCAACTTGTGCCTTCCAGGAGGGAGAAGGGGAAATCTCTTTAACCAGCCCCTGAGTGAAACAAACATAAGAATTCCAAAGAAACTTTGTTCGGAGGTGTGGGCAATTTGGAAATGTTGTTTTTACCATTTCCAAACAAAGCATTAGCAAGTGAACCAACCAAAAAGCAGGGTCTTTCAAGAAGAGATTATTAACCCTTTTTGGTCTGTCCAGGCTTCCTGGAGCTCTCATTTTCCATGGAATTCCCATGAAAATATTTGCTGCTATTTCCCTTTGCCCAGGGATTACATCAGTACTGAAGACAGCCCTAAAGAGAGCGACCAAAGCGCTTGAAAAGAAATTTCCCTCCTTTCCTTTCACTCACATCCAGAGGTTGGATTGGCTTTTCTTGGGGCTCTCAGTTCATCGTTCCTCCCCTCCCACCCCAGCCGAGTGGCAGAGTCGGTGTGGCTGGAGCAGGGTGGGCACAGCCGTTCCCTGTTTCCTTCGGGACTGTTGCGTGCTCCCATCTTGCTCAATAAAGTTACCAATTAACTCCGCACGCTGCTCCTTCTCCGTGGCCCTTTTTTCCACCTGCGTGCCTGGGGAAATGAGGAGGCAGCAGCTATTTGAGGAAGGACAGAGCTGCCTGGGGATTGAGCTGCTGGCAGCCTCGCCAATCTCTGGCAGTTTGGGGATTTCAGACCCGAGGAATGTCGAGTTCTCTGTTGTTTTTCTCGGGTTGATGATTCTACAGCGTGAAGCAGCGCTGGACATTCGGGGAAGGAAACGGCCAGCACTGCATGGCTGGATTTGCTGTAATTGCTGGGAATGACACTGCAAATCTCTCCTGAACCTCCTCTCTCCTCTGTCTAGGGCAGCTTTGCTGAAAACCTCGCCTTCCTCCTCGAAGCTCTGAGGAAAGGTAAACACCAAAAACCCTGCTGTGAAACTCGGGGGTATTTCAATGAAAAATTGAGATTTTCTTCTACTTTACAGGTAGAATGAAGCAAGTTAGCCCAAGAATGTGTCATGGTTTCAAAATAATATCAAAAATAGATAATAGTGATTACTGAATAAACACCTGATGTAACTGTAAAGGCTTGCATGTGAAGGACAGGTTCTTTTATCCACATTGATGCTATTAACAAAATGATTGTAAAAATAAAATTGGCCGAGTCTGTCTTCCTTGCAGCCAGGAATGCTGCTTGGCAGAGCACTACAAAACCTTCCCAGACTTTCCTTTTCCTGTTGTACCTGTAGTGAAAATCTGAAAGAAACTCTGACTTTTTAACCATGAAAGAAAATTCATTTCATTAAATTCATTCATTAAAAAATTTCATTTTTAATCATGAAAGCAAGCTGTAGCAATGGAAAAAGTCTAATGCTGAAGCTGCCCTGCTAATTCTCCAAATTCCTCTCAGGAAACCGAACCAGCAGCTGCCCAATTTTGTTTGTCCTGGATGAATTTGATTTGTTTGTCCACCACAAGAACCAGACCCTGCTCTACAACCTCTTTGACATCTCCCAGTCTGCCCAGACCCCAGTGACAGTGATCGGGCTCACCTGTAGGCAGGTAAGAAATGCCAGCAGAGACTTCTCTCCATTATCCATCTTTTCTAACGCTGGAATTGGGAAGGGGAGATGTAAAACAAAACAATTTGTGCCGAGAGCAAACTCTGTGCTTCGCTCTTTGGAGGGGCTTCTCAATTTCTTGGTGGGCAGTTGGCCAGGACAGAGCTGTTGTAAATGTGTTTAAATCTCTTTTTTTTGTTAAAACTTCAGTAGGGCACTTTTACTCTGAAGTGGGTTTAGGATCCCCGTTGGATTTCCTCTGATTTTCCAACGGCGTACGCTGAAATCATTCCTGGGAACTCCACAGAAACCTGACAAAAACCAGCTGTGGTGCTGGGTTATAACAGCCAGAGGAATAATCCCAGTCTCTTACCAAAGCCTGAATCTGCCTCTGACTGGGATTAGGTGATGGGATTAGGCTGGGCAGATTTCTGGAAGTTAATAGAAAAGTTAATTATTGATTTAATAAATTGCAATCCTTCCTTTTGCATCTTCACTGTCCCGAGTGCGGGGAAGCCTCCATCCCCCGTTCCGAGTGTCATTAGGGAAGCGTCTCCAGAGCTGACAGCTGCACTTTCCGAGGGGCTTTAAGGATTTTTGGGAATTTTTGAGCTGCCAAAAGGCCCGTGGCCTGTCAGGCACCAGCCCCGGTGTGACCACACAACTCGTCCAGAGCCCTGAGAGGCTGCAAGGTCGGAGTCAGCCCTAAGGAGCTGAAATATTTCCATAATCTGTGGAGAAATGGTGCTGGGTTTCCTAGCAACAAATGATCCCGTGTGATGTGGAGCCTCACGTGGGCTGGGCTGCTTGGTGGCATTGCCAGGCACATCAATTAAAATCATCAGCAAAGGGCTTGTTAGAACATTTAACTTATGGTACAACATTTGAAGCTTGAGAATTCAAGAATTCTTTCTTTTTTTTCGGTGATTTGTCTGCGCTGTAGTAAAGAAAACACCAAATTCATCTGTGTTTTTAATTACTGTTTTTCCTTTTTTTCTTTTTTTTTTCCCCCCATCAAGGATATCCTGGAGCTCTTGGAGAAGAGAGTAAAGTCAAGGTTCTCCCACAGACAGATCTATTTGATGAATTCCTTTGATTTTAAAGAATACGTTAAGATATTTAAGAAACAGCTTTCTCTTCCTGCTGAATTTCCCGACGAGTCTTTTGCACAAAAATGGAATAATAATGTTGAGGTATTGAAAACATTTTATATTTTGCTTTGAGGAAAAATCCTAAAGCTAGAGCAGAGTAAAGCTGGATTGCTTTTTTTTTTTAATTTATTTTTATATTTACAATTTATTACATATCCTTTGCCAGTAAAAGTGCAAAGTTTTTACCCACGGGTGGCATTTCCTTTCACTGGCTGAGTGTGATACAGAATAAGTTAAATTATTTTTGTAACCCGGAGGTAAAATTGCCCCAGGAAAGACCAGAAATTTGGGGTTGGACATGCCCATTGTGCTGTCGAGCACAAGGTGAGCTCTGTACAAAGGTGATTTTTCCAGGGGAGCATGCAATGATTTAAGGTGAGTCTGGGAATGTTAAAGCAGCCCTTTCCTGTTCCTCGCAGCGCCTGTCCGAGGATAAAACGGTGCAGGACGTGCTGCAGAAGCTGTTCCAGCACACCAAAGACCTGCGCTCGCTGCATGTGCTCCTGGTGAGTGTTGGGCTGGTGGTGAGCCCCCTCCTCGCTCTGCTCTCGTGGCTCTCACGCCGTTTCCTTGCCTGGAATATTCTTGGGTGGAATTTTGGCGGCGCTGGCTCCGTGTGCAGGGAGGGACAGGAGCTCCTGTTTCTGTTACCCTGCGGGGCCGCTCCCTTCAGGTGGGGCTGAAGGGAATGGCTGTCACTTTCTCCCGGCCTTTCCATGGGTGAAACAAAACTGTAGGTGAAACCCTTTGGAACTGTGTATTCTTTTCCGAGATCCTTTTTTGCTTCCCGGTGAATCCTGACATCTGCTCCTATTGCAAACCCATTTTTGCTCCTTGGCCTCCCTCCCATCCCACGGCAGCAGCGCCCAGAGCCAGCTGGGCGCCAGAGCAGAGCCTTTCCCTGCTGGTTCCTGCGTTGGTTGCAGATGATTCGCCCACACCGGCCGGCCCCGTGGCTGCAGTGCCGGCCCGGGAAGGAGCCGGTGGCAACCAAGAGCCTCCCCGGGAGCCCTCAGAGCTGAGGCTCCGCTCCCTCCTCGCTCTCCGCAGCGTGGGCCGAGTTCTTCCTTGGGGAGAGACCCTGAGCTCCCCAGTCAGAGCACACAGCCCCGACTGCGGAGGAGGTTCTGGAAAGAGCTCAGAGCCACTCCCAGTGTGCCGAGGGGACACTGGAGGGACAGGACACAGGGAATGGCTGCCCCTGCCAGAGGGATGGGCCCTGGCTCGGGCGCTGCCCCTGGATCGCTGGCAGTGCCCAGGGCCGGGCTGGCACAGCGGGAGGTGACCCTGGCTACACCAGCAGGTGCAGCACAGCTGAGAGTCATTCCCGCAGGGGCTGATCCATTGACAGGGATATCACCAACAGGTTCCTGAGGATGGAGTTTTACGGGGGAAGCCTTGCTGGGGAGGGGCAGTGAAGAGGCGGGCGGGGCTCTGGGGGGANCGGGGCCCAGCCGTGTCCCGCTGTTTGCAGATGCTGGCGGCCAGCACCGTGAGCGTGCACCACCCCCTGCTGACGGCCGCAGACCTGCAGGAGGCCGGCAGGCAGCGCGGCTCCGACTCCAGGGCCAACATCGTGCACGGTAAAGCTCGGCTCCCTCCCTCCCTCCCTCCCTCGCTGCGGGGACAGCAGCGCCCCCTCAGCCACCTGCAGCTCCTGCTCTTTGCTGGGAACAGCCCATTCCCCAACATCCCCGCTGCGAGGACGCAGCGCAGCAGTGTGCTCGCATCGATCCTCCCAGTCCTGGGGTTTCTTTTACCTGCTAAAGATACAGAACCACGGGGCAGGCCCAGAGCATCTGAAAACAGGAATAAACGGCACTGCCTGTGTTTCTGAGGTGCTCGAGGGAAGTCCTTGGGATTCTTGTCTTTCCCTGCAGGCTTGTCTGTGCTGGAGATCTGCCTCATCATAGCCATGAAACACCTGAACGAGGTCTACGATGGAGAACCCTTCAACTTCCAGATGGTCTACAACGGTGAGAGCCGTGCCCGGCCCGTACCGACCCCCACCCCTCCCCTCCTCCTCACCGCCCCTTTCCCTTCCCTCCTCCCGCTGCAGAATTCCAGAAGTTCATCCAGAGGAAGGCGCATTCCATGTACAACTTTGAGAAGCCGGTGGTCATGAAGGTGAGGCCGAGCTGGGCTCCGCGGCAGCTCGAGGGTGGGGGTGGCCGGCGAGCGCGGGGCTGACGCTGTCCCGTGCCAGGCCTTCGAGCACCTGCTGCAGCTGGAGCTGGTGCGGCCTCTGGAGCGGCCGTCGGCGCGGGCGCAGCGCGAGTTCCTGCTGATGCGGCTGCTGCTGGACAGCGGGCAGATCATGGAGGCGCTGCAGGTGTACCCCAACTGCCCCACCGACGTCAAGCAGTGGGCGGCCTCCTCCCTCAGCTGGCTCTGACCCGGCTCCGCACGCAGGGAAAGATCCACACGTTCTTGGAAGAGGTTTTTCTAAGGAGAGCCTCGCTCGTAGCTCCGGGTGCTTCAGCTCCCTTCTCTCACAGGTGGGGAATCCCAGGCTCTGGAGTTTCTCCCTGTGGCTGAGGGCTCAGCTGAGCCCTCCTGGCTCCCTTCTACAGCCCCATCGGGTCAAAGCTCACACTGCGCTTTTCCATCTCCAATCTGACTTGCCGTGGAAAATTTCCCCTATTAAATCTTTAAGCACAACTGAATCGACTTCATTAAATGTTTCACCCAGCAGCCTTCAGGTGCTGCAGGGGCTGTTTGTGCCAAGAACAAGGCGCCGTCTTTCCCTGCCCCATTTTTTATTGCCAAACTCCAAGAGTTTGGTGGAGAACTGCTCTAGGACCAGCCCCGTGAGTTTAAAATAAAGTTTCCAAAGAAGCATTTGCAAGTCAGAGTAGTCACATTTTTTTATTTTCCCGCTGGGGAAGAGGGCAGAGTATACATTTGTATTTGTACAATATTTAACAATCACTTTATTGAGGGCGGGGAGGGGTCGGTTGGTTTTTTTTTTTGGCACTTGCAGAAAAGCAGCAAGCGCCTTTTGACAGTAGTACAACAACCTGTGCCCAAAACACTGACAAATACAAAGAGGAAAGTTAAAGTCATCGCTCACCAAACTCCAGAGGTAACGAAGAGGAGATGGACTGAAAAGAAAACCCAACAAACTGGAGGGAGAAAGCAAAGCAGTCCTGCTGGTTGAGTATCTGAGGTAACAGATGTTCCATCGAGGATGCTACTGGAGTCGTTTTGCCCAGGGATGTGTATTGCAGCTTCCTGTGTTTTGTACCGAGCGTTCCTGACCGACAGAAATGTCCTAAAAAAGGTTCCAAAAGCTGGAGGGGAGGAGAGGGGCTGACCTGGCCCGATGGGAGCAGGAGAGGCTGATTCCAGGGCGCCTTTGGGAACGGCCCCCTCCCGCAGCTCCGAGGACGCGGGACAGGAACCGCTCGCCCTGGGCGGGGAGGGACAAAGGGCCCGGCCGTGCCAGAATCCTCCCGAGCACCGCTCCCCGCAGCTCAGTGCACCCAAGGGAGGCAGGAGCCGCTCCCGGGGCAGCTCGGGGAGATGGATTAAAAGCGCTGGGTGGGAGCAGCCTCGCCTTCCTCAGGGACGCTACATGGTGCTGGTCAATCCCAGGCAGCTGGGAGCGGAACGGAACTGGGCAGGGAGATCCCAAGGCAGGAGCCAGCCCCGAGCCCGCAGCAGCTCCAGGGAAGGGTCACACGGGAGGGACTCGGATACAGCTTCGATTTTTGTATCGGATTTCCAACAGCACAGAGCGAAACCAGCCCGGGGCTCCGTTTCTGCCAGGGAAGGGTCAAAAGCCCCGACTGGGGTTGGGATTTGTTCAGAACTCCGGTCACGTCCTGCTCTGTGTGAGTTTAATGAAAAGGGGAGCAAAAATGGAAGGCAAAGGGAAGTGTCCAGCCAAGGGGAGCCCACAAACTGGATTTCTTTCCCTTTCCCAACAGCCCCTCGGAGCAGGATCCTCGGGCACAGCGGTGCCCCAGCCCCGGCTGGAACAGCCCTTCCTCCCTCCCTGCCCGGAGCTGGCTCTGCTTTATCCATCACATCCCACTGCTGCCGGGGATGAAGCTCCCAGATGCCTTCAGGAGCTCCCACCTGCTGCTTTCCAGACACTGCACGTGGACACACGGACACGAGGACACACAGCACGCCGCCGGCTCTGCGCTCCAGGGGGTTCCAACGTTTCTTTCCCTCGGAATTTGGTGCGGAGGATCCAATCAATGCAGCGGGACAGGATTTGGGAGAAGCACTTTGGCACCCAGCTACTGTAAATCCAGCGTAAGGCTTTGCATCCTGAACTGCAGTGCTGGAGCTGTGAAGCCATTTCCGTGTTTTTCCTCCTTTTTGGAGCTCTGAACATGGGGATTCCTTCCGTTACCTCGGAACGGTCGGTGCACGTTGAGCAGAACGGGGTCGTCCCTGAAATCTGTAACGTTTAGGATCTGTGGGATCTGTGGCGAGGACTCCGTGTGCGGCTCCAGGCTCAACCCGTGGCTCACAGGCAGAGCCGGGAGCGGAGGGAAGCTGCGAACGTCGGAGCAGAGGGTGAGGAGGAACGGGGGGAACGGAGCTTCCTGAGGTGATCCTGAAACTGCGACACAGCCCCCACTGCCTGGCGGGACAGGGAACGCGCGGCGACCTCGGCACAAACATAAATAGGAAAAAGACTCTTTCTCAAAAAAAAAAGCAACAAGAATTCGGAGCTTTCCAGTGTCACAGCTCAGAGAAAATTTAAAATTAAAAAAAAAAACCAAAAAAAAAGAAAGAAAGAAAGAAAGTCATGCTTAAGGTTTCAAATATTCCTCAGACACAGCAAACCTAAATAGTATTCAGTTAAATAAATGGATGAGATACTCTGGGAAATGGAGGGAAAAGCTTTGAACTAAAAGAGGAAGGAAAATGTTCTTTCAATAAACAGCACTTTTTCTTCTTTATACACAACAAGCGAGTACAAGAAAAGGCTAAAAACACGGCTCTAGGAATGGCCACTTCCTGGGGGCACGAAGCTCTCCCCTTCTTAAATAACACAGGGAATTGGGAATACATCATTTACAAAACACGGAGCGGTTTATTATTCCAATTAGTGTTGTCAATCATAATTTAGCGAGGTGGAACTGAGGTATACCTGGTTGAGGGAGGTTAAGTAATACTTGGAAGCCTCTTTGCTCTATCCCATTGATTACTCTTGTTTCTGTACACGGAACAGCAGCACACGGAACATTCACAAGCTGTGTCGTAGTCGCATTACAATAGTCATTTTATAAACAACAACGAATGCAATAAAAACAAGTTACCCTTTTTTTTTTTTCTCTCTTTTTTTTTTTTTTTTTTTTTTTTTGTTGTTTTTTATTT
>VWZN01000235.1:136356-189683 GCA_013396955.1 Regulus satrapa
TTTGTTGTCGTTTTTAAATCTGAAATGAAATGTTTTTGATTTTTAAAAAAAATAACAGTAGTTCATTTAAAGGAATTAGTGTCTTCTGACAGGGATTAAGAAATCGGATGTCAGTGTTTAAAACGCTCGGGTCCGGATTCTTCATTGCAAGTTCCCGATCAGCGCGTGAGGGGTCCTCAGTCACGTCCTTCAGGTGGAAGCAGGGAATGCAGAAAGTCTCATGGATCCACGGTGGGGAGGAGCAGGGGGAAACCAAAGGAGAAAGAGCTCCTGGCGATGTTCCAGAGAGACTTTCCATCCCTTCCCGCCAGCCGGCCCGGCAGCGGCGCCAGCAGTCCGGGCGCTGTAGCAGCTCCAGTGAAGAGTCCTGTGGTCACTTCCATGACCAGTGCAACTATCATAGACTGGATTCTTTGGGAGGAAAGTCAACGTTTGTCACCATTGTGACCACAGTCACGATGTCCTCTGTGGTTATAATGTTAGTGAGTTTTTGCATCTGGATGATCCTCTCCTCCACGCAGCCCGCCGACAGCCGGGCCTCGGCGTCGTGATCCCAGCACTCCTCGATGGTCTCGCACAGCATCGCCATTCCCTGCGGGACAGCGGCACAACCGTCAAGCCCTGCAGCCACAGCTGCCTTCTAAGGGACACCCGGGAGGCTCCGTGTCCCGCGGGACGCGGGGCTGGGCTGGCTGTGACCCCCGAGCGTCCGCGGGGCCTCGGCCCTGCTCAGCTCCAACGGGGCACATCCTTCCCTGCACTGCCGGAGCCTGGCGAGGCTTTCAAAAGATGAATCCCTCAGCCACCAAATGGCACTTCACTCAAAAGTGACTCCGGGATCTTTTCTTCCACAAAAAAAATGGAAAATAGCGCTCGCTCTCTAACACTGAAGAGAGAGCAGCTGAAGATGAGGAACAGGAACAGCCCACTGAACTCCTCCTGGAATTAGTGAATCCCTCCCACAGCCCAGAGCGACGGACACCCCACGGCACGGACAGAAGGGGGGATTCAGACCCGAGTGGGTCACACTTACAGAGTGTTTCTGCCAGCACTCCCTGAGGACAGGCCTCTTCTTTTTGTGCACCACAACTTCCTGCATGTCCTCCAGCGAGGGGTGCTGGCCGATCTCCTCCTCGAAAGGCAGCATGTACTCATCCACAGGGCCTGCGGGGGGAACGTGAGTGAAACCCTTTGGAAAAGGGAAAGTTGCAATGATGGGAATGTGGGCCAGGCTCAGGATCCTGGAGTGGTTTGGGTTGGAAGGGATTTCCAGCCCATCCTTCAGATCCAGCCCTGCCATGAGCTGGGCACTTCCCACTGTCCTGGTTGCCACGCAGGATGTGACCAGTGTGTATTCCATCACCAGCCCTTGAAATCAGCTGGGGCGGTTTCTTTATCTCTTCCAGGACCATCCTCCCTCTGGGAGAGATCTGCTGTCCCCGGGCCACCGAGGGACTGAGACAATTCCATCATGCCATGGNCCCCTTTTCCTGAGAGCCCCCTCGTTACAAACCCACACTAATTGGCGGGCAGGGCTTTCCCTTTCCCATCCCCTGCCCTCCCCAGCAGGGCTCTCACCGTCGGCGGCCGTGCAGCGCGAGGCCAGCTCCCAGAGCACCAGTCCCATGGCGTACATGTCTATCCTCAGGAACGCGTCCCTTTGGAAGTTGATAGCACCTTCCAGCACCTCCGGGGCCATGTACCTGCGGGTGCCCACCTGCAAGGCCACCAAAACAGCCCCGTGGGTGGCCGGGGCCGGCCCCAGCACGGGCACAGCCCCAGCACGGGCACAGCCCCAGCACGGGCACAGCCCCGCGCGCTGCCACGGCCGGCCCCAGCTCAAACGCCGCCGCTCCTGCCTCAGGAATGAACCTTGGAAGTTTCATCCCTCCGTTTCTCAATGGGAAGTAAGTAATTAATTAATTAAATATTACAAAAGTTCTCGTCCCAATCGTCCAGCCAGGAATAAAAGGGGGGGGGGATAGGTCATGCAATGAGCCTGAGGGGAAATTCCCGTTCACATCCAGGTAACAGCTGGATCCTTCCTGGAAAAAACTCAGGGTTTACCTGTCCGTGGGTGTCTCCTGCAGACTTTCCAGCCTCAAACTTTAAAGCTAGACCGAAATCAGCAATACAAGCCGTGAGGTTGTTTTTCAGCAGCACATTCTTGCTTTTGATGTCCCTTTCAAGTTCAAGAAAGAAAACACAAATTAGAGATCTAGAACACGAAATACAGATAAAACCCCGAGAAAAAAGGAACTGCATAAAACAAGGAACATTATGGCACAAAAGGCAAGAAAATGATAAAGAAATAGAGAAGTTAAACAACAAAATAATAATCCTAAAACCTTGGAGTGCCCTTGCAGACCTTTTCCTTTGTGGGAATATATGAGATGGTAACTGGAACTTTGGTCATTTTGTGCTTGTTTTTAGAAGAAACACAGATGTATTTTTAAAAGAAATACTGATGGCTAGAGGAATATAGGGATACAGGGACACAGGGATGATGCATGTGGGATAGAGAGATGGAAGGAAAACGTTATAATCCAGGCGTGCAGCGACTGCAACTGTTTAAACAGCAGGAAAACGAAACGCTTGGAAAAACGCGCCTTGGAGTGTCCCAGCGGGAGCTGCAGGAATTCCTGCAGCAGTGCTGCGTGTCCCGGGGCGGTACCTGTGGGAGATGGCCGGCTTGTGGCCGTCCTTGAGCCCCGGGATGTCCTCGTGCAGGTAGGCCAGGCCCCGCGCCATGGTCTGCGCGATGTGGCACAGCTCGTTCCACGACACCACGTTGGCCTTCAGGAAATCCGTCAGGGAGCCCTGGAGGAGAAGAGCCCAGCTCAGCTCAGCCTCCCTCAGCCAGGGCCAGCTGCACTCCCTGCCAGCCCCACCTGCGGCGCTTTCGATGGTGCTTCCACAGCAGCAGGCTCAGAGCCAGGTGCTCAGAATAAACAGAGATGGAATCACTCAACACCGCGGTTTCAGGGAGAAACACGCACTCTGTGTGTTCTCTGAAGAGAACAGAATCATCCAAGACAAAACTGAACATACTCTTAATTAATTGTATTTGTGCTTCTTCCTTTTGCTGTCACAACAGAACCGATCTGCATCGCTTCATTTTTATTCTTACCAACCAACGAGTGAACCAAAAATAACCCCCAAAAATCTCTGCAAGATGGGAGGTTATGTATTTTAGGCAGGTTTAAATTGGGGATATTAAAAAAACCCCATATTTTAAAAACCAAAAGAAGGTAGAACTATTTTTCGTTTCTTTCCAGAAACAACCCCTCCCTCAGTAAAACCTGATGACAACTTTCTCAGCTGTCTTGAAAACCACTTGCAACCAACTGAGATCCAGCTCAGTGAAAACCACTCTCAATTTTCCTCCTTTACTGCCTCAGCTGCAGGTCCCTGACGCTTTCCCGGGGCCGCTCTCCCCCCGGCCCGGGTGGGGCAGCCCCACCTTCTCGTGGAAGGCCGTGATGAGCCACAGGTCCACGTCGATGCTGGAGCCGCGCTTCTCGGCGCCGATGAACTGCAGGATGTTGTCGTGCTTCATCCCGGGCAGGCTGTAGATCTCGTACTCGTTCTGCCACGACTGCTTGTCCTGCAAGCACAGCAGCACAGCCCCGGTTACCCACCAAAAAAAATGGCATGCAGGAAGCTGATCCCGAGGGGGAGCTTTCCTGGTGTGGAAAAAGACGTGGAATTCCTTGTGGAGTAACGAGGGCCCGCAGGGTTTATCCCGCCAGGCAGCAGCTGCATGGCTGTGAGGGAACACATTCCTGCACCTCGAGCAGCAGGGGGTGCTTGAATCCATGTAAAACCTATCCCAGCCTCACACCTCACTGCGTGCTCTCAAAACTCTTCAAACATTTCAGGCAAGCCACGGCGCTTGCTGGGCAGTGAGCGCTCTGCATTAATTGAGGCATGGTTAATTGGAACAATCACTCCAGGCTTGGCATTTCAGGACGTCCCTTCTAAGTACAATTGAATTTGATTATGAACTGGTCAAGAGGTGCTGCTGAAAACTACGGATGCAGAATATTTGTATGACTAGAAGCCCCACATCTCACAGGGTTTTTGCTTCAGTAATGTGTTTACTGCAGCAAAATACTTTAAATCAATACAACTCTTCCTGTACCTTTTACACCTCAAGGTCATTTCCATTTGGATTTATAAAATTATTGGGCCAAGAAAAGCTGCTTTAATGCGAGGAGCAGCCCAGGACCCCAACAGTTCTGCTCACCTGGATGGGGAATATTTTGACTGCAACGTATTCATTGAGCAGCTGAGCTTTCCACACACACCCAAATCTCCCCCTGGCTTTGATCTCCAGGAGCTGCAGCGGCTTCAGACCCATCAAGGGAGACGGTGGGGGAGGCCCAGGATCCTGCAATCGGGAGAGAACATTAATTAATGCTGCTCTTATTAATGACAACAACTCCCTGACAGCCCCCCTGTACGTGGGGAGAGCCCGGGGTCACCCAGCCAAGCCCAAACATCCAGAACAAACCCCAGCCCTTCTCCAGGGGATGGGAAATGGGATTGTGCCACAGGGATGGGACACACCTGGATAACCAGCTGGGACACACAGCAGGGACAGGGAATGGCCTGAGCAGCAGGGAAAGCGCAGCAGAAATTAGGGAATCGTGAAATCAGGTGGGAAGGCACAGCAGAAATTAAGGAATAATGGAATCAGGTGGGAAAGCAAAGCAGAAATGAAGAAATCATGAAATCAGGTGGGAAAGCACAGCATAAATTAAGGAATAATGAAATCAGGTGGGAAAGCATGGCAGAAATGAAGGAACAATGGAATCAGGTGAGAAGGCACAGCAGAAGCCAAGGATTAGTCGAATCAGGTGGGAAGAAAGCTCAGCAAAAATTAAGGAATATTGTAACCAGGTGGGAAAGCACAGCAGAAATTAAGGAACAAAGATAATCAAGCTTTACTTGTTATATTTTTAAGAGGTGGAATTGCAACGGGCCCCTTGGATGCCCTGGAGGTTTCTGTGTTTATTGCCAAAGCTCTGCTTCCTTCTGGGCTGGCCCTTTCCCTCCTGGTGGGATGAGCTTGTCCCACTATAAAAACCCCAGCAACCAACCCCAAAGTTTCCAAAACGCCTCCAAAACATCCCCCTTTTTCCCTCTCTTTTCCCCCAAAGAGCCCCTGTAAAGTCGTTTTCAAGAGAATGAAAACCACCAGAGGAGTTGCTTCTACAAGAGAGAGGAGAGCACTCAATAAAGAGTTAAATATTTGAGCACTTCCATCCAAACCAGAAAATCCCCTGTGGGCTAAAGACACATTTTGTGACAAACTGTGGGGTTAAGGATCCTTTACTAAGGGGAGAATGGAGATAAGTGCTGAGGATACAAGTCCTGAGTGATTTCAGTGCAGGAATAAACACCCACCCTCTGCTTTCTTACACAACGACATTCAAATTAAAAAGAACAAGTTTCAGAGAGGGATTCAGAGCAGAGTAATCTCATTGCACAAATTAATAACTAGAAAAAAGAATAAACAGCATTTGAAATTCAAATTAGAGAGACACACTGCAACACACTGTCCCCAAAAAGGAGGAAATCCTTTTGTCAGTGTGACAGCGACAGGCACTCAAAGTTGTGACACCAACATTTGCAGCACAGAAAACCAAGTTTGAGAGTGAAGATTTCCCTCCCTTGGTGCCTTTCATTCTGTGCCAGAGCCCTCTTGGAATATTCCAGGCACCAAGGGAAAGCAGTGCCCTCAATTTGTAAAATACAAACTGTACTAAATAAATGTTTGTAAATCCAGTTTGTTGTTGTTAGAAGAGGAAGTGGGAACAAGATGCTCAAATTTATCCCCCAAAGCCAACCCTGATTTAATGAACCAAGTTCAAGTTCAGAACCTCCTGCCTTGTCTAAAGCAGCAAAATTTGTGGGAAATAACCCCAAATCCCCTCTGTTCAGTGGCCTGGACTCCCCTTCCTTCCCACGCCCTCCTCCCAGTAAACTGCTGGGATTTGGAAGCACTTGGTGCCCGAATTCTTCTCCAGCCATCAGGAAAATCCAAAACCTCCAAGATTTGCTGAACCCAGTTCCAGCATCTCTGCCAAGAGCTGGAGGTGAAAGTGGCAGCTAAAACCCTGGTGCTTTCCTAATTCCCCATCAGACCACAGTAAATTCCCTATTTCCTAGAAATCCCTGGCTCTCCACACCCCATTCCCAGCACCTGTCACAGCCTTTCCAAGTGGGAAGCAGAATTCCTGCTGTTAACACACCTGGGAAGAAAAGCTTTCTTTTTTCTTTTCTTTTTTTTCCTGATTTTTTTCCTCACCACCTTGGTTAAAACCTAACTCCAAACTCTGCAGGGACCATTTTTACAGGGAAACATTCCCTGACAATATTTCCCACTTGCTCTGCTCCAAGGAAAATTGTTCCACATTCCAGTTGTTCGTTCCCGTGTGGCTTTGGGGCTGATCTCTGTGGTGCCCAGGCCAGGATGCCAGCAGGGATGGCAGGGGGATAAATTGGGCTCCCAGATTTCCCAGCTGTCCAAAAATCCGGGGCCCAATTCCTGTCCCCTTTTCCTGTCCCTTCCCTAGGACTGAGTCATAGGGGGAAAATACTCCTTAAGGAAGGGTGACTTCCAGGAATGGGGCTCCTTAAAAGTGTCCTCAAAACCAGGGATGAGATCAGAGGGCAGCTCAGCAATTGTGGAGCTCAAATCCACCAAAAGCAGCTCCTTGGAGCAGGACTCTGCACCCCGGACTGGGATAAGGAAGCCAAACATGGAACAGAGATCCAAGGAACTCTGGGAACTCTTTACAGAGGCACAGTCAGGAAAATATTTAAATTTTTAATACATTTAAACCGTTAGATTTCCTTCTAAACTGCATTTCCAAGGTATTTCAGGTATTAATTAGAGAACTGTAACCATGATGGAAATCGAGTGTTTTTGTTACACCTCAGATCTCCGTGTTTTCAATATTCCATTGGAAAGCTGAGCGGGAATGACCCAGTCTGTGAATTACGGGGTCCCAGTGACTTGAGTTTAATCAAATTAAAAAGCACTCCTGGTCAGTGGGAGAAATGGAGACAGGGCGGTGAAGGGGTATTTTCATTTCTCATTCAGAGCAAACAGCGGTTCCCACATCCCCAGAAAGCCCCAGAGCCAGGAACAAACATCCTCTTACCTCAATCATTATATGAAAGGCGTGCTTGCGGAGAGGGAAAAAAACACAGGCAAGAGAAATTACTATTTACACCGAGAACGGGATGCAACAAAACCAAAACAGCTTAGAGGAGACAAAGTCAATTATCTGGGAGTTAACGACAGCAACACTCGTGGGGACACCTGCACCACAAACCCATCCTTGGAACCGCCGGCGAAGCCCAGCCCGGTTCGGAGAGGGAAAGGGGGGAAAACAACGGGAACAAANATGGGAGCTGCGTGGGAGCTGCATGGGAGCTGCAGTGGGAGCTGCAGGGGAGCTGCATGGGAGCTGCAGCCGAAGGGCCCGCACAAAGCTGCGGCGTCAGCTGCAATGGAAAGCCGCAGCGTAAGTCGCAGCGTGAAGTTGCAGTGGGGAGTTGCAATGTAGAGCTGCGGTGTAAGTTGCAGTATACGTTGTAAGTCGCAGCATGAAGTTGCAGTGGGGAGTTGCAGTGTAGAGCTGCAGTGTAAGTTGCGGTATACGTTGCGAGTTGCAGCGTAAGCTGCGGTATAAATTGCACTGCGGTGCTGCAGTATAAGTTGCAGTGTGAAGCTGCAGTGGGAAATTGCAGTGGGAACTTGGAGTACAAGTTGCAATACAAGTTGCAGTACAAGTTGCATTATAAGTTGCAGTAAGAGCTGCAGTATGAGCTGCAATAGGAGCTGCAGTGTAAGTAGCTGTANGCGGTGCTGCAGTATAAGTTGCAGTGTGAAGCTGCAGTGGGAAATTGCAGTGGGAACTTGGAGTACAAGTTGCGGTACAAGCTGCAGTGTAAGTTGCAGTGTAAGTTGCATTATAAGTTGCAGTAAGAGCTGCAGTATGAGCTGCAATAGGAGCTGCAGTGTAAGTAGCTGTATANAGTGTAACCTGCAGTGTAACCTGCAGTTCAAGCTGCAGTGTAACCTGCAGTGTAACCTGCAGTGTAAGCTGCAGTGTAAGCTGCAGTGTAAGCTGCAGTATAACCTGCAGTGTAACCTGCAGTATAACCTGCAGTATAACCTGCAGTTCAAGCTGCAGTGTAACCCGCAGCCCGAGCCGCAGGCTGCCGGCAGGGGTCAGCGGCGCGCCGGGAAATGCCGGGCAGGAGCCGGGCCGGGATCACGGAGCAGGGCTGGAGCTCCCCGGGCACCTCCTGGGTCCGGCAGCGAGGGAGCCCCAGCCCCGCCCAGCACACGCCTCCCTCTCTCCCAAGAACTCATAGCAATAATTAATCCAGGGGGATAACGAGAATGGAGCTCTGAACCTGAAACAGAACTGGGATCCATCAGAATCTCCTCCACCATCGCTCAGGGCAGCTCCAGAGCAGAGCAAAACCCACCCCAAGGGGCTCCAAGTCTTTTTTTTTTCCCAGGCCTATTCATTATTAAAGTTCTCCAGCTCCAGAGAACTATGGAAATTCCTCAGCAATAAGCAGAAATATGTATGAATTCAACCTTTGTGTTCTGACCACAACGAGGAACTGCAGAAATGAAGCTCTGAGAAATGAGCCCTCTCCCAAACCTCTCACTCCTCCCTCGAGGGATCGGCTCCCCCCAAACGCTGACAAATTCCACACACAAATTCCACACACGTGGAAACTTTACAGAGATCTTTTTCTGCTCATTACCACCTCTGGATTATAAAGCAACGTCCTCCCCTTCAGCCCCCAGAGCATCACCTCGGGCTCCCAGCAGAAATCCAAGAGGCACCAGTTTAAGGGCAGCAGGCTACAAAGGAAATGCAAACCTGAGGCTGATGACCTCTGATAAATAAAAACCGGGAGCACTTAAGCCCCCTCAAAACCCCTGTCACCCACACAACTGTACACAGCTGAACACTGCTGTTTATGCTGCCTGGAAACCAACTCTGATGGGTCTGTTACAGTATTTGTAACCAATTAGACCAAGAAGCCCCAAGCAGTGTGGGGTTTCTCCCAGAATTTGGGCTACCCACAAGCATCTGTGAAAGCTGCACTTGGCTTTTGGGTGTCTTCACACAAATTCTTCCCTCTGTTTGAGATTTAAACTTGTACCGGCCCATGGGTTCTCTTAGGAAAAGAAAAGGGATCCTGAGCGCTGCACATTCAGGGCTCCTGATTTGCAGGAACTTTCCAATCTCTTTTCCCATTTCCTACAAGCACCTGGCTTCTCCCTGTGTGTATTTTTCAAGCAGCCATTGATCTTCCAGGGTTCAGATTCAATCCTTGAAAAAAACACCACTCCCTTGCATTTTTCCAGTGTTGAAATGTTTCTGTTAAAATACTTGTAACAACAACAACAAGAAAAAAAAAGTGGCTTTTGCAAGACCAAAATGGGGAAAACCTGAACACCTGATTGAATTCTTCATTCTTCAGCAGGAAAACGGGATTTTCCTGGGGTGCAAAGATCACCCCAGAAATTCCAAGTGCATCAGGCAGATTTGGGAATTCCCGTGCTCGGAAATTTGAAAAAACCTTGACGCACCTTTGACCCCGGAGAGTTGGACCACGTCAGAAGAGATCCCCAAAATAAATCACGAAGACAAAAATGAATCTGCAAAGCCTTGGAGCGTGCACTGACAGCTCTGGCCACGGCTCAAGGCACGGCAGGAGGAAAGGAGCACCAGAGAGCAGCTCCCTGCCCTCCTCGCTCCACTTTTATTGGCAAGGTTTGGGCAGAAACCTGAACTGCACCTCGTTCCAAATCCGGGTCCCAGCAAAGCTCTCTGCAGAAAACTTGCAGGCCAATTCAAATATTTAAAACACCAGTCGGAATCTTTGGGTGAATTTTATCGGATGATGGGTTTATGTTTGCTACATCAAATCCAAACGAGGAGACAGAACAGTTTTTAAGTGTTTTCCATACACACAGATGTATTCAGCAAACATGGATTTGTTAATAACTCGTTGGAGAACACAGCAAGTGACAGATTTGATGGAATTTGACAGCTTTCACTGGATAGTTCCCCACACAGCAGTGAGGCACAGCGAGCAGCACAAACAAGCCAAGACTAATTGCCCTTTATGTCTCGTTACAGGTTCAAACATTTCTTAAAGTGGATTTCTTCTTTTTTTTTTTTTTTAATATTCCAAGCTATTTCTTTCCCCTTTGCTCTCTAATCTTTTACTTATCACCACTTCTTCTAATTCTTTCACTATGTCTCGTTCTTCAGTGTTTCCTCATTTTTATCTTTTAGTTATTCCTCATCCACCCTTTCATTTTTTTCCTGGAAGTTTGGCAGCAGCAGCTCTGGATTCCCATTGTTTCTGGGAATAAACCAAGGCAAAAGGGATAACCTTTATCTGGATCTCACATAGAGCAATCCCTGCTTTCCCTGCTGTACCTGTCTATTCTGCCACTGCTACACAAACATTTAAACCAAATCCATTTGCCTACAAACTCCACTCACGCCCCAATTATTAAACATACTATTAGCAGATGAACTGCACAAATATTTCAGGGTTTATTCGTGGTTACAAAGTTCCCAATACTCTCCCTCCCTTCCTGCTTGCCCTGTCTCCTGTCCCAACCAGCTGTAATCAAATTTCAAGTGGGAACCACTGCTCTGCTGCATAAGGGAGAGTGTTTATACACTGGATTTACATAATAATTCCGGGTAGTTTTTCAGGCAGAAGTGGCTTTTCCTGCCTTTCCACATGAGCCTTAATGCCTGTGTTCACCACAAGATAGGAAAATGCTGTTGCCCCACAAGCACCAGGGTACATTTATCCCAAAGATATAATCTCAGCATGAACGCAACAGCTGATTACCCTGTTTATTAAAAATCAGCTGGCCATCCTGCCCCAAACACAGCCCATGCAAGGAAAGCACTGCAGCAAGAGGAGGGAGAACCAGAATTCAAGTTCTTGATGCTCCACGCGCATTTCACATTCTCTTGCTTTTCCACAGCTTTATCCACGACTTCATTTCTTTAGGAAGGCAATCCCAGGCTGGAATTATCCCCACAATTAGCAGTTATGAATTTGATCTCCCAGCAAAGACCACTGGGTCGATGCAGAGTCTCCAATCCATAAAATGGGAGCTGGATGAACTAATTATGCTGACAGATTGCAGGGAGTCTGAGGAGCTGCAATCCTCTCCGCAAGGACAGCAAACAGACTTTTTTCCTCTAAATTATGTTCTTTTCATTTGGCAACAACATATGGCCACTGCCTCTCCCCAAATTCCTCTTATCTATTACTGAGAAAACTGAAACCAAAACACTTGAGTTATCAACCCCAGGCAATCCTGCTTCCTGCAGCACCCTCGAGTCAGGCAGCAGCGCTGGAGATACCCCAGGAGCTGGAGCACACAGAGATCAATCCTTGGCAATCCCACCCAAAACAACAAGAGTTTTCATTTTAATCATCAATAACATCACTGCGGGACAGGTCATGTATTCTGGTCACTGCACTGAGTCAGAAGCTCCAGTTAATTCCTACTCCAAAGATCCAAATCATTTCTCTCTTCATTTCTACAACCACATTTTCTTCACCTTTTCTGCTTGGGTCTCTAGGATTTCCTGTTTTAACTCTTTCCATAGAACCTCCTAATCTCAGCTGCATCTCCAGACGTAACTGAAGGAAGAGGAATTCCAGAATTAGCACCAGGTACAGCTCCAGGATCAGCTGGAGCCTCCCAAGAGCAGCAATCCCACACACAGGACCCCAGAAGGTTTGTTTGGAGGCACAATGGCCAGGCTACATTCCAGCCCACAACCTCATCCGTTTGAGATAAAACACAAACACCCCTACAACGGAAACGTTTCAAGACAAAACAGAAAACACACGAACAAGAGGAAAGAGATGACAGGAATCACAATCCACGAGCTGAGCTATGCCCTAGAGCTGTGCTCCAAGATTTTCTTCACGTTCCCTATAACTGCATCCCAGTTCCAGCTCCCTTAAAAGCAGCTCATCCTCCCTCAGCTGCTGTTTCCTGAACACCTCCAATGGCCAAGATGAATTGGCAACTCTTGTTTTGTTTCCAGCTAAGCATTACAGCTCAGCCCTCAGCACCCTTTCACCGTGTCTTTGCCCTCTGCGTTCAGTTTGTCTCTTTCCAAACAAACAAATGCATAAAAACATGAAGCAGTTGCTCATATATTCATCAAAGAATAATTAACAAGGCTGTTTTAAGTAAAGCTTAATTCTCTGCTTTAGGGAAGAGCAAGCGTTAGGACCTCGAAATCAGGAGGGCAACAGAGACCAGCCATGAGACAGATCCCCTTCAGGAATGGTTTGGCCCTTCAAAAACCCCAAACCCTGCAGCAGGGGCTCACCTGGGTGGGAACGAGCACAGGAGGATAGGCCAGCTTGTGATGTCTGTACATCCAGAAGGAGAAGAGCACGATCACTGCAATTCCCATGATAGGCACCAAGGAATAGAGCAAGGTGTTGAACAGAGGTGGCTTCGGTGTAACAGGATTGGAAGTTGCTGGAGGGATTTAAAAAAAAATAAAAAGGACACAGCTTTTAAGGAACAAAACCAGGCAGTGTTTGAAACGTGCAGCAGCCTGATTTTCTGACAGCTCCTGCCATCACCACAGCGGGCTCCCAGTACCTGATTAGCCAGCACAAACTAACAGCTGGGTCACAGGCAGCACTTGGGGAGGCAAGGAACAGCTCAGAGCCCAGATTCACACTGGAGCACGCTGGAATTCTGGGCCTCTGACCCCCAGGGGGCAAGGGGGTGTTTGTATTCCCAGGGGGCTGTAAGAATTCCTCACCTAATGAATGAAAACTGATCACTGCAGAGATTTAGCAAGAACCTGCCAGCACTTGTGTGCTGGGCTGGAAGGAGGAGGTCTCCAGGTGAAGCCACTTTCACATGACCTCAAAAAAGGCTCTGCAGGAGCAGGAGCTGCTTCCAAGGCAGCCACAGCCCCCTGGGGCAAGAGAGGGCTCAGGAGAGGGAAGAATGTCAATTATTGCCTCGGCAGCGTCGCTGACAAAAATGACAACAATATCTCCTGGGTCAACAAAGGCTATTTTAATCTCGCAGAAAATGTTCTTTCATTTCATAAACAACTTCCTCTGGCTATTTGGTACATGAGACATTTGCTGTTTTCAGCTCAGTTATTAACATCACTCTGGTTTTCCAGCAGACTCCTGACTGGAAGAAGACAGGCTAGAAAAATCAAATCACCTTTTAGCTGTTGTTTTTTTTAAAGGAATCATTTGTTAAGTCTGGCTAATTTGATTGTCTTTTGGGAACCACAGAATGTGCTGGAAGAAGAACCCACAGGGTTCCTGTGATCTGGGAGGAAATTCCTTTTTAGAGGTTACTGGTTGTAGCCAGAGGTCTGTAAATGGAAGGTGTCCATTTACAGAGAAATTCAAAAGCTCCAGGTGGCATATAGAGGATTTTTTGAAGGAATAAATGTGCCAGGCTGGCACAGGGATAAAGGGATGAGAAGGCTTTTAAGCCCAACAATTAACACCCTTCCAGGAGTTTAACCAGAGCTAAGATTTGACAGCAACTTCTGTATCTTAAACCAGGCAATTATTTCAGATTATCCTTCCTTGGAAAGAACTGAAACACCTTTTATTGATTTTTATAGGAAAGCAAATGGAAGAAACCAACTGGCACTGCCTGGGGATGCCCAGAGCTTTATCAGAACCCCGTGGCAGGAGAGGCAGGCCAGGATTTTGGGCAAGGTGGATCTCCTGAAGAGGCAGGAGGAACTTACGCTGCGTGACCTCCATCTCCGGGAAGTAGAAGAAACGCTCGTTGCACATGTTGCCCTCACAGCAACAGAAAAACACCTCAGGGCTGTCCTTCTTCTCTATGCAATCATTCCTGCGAGGGAGAAGAGGGAAAAGGTCATTCCTCTCCAGCTGGGCTGTCTTTGCTCGTCTTTTCCGCTTCCAGAGCGAACTCGGTTAAATCGACCGCGCAAGGCGGGGCCGAAGGAGCAGCTAAAGCTACGGAGATCAGTGAAAAATGGATATTTTTCTATGGCAATGGGATTTTATTAAAACAGAAATATGCTTTTGTGGTTTTTAAGGTAAAGAAAACCACCGGCAAGACATTGAGGAACAGTTCACAAGCTAGATTTAAACGGGACAAGCAAGTCAGCAAACGAGGCTGGAAATAAGCGAGAAGGAGAATTCCAAAATTTTATTATACTTGTAGAAAGAAACGATAAAAGTTCTACCATCTCCTCTGCCTACATTATGCTCAGGGACAGGGCTTATTTCATTTCCTGAATTAACTGCAGGAATGGCTTTTTTTATTAAAATTCTGCTAACAAATAATCTGAAACTATTCCCATCGGGAAAGAAAAAGCAGCAACCAGAAGCCAACCTGACAGCAGAACTGGACAAGGCTGAAGGAATACTGAAGGACTTTAAACACAGCTGAAGATTGTCAAGGAGGTTCTGGGCTCATCTTCAAAACTTGGGGTTATTCCTTAGAGCCTCCTCTTGCCATTACCCTGTGCTGTGACTTCCAGGGAACATTTTCTCTTTGATGTGCTGAATCTGCTGCTGTTTGGAGTCACCCCCACAGCTCCCAGTGCAGCAAAACCACCCCACGCTCCTGAGATAAGATTTGGGCTGCTCTGGACAAACACAGATTAGCACAAATTACTTAACGAGGACTTAAGAGTTCCTCAGTTTCCAACTCCTTCCTTACCATCCTTCCCGCATTTGAGTTCTTCTTGCAATTTATTTTCTTTGCTCAAGGGAGAATTTAATCTTGTGATTTTAGGGTTGGTTTTGGGCTTTTTTTTTTGAGGTTGTGGGACTGAGCTTTAAACTGCCGTGAAAGCAGAAAAAATCCTGGGGTGGGGGGGCAACTTGATTTGGGAGAAAGGACTGCAAGGCTTCCTTCTGAAAATTCAACTTTTAAGAAACACAAAGGAAAACTTTCGTAAAATATTGCTGAAATAATTCCTCAATGCTTTTTAACGATGAACCACTGTGGATCTATTTCTTAATTCTCTGCCTTCCCAAATAATAAACGTTTTGGGCCAATAAAACCCGGCAGAGTATTTTAGAAACTGCAACACCATTGCTTAAGAGAGTCATGACCTTTATCCAGTCAGCATCTAACAAACCCCAAGTCCTGCTGCTACAGCTCGTGGGTTCTTTCTGGACCATCTGTTATCAACAAAATAGCTGGAAATTCAGAATATTCTTAGAGCTGCCATTGAGCTTATTAATAAACTGCCAAAATACTTCCATGATCTGGTAAATTGCAGACACAAAGTGCTGACTTTCCAACTCTAAAGACTTTGGAAAAATCAACGAGAGGCTTTTGCATCCTGGTTGCAATAATTACATTTGCACTGTTTGGCAATAACAAGGCCCTACAGAATCTATTATTAATGGACTAAAAAAAAAAATAAAATAAATGAAATGCCTGGGTTCTTTTAAGGAGGTAAAACACGTTATTCTGCAAACAAGACGAGGTACTCACATGGAATCTGGTCCCTAAATACAAACCAGCATCTAAAAATAAGTTAATTATTCGCAGACACACTCGTCTCAAGCCGAGGTCGTGGAGGGGATGACGTAGAAATTACAGAGAGGCAAAAAAGAGTTTACAGTGACAAATCAATTTCAAAAATTCCTTGGAAAACTCACCTGTCATAACAATTGATGTCATCCAGCCAGCAGCCTTGCTTCACGATTTCAATTGATCCAGAAATATTCTTCCATGTAGCAAAGCAGTGTCGCCTTTTATCTTTATCACCGTAGCAGGGCTCGATGCCACTGCGGTTGGTTTTATCCTTCTCCCAGTTTGCGTTGTAGTAGATGCACTCCTGTGTTTCTGATCTGCCCAGGATGGCACCTGGCAGGGGTGGAAGCACAATTAAATAGAATTCAGTGAATAAAAGCAGGCTGTATAAAAAAAAACAAAAAAAAAATCCCATTTGCTGCTTGCACCGATGTGGCCTCTCTCCTCTCTTTTTAATAGAGAGAGAAAACACGTAAAGTTCAGCAGCATTCCAAGTGTTGAAACATAAAACAAAGATCTTCTGTGAAGTCAAACAGTGACTTGCATAACTTAGCAAGATTTGCAGAAATGAGGAACAAGTCATGGCAATACTTCTCCATGAATAGCAATAGCAGGGAAAATTTAGAATGCTGAGCGGCGAAGATTTAATTAAAATATTTGCCAAACCAGGAGATTTAGCCAGAAAAATTCACCAAAAGGCAATTGTGCTTCTTATCTTGATAAGAAGATAAGCCAACAGAGCAGGGAGTTATTTCAGAAACCCCTCCCCAAAAAGCCAAGAAATGTTTAGGGGCAAGAGTGTTAAAGAAGCCCAGAAGGTGGGGTTGGAAAGGCCCTTAAAGACCGTGCAGTGAGCACCTAGGAAAGCCTTCTGGGATTCTGGTGCAGATAACTTCACAGGATATAAAGCACCAGCCTGGCTCCTGCGGAGGTGAAGGGCTGCTGGGGAGCAAGAGTGTTACCAAAAGACAGGAAGGGAGGAAGAACTGCCTTTTATTGCTGTTTTTTCTCTTGTCAGACACTGCCCAGAGCGTGCCCGTTAATCTCCACGGAAGCTCCAGCGTTTAACACACATTAAAACCATGGGAAGACAGAGAGGGAGATGGAGGAGCTGGAGAATCAGCAGATCCATGGAGGAAGGGTCAGCAGGATGCTTGTGTTTATCCACACCTTCAGTATCTTTAGGACATTGCATTGCACAGCGTGCTGCAAACCCCACTGCAAGAGCCAAGGTTTCCCACAGCAGTTTTTGACGTATTTATTTCCACCGCTCAGTGCCTCCCTTATCCTCATTTATCCACAACAAACGTGACCCAGCCGCCCTCCCTGCACGTTCCCGAGGAGGAGGAGGAGGATTATTCCCACCTGAGCCTTGCTGCAGGCCGGAGCTGAGCCCAGCACTGAGCATCCCAACCTCGCTCCTTCCCCGAGTTCCGCCGTGACGCATTCCCAAAATAGGCAGGAGCTGGCAGCCCGGGAACCATTCTATTCCTCGTGCTGCCACGGCCTGACCTTTACAACTCTCAGCTATGGCAAGAAACAGATGAGGCAACAGATTGAACAATTTGGTTCTGTCAGTGCAATAAAGCAGAAGTCCTGGATTTCTCTCACACGTGCCATTGCTTTTCTCCCGCTGCCAAGCCCCGGCTCTGAAGGACCACAGGCGAGATGAGTTTTATAAAATTCAGGAACGGCAATAAAAGTAACTTTGCATAAATATTCTCCTCGTTCCTGTCTTCTTCGCAGTCAGGTTTTCTTGTCCATCTGGTTTTTAACTCATCAGTGCTCCAGTCAGCTGCTGGCAGCAGTGGCTGATGGTTTAATGACCTTGGATCTGCTCACCTGCAGTAGGTCTGGCCAGACCAACCCAGGCTTGGACAGCCCGGGACAATCCTGGACTAACCCTTCAAAGCAGAAAAGCGGGAACACGGAGGATGAAAGGCAAGAGGAGAAGGGGAACCACACAAATCAGGCAGCCCTGAGCCCATCTCGTGGTGGATTCTGCCACCCCTCCACAGGGATGGAGCTCCCAGGGGAGAAGAGCAGCTGGCATTTACAATAAAGGGAATTTATTGGGCAGAGCAGGTCTCTCGTGGAACTCCTGCGCCCATTTGGAGGGCACGTGGAATTGCCGGGTCCTGAAGCTCCAAAAGCAAAATGGTGCTGCTGAGAGAAGCTCTGAGCCACACTCCAGAGGTGTCCTGTGGATGGAACACGAGCTCTGTCTCCTGGGGGACACACACCGGGAAGGAGAAGGGCGTTAAGCACAGAGCAGAGTTCAGTTTGGGCACGTGAAGCCGGATCCCACTGGAGAGCTGTGTATTCCCATCCCAGGGCTGCTCCACCCCTCGCACTGGTGGCATCCACAAGGGAACACAACCAACATTTGAAGCACTCCTAGTACAGGAAACAGCAGAATTGGGAGCAATTCCATTCGAGAGTATGTGTGCAGCCTGCAAAACCTCACCTCAGGAGGAGCTGGAAGCACTGGCTGCCATTTTTTCCATATCAGAAACACTGAATGACTGAAAACAACCCAGCAGTTTTTTAATTAAAAAGGGGCAAAGAGTGCCCAGCTCCTAAGGACTAACGTGGTTCCCTTAATTCAGGGAAGGGATCACTGGGAGTTCATCATCCAACTTCATGCACTAAACCTAAAACTGAGCAACACGAGCCCATGGGTCTGGAAGGCAGGAATGGTTTCCCGATACTTTCTCTGAGATGTGATAATGATCATCTCCCTCCTTTCCCAGGGAAGGCTTCAACACTTCCCACGTCCTCCCCTCGCTCCCAAATCCCGCTTTTGCTGCGTGATTAGTTGGTGACACCGTGCAAAGACACGGAGGGCAAAGGGAACCGAGTCTGTGATCTCTCGCTGCCTGATGAAATGTAACAGCACTCACAAGCTGAAGTCATGAAAACTGATGAAAAGCCCACAAAGATTAGTTTGATGCTGCCAAGGACACCTTTTTTTTTTTTTTTTTCTTTTTGCTATTCCCTAGAAAACTTCCAACATATAAAAGAACTAAAGGGTGAGGTTGAGTCTGGCAGATACCTCTGCCTGCAGCAGAAAGGTCACTTAAATTGTGTTATACTCGAACTCTTGAAGCACAGAAACACAAGGAATGGAGCAGTTTATTAGAATAAACCAGCAGAGCAGGGAAGCACCACAGGGGCTGGGGTAACTTAAGAGTGGCCCAGTCACCAAAATACCAGAATTGTAACACGCTGTTCTAGAGGAGCAGAAAAGAACAGAAAATGCAGCATAAATAGAAATAACACCTTGGATAAAAAACCCCTTCAGCTGCTGCACAGGTACCTCTTTCAAGTTCTTGCCCATATGTGTTATTCTATTTGTTTCCACAGTGATCTCAAACACTTTCTAGCCCTACAAATATATCTAAGAACAGACTACAAATATAGACTAAAAAAGCCCAGCTTTGATGTTCCTGCAAGCAGGAAGCAGGATTTTATCATTCTCTATTTTTTCTGATAACACCCAGGGGAATGTTTCTCAAAGGAAGAAGAAAGAAGTTATTTCCAACCTAATAAAGCAAACTGAGTTCCAAGAGAAAGGGTCCTGTCCTCCTTTTACGTGCCACGATGTCCCCAAAATGATTTTGTTGATTTTTAGACTAATATTAGTGCTATTATCACTGTTCTCAATGCTCCCAGGTCAAACAAGGACTGTACTTCAGATGAGCTGAGCCAAAGTACATTCATTAAATCCAAACACAGCAGCAATTAACTGAGGCGAGGCAAGAACTGCAAAAAAAAGATAAACAAGGCAGTGAAGGAACAAATCACCTGCACTGCTGCCACCCTGCCCTGTGAATATTCCAAATTTAAAGATTAACCTGATGGTCCAGAAAGCTGCTTTCCTTTTCTGAACTAGTCTTTATAAATAAATGACTTTGCAACTTGAACAGGGGTAAGCTTGGTAAGCTTTAGTGTAGTTTTGTACAGCTAGAGCTGCATTTTGCTCCAGGATTATAGTGGGGAGAACAACAGGAAATCTGTATTTGCTAAGATATCTCATCATATACTTGGAAAATATTTCAGCTTTTTTTTTTTCTTTTTTTTTTTGCAGTTCACACCTTTTCAAAATGGAAAATTTGTAGGGACGAGCCTGCCATGGAAGTATGAAATTCTGTAGCTGAGATAACACTTCTGAAAAAGAAGGAGAGAAGAATCCAGTGCTGGAAAACTGAAGCATGATCAACTCAAAGGCAGCACGGTAGAGTGGAAACTCTGGAGGATGGTGCCACCTAAAAAGAGGGACTAGAACTGAGCGTGAAGAGGGGCACGGTGAGAGGAATAATATCTGTATTGTTAAAAACCCCCTTGCAGCCCCTGGTTTGCTTGGTGGACAGTAACAGAAAAAAAAAATAAACAAACCTTTTTATTTTTTACTCTGAGCCTTCAGAACTTACAGTATGGAAAATAAATCAGCTGCTCTAAGCACTCGATGATGTTATTTTACATATATAGATATATCCTGGTTTTATTTGCATGCTGCTCTTGCTGAAGAAAAAGAAAAAAAAGCCGGAATTATTTTTCCAATGTGTTCCCTCAGTCCCTCCCAGCAGTTTGTGCCACTGATAGAAGAAATTATTAATGCTGTGATGGGACTTTGTGTCGAGAACTTCCATTTCCTGCCTTGGACTTCCAAATATCTTATTTAAGCCTGGATTTCAGGAAGTGGGAAAACCCCCCAGATCTCTGGTGCCCAAGTTTTCCAGAAGCCTTTTTGAGCGAAGCACATGACAGAAAACGGAGAAGAAGGGTCAGTGCCACCCCTGCTCTTCGGGTACAAACCCTGGTGAGCCCCGAGATGAGGGTGAATCCTTCGGGAACCTCCAGAGGCTTGGAGTGAAATGTTATTTTTCACACTCCCTGACTTCAAGGGACCACGGTAAAACAGGGGCTGATGTTTTCAAGTTCGAACCTGCCACTGCTGTCGCTGCGAGGTGTGAGCAGCACGCAGAGCAGACACCTCTCGGTTTCTCAGGGGGGAAAAAAAAGCTCCCAAGATCTTAGAAATGGTTCGGTTTGCAGCGTCCCCTTCCTGGCACAACCACCAGATGGTCAAAATATTCCAGTGTAACACAGAGCTCAAAACTGAAAAGGTTCAATTCTACAAGATTCAGATGCTGGAAAAAACAGAATAAGGGCAAACGGGCAGTAATGTGGAAATACCCCGTTCCCAGTTTGGATTATCCTCCTCTCCCCAGTGCAAAACCCCAACACCAAAGAAGGAGGAGAAGCCTCCATTAACTTTTTGACATTAAAACCTGCAAACGGGTGGCTCTGCTGCAGCCTGATGATCCAGGAGGGATCACCTGCTCCTGGCTCGGGATGAAGCTCAGGGAAGCAATGCCCAGGAAGGAGCCAGGGATTCTCTCCCATTTCCACACGAACCTCGGAATGCTGTTATGAAACTAAAAAAAAGAGGCCCTTCAGCATGAAAGGCACCAATGAAACACCTCAACAAAGCACCTGAGGACACGCAGACTGCATCAGGAATGGTGAATCCTTCTCAGGGATGAGTCTGGTGGCGGCGAGCAGCAGCGTTTCTATTTTGGGACCTGCCCGGGAGTTCCCCGGGAATGATCTCAGATCATTGTCAGAGCCGTTCCTTCAGCGGAGAGGCCCAAGCCCAGCAAATCCTGCAGCTCACCACACACACAGGGAGCTCGGCTCAGGAACAGCCAGCTGGGCATCCCAACGGATTTGGGATCAAAACGATCTTTTTTGGGGACGGTGTTTGTGAAGGTTCTTCTCTGAGCTATTAAACTTCCTGAGAAGTGAAACATTTGGAATTTTCTTCAATGGAGGGTCGAATTTCCTGCAGCCTCGTGGAGATGGGAAATTTGAACATATTAATCACTTCATTAAAAAGCATTGGGAAAGCTTCATTTTAGCTGTCAATTCTAGCTGCCTTCAAATTTCCTTCTCTGGTTGGGCTGCAAGAGAAGATCAGGACACGACATTTTCTCCAACCCTCCTCCTGTGCTGTTTCTTTCACACCTCTTCCACACTGCCCTTCAAAACCATCAGTGCCAATATTTCCCCTGCATCTCTGAAGACAAATAAGGAGTCTCCTCCTCACAGACTCTCTCCTGACCCCTCAAAAACACGCACAGAAGAGTTAATTCAGGCTGACGCCGAGAAATTCTTCTACCTTTTGCCTCCCCAATCAGTCAAGCACAATGCAAATGTAACAGTTTGACTGCAAAGCAAACAGAACCACACACCAAGTCAAACAAAAACACAGTCAAGACATCTAAGAGGCAAGCATCCAACTCCACATTTGATGTTTCCTCCACATGATATATCCAACCCCCACTTCTTTTTCTGTCTTACAGGACCTTATGTAACTATTTAAAAGACAACAGGACCAGTGTGATTCTGCCTTCAACTCAGCTCTCCAACAAATCTCTCCGTGGGTGTCGTGTCCCACTCGGTGCTATTGCAAGCAAAAACACCACCCAGTTCTCCTACATGTGCTGATCGAGCTTCTTATTTACATTCCAATTCTTTAGCCATCGCTATACTTCTCTATTTTTTCTGTGGTTACAACCAAAACCCCCAGCCTAAACATACTTACAACCAGTTTTGTTGTTTTGTTGGTTGTTTTTTTTTTTTTTAATTTTTAAAGCATCAGCTGTATCTTTTTCCTTCAAGCTAGCCCAGCAGAACTCGCAGGAGCTGAGCTCACGGATGGTCAGTGCACATCCAGACAAGCTGCAGCTGCCCGTGGCCAGATGGCAGCTCAGAGGAGCAGAGCCAGGTCCCACGGCTGTGTAAACACACAGGGATTACCTGCGAGCTGCGGGCAAACAGGACCACGGGGAGGGAAAAAGGCAGAACCAAACCTTCAGGGCTTGGTGATCTCCTACTCCACTGGGCTGGAAACTTTCCTTACCCTTCCCTCTTTCAACTCTCCAACTTATTTACGGAGGAGCATCCCGCCGAGCTTCGGTCTCCATTCCACATCACGTTCTGCATCTTCATTTTCACGTCCCCACCTCAGCCCAGCAGGTTCCTCCTGCTCACACATTTGACCAGAACTCCAGGCAGGAGTTCAGCCCTTCCCAAGGGTTTCTCCAGCACGGACGATGGGTTTGTTTGCTAGGAAATACTCCTGCAGAAGCGTTTTGGGATCAGAAAAGATGACACTGGCAGCTCGTGCTGTCTGCTCCGATGCACGAGCCCAGCTTGAAAAGCATTTTGGAGCTGTAGCACACAACGAAACATCTGACCGAGCCGTGCAGCCTCAAACAGCTGAACTGGCACAAACGAGTGGAAGTAATTCCTTCCTTCAGCCACGAAACTTAAATAAATGTCAGGCTGCAGCATTACACATCTGAGTAAATACCTATCAGCGTAAAACTGCTAATATGTTTGGGACTGCTGAACTCTCTTCCTAGAGCAAAACATCTACATAACCTCAAACTTGGCTGGGTCTCTTGAATTCCATTTCTACTGTCCAGTCCTGTTGAGATCAAATTCCAAACCTTGTCTACACGGAAAGGCTTTTTAAATTTGTGTCTCTGTGCTCTGAAATCAGCGCTGATTATTTGTAAGAACCCAGCACAGCCGCCTCTTTACCTCCAGCTAGAGTGGCTGTCACTTGAAATGGATTTTCTCTTTGTCCCCTCTCGGGCTGCCTCATTTGGCTCCCCGTGCCAGACTGTAATCTGAAGATTAAGTGAAAAATCCCATTTCTAGAGCCCGAAACAAGCAGTGTTTACAGACAGAGCCGCTGTTGACACGAGCTGCACATCCTCTCCAAAGCCAGCTCCAAAGACAACAGCAGGGCTCAGCCTCCAGGGGCACATCCTGGCACCTGGGAGGGAGCAAAAAGAAAAGGACAAAGACTTTTTTTTTGTGGGAGGGGGTCTCGAGTTTCTTATTTTGGACTTGTTTCCAATGGGTGAAGGGAAATCCAGATGTCCAGCTACCTTCTGGAGTGTTCTTGAAGGAGATGTTTTCATGTTTTCAAAATGCTCCTCCTTCATCACCTTCCCCTGCTCCAAAGCCACTCCAAGCGAGTTTTCCCTCGGGAAGCCATGTCACCAAAAGTCACTGTTAGCACTGTTTTTACAGCAAAAAAATTTGGATAAAAGTAACCAATAAACTGCAAATAGCATCATTTATCAGCACTCAGAAGAAGAAAACCAGTGATGGAATGACAAAGCCACTTCCTCAATAAAAAACTATTTTTCTGCTCAATTTTTCTAATCTTTATGGATTCTTGTGAAGCTGATTTTGCTATCCACTCGTCCTTAATTGTAGACAGAAAAGCAAGATCAACATCCAAAAGGACAAATCCAAAAAAGAAGCATTTTGAGATCAAAAGGAAGTTGTTAAGAGTCAGCATAATGAGTTTTAAAACTTAACTCTTTTTGTATTTCTTACCAGAACTTTAAGAACAACTCACTGGAAAGGGGAGCAATTTAAAATTACAATTCAAAAACTCTTTTCAGAGCATAACTCTGTAGTAGGGACTTTAAAAATATGCTACATATTGGCCACCCAGCACATTTATTGTCATTAAAACATTAAATGCAGCCACTCCTGCGAGAGGAAAAACAAATAAGAAAAATATTCTTATTTCTGGTTCTGTATGAATATCAACAAATCTGATGTCAATCTACACCACCTCGTTTAACAGCAGAAAAACACCTTCTAGAAACTCAAGGCTATTCCTGGAATTAGCTCTAAGTAGGAAAAAATTAAGACACATTTTAAAGGTTTTAAGCACCTAAACATTTAAAAATTAACAAATCAAATGAAATCTCATTTAGGAACCATTCCCACAAGCAAAGGGAATGCAGCCAAGAGGAGCACCACTATGAGGAGCAGTATTCAAAGCCACACTAAAAAGTGCTACTGGATATTGGAATTTTGGGAAAACACCCAAAATCTGACCCAGCAACAACAATCCCCAACTCTTTCAGTTCACAGCTTGCACATCCATGAAAAAACTGCCTTCGAGTGTTCCACGGAGCCAGTTTTGCTTCACTTCACGTGGCAAGAAAGCCTAAAAAAACCCCAATTTTTTACCAACACCTTCCCCCAAGGCTGCAGCGTTCCCTTTCCATGCGCTGCTCTGGAGTGTGGAGATCATTGAGGGGAATTTGCTCAGGAGCTGCCTCTCAGGAGGCCCCGCACACATCCCAACCACCCCGGGATCTATATTTAGAGCAGCAACTCCAGTTCAACCAGTCCATCAGTTCTCTGCTGGGTGATGCTCCTAAAGCAGGGGCAAACCCAGAGCTCAGACTTGCATTCAAATCTTTTCTTTTCATTCATTTTTCCCCCTGATGCTGCATCAACGTTCAGGCAAGATTACAGATCTCCAGAATGATAACCCCTGTTGTAACAGAATAATATTAATTTTTTGCTACAGCGCTGAAGAAAAATAAATTAAAAAAGAAAAATCAGACATCGCTGCTAAGTCACAACAAAGCCAAAAGAGTTTTAGCATTTCATAAAGATCAGGGAAAAAAATTAAGTCATGACCAAATACAGAGCAATGTACAACTCACTGCCTCCTATAATGGATTTCCAAGTGGTTTTTGACAGCTAAATATTATTTAACTTCTCGTCTGGTTATTTCTCCATCCTTTCTGCATTGGATGAGCTCATGGAGCCCTATTCCCCAACTTGGATTTAAGACACCACTGTGGTCTAGAAACTACAAATATTTTCTCAACTGTATCCAACAGAACGGAATAAAGCGCTCAGTGGAGGCACCAACCAAAACTGAAACAGAAAACAAACCCCATCCAACTTTAATATTTAACAGAACTACCCAAAATGTTTGACTGAGCGACCGACAAACTGTTTCAGTATTAAAAAGTTTACCTTTGTTTCAAACTTCCCCATGAAACACTTCGAGTGCTCAAATGGATCTTAAGGAATAAATAAGGGAATAAACAGCAAATCTGAGTATTTCAGATCCTAGAGAAACCCCTTTAGGTGTACTTGGTGCACACCAATGAGGCAGGCACCAATTTCAACTTCAAATTTAAAGAGATTTCTCTGTTTCTTTAACAGAGATTTGACAAGGCCGCGTCCTTCGGCTCTTGCGCTGCCGTAGAGAAGTGAAAATCGCAGCCTGCTCAAATGTGCCTCCCTCGGGTCCTTCTCCAGAGCCCGAGGCCGTGCAGCTCGTGGAAATCGGGAAGGAGGATCCGGCTGGAGCAGAAAGGATCGGATATTGGCAGATCAGCAGCAGCAGAGGTGCCACAAATGCAGGATCAAAGCATCCTCCGCCTCCCTCAGATCCGCGTCCAAGCGCGGGGAAAATCCCACCCGGGGCTCACCTGCCCCGCTCGCTGGGGCTGAACCTCTGGCATCCCCTCTGCTGCCTCTCAAACAACCCAAAGCACTCTCCAAATCAAATCCTGGGAGAGGCAGAATTCCCGTTTCTGCCACTTGCTGCACGGATCCAAAGGGGGAGATTTTCCCACACGTTCCCTTCTCCGGAGTCTCTTTCTCCACAAACAAATAGGGATCCAAAAAAGCGGCGAAGAGACTTTCTGGCATTGGAGAAAGGAGGATGATAAATGCAATAGAACCAGTTTTAATCAAGATCAAAGCTGTAGGAGAATGCAGACAGACAGTCTAGACTGCTTTACTTTGAAAGCCTAAGCATATAAAGCAACATCTGCAAAGAACATTAATCACATTTAGTCCACAATCTTATCACCTCCCAAGCAAGCAGAAACAACTTTTACTTAAAAGTCATCTGCTTCTATGTGACAAGCATTTTTAATTATCTTTAAATTAGATATTTATCGCTGATTACAAAGCCGTTCTGTTCGCTTTGAAATAAGCTGATGTAATTTGAAATACACTCGCAGAGCTCCCTGGACAAAAATGGAATAAAGTATTGGTGAGGAAGCCTGGTGAACGGCGACGATTATTTTACACCGCTGGTAGAGAGGGGGAATTCTCCAAATACTGAATTAAGTTCTGATTTGCTCCTCTGCGTTTTAGACTGTAACTCAGCAGGCAGCAATAAAGTGAAAGATTTTCTGGACAGTTTTCTTTAACTTTGGGAAATGACTTGAGAATAGAAATAGTCAGCTTCCTTTCGATTTTCTTTCTATTAAAAAAGAATAAAAATCTTGCTCCTATATTTTAGAGGGGAATTAAAAAATTGGAGAGATGGTGCATATCTACATATAGAATGTTTGTGTGATAATACACATATTTCGATATAAAAGCAATTCATTCCTTGGTTCCTTTTCCTTATATTCTGGTCCATTCTCCCTTATGATTTTGCTTACTCACTAGCAATCATTTCATTTATTTTATTAAAGGTGTCTTGCATTAAAGTTTCCCCTTCTGCCAAGGTTTTCCTACAATCTACCCTTCAACAAGAGCCTGGCAGAGACAAACCCACCAAAAAAAAATTTAAAAAAATAAAAATCTGACATCCCTGAGGCAACAGCTGTGAAAATTTACAACGTTATAAACCCACAGAGGCAGAGAACAAAACTGGGAATTTCTGCACGGAGCTGAACTTCTCCAGCAGCCCCGCATCCCACAGGAGAGCCGGCTCGTCAAACGCAGCAGCAAATCCAAAACTGACGAGTCTCACTGCAAAAATCTCCCTGTTCCATCCCTCCTTTCGGAGCAGGCAGAGTGTGCAGCCTCCCCCTGCAGCGGGAGGCACTGCCAGAAGGGATTTTGGGGGATTTTTAGCCCTACCTTGGAGCTGGAGATGCCCTCATTGCCGGCCATCGCGCCGCTCCTCGCCGACTGAGGCTCCTCTCCGTGAATTTCCAGACAAAAAGAAGATTTCCCCTCAATGCCTTTTTTATTTTCCCAACTCCTCCCCAATCTGTCGACTTTGCTGTTCCAAGGCTCAGCTGCAGAACAGAGGTTTTGCAGCAGCAAAGTCCCAGTAGCTCATCCCACGCCCAACAGTGGAGATTTCACTGAATTTCTGTGGAGGAGCACCTGGTTTTATTTTCCTGTGTCCTCCTGAGCTCTGCAGCGTTCCTGGAGTGCTGGAGTTCATCTGCCTGAGCTATTTAAAGAATTTCCTATCTTTAGGCCTACTGACAACACTTTTCTTATTTTTTTCATCTGAGTTTAACCTCCCACAAAAAGCACTTGAACAAAGGGAGATTCTGCACACCTTCTGAGACTCCTACACCTGTGGAAACTGGAATGTTTGGAGAAATACCCTCATGTATTTTGATTTAAGTGAATTTCTTGGTGTTATTTTGTTATTTAACTGAGCACCGCACCAAGGCAATCTATTTTCTGGCCAATTTTCAATTTGCTTATCTGATCGATTCCACCACGGTTCTTTAAGTTAAAACAAATTACAAGTATTTAGGTAGAGCAGGAAATTCTTAAAGTGCTGTAGGATAACGCAGAGGCTTTCTCAGAGCTCCGTCTCCAAAACCCTGGGATTGGTTTTGAGCTGCAAAATTTTAACGAGGTAAATTTGACAGAATAACTAGAACTAGACAGCTGCTTTTAAAACAGCAAATAAAATTTCGCTTCAATCCCAACTCCAGCTACGTGAACTTCAATTTTTATTACCTCATCTCGTGGAAGGAACCACGTGGCCTAGGAGAAATAACACCGTGGTTATTTCAAGACGAGGCAGGTCCTGAGAGTTCTCGCTGAACTTTAGGTGGAAAGCAGAATTCCAAAGTCCACGGATGAATCAGGGAACCTCGTGTACGTGACACAAGAAAACAGCAGCACAAACAAAAAAGCTTTAGGGCAAAAGCACTGCACTTGCTACTATGAGATCATTCGTCTTCTAAATTTAGAGAACAATTAAGGAAATGTTATCTAGCGACCTGAAATCTGGAAGGCACTTTAGGTTAGGATTTTGACCTTCTTGTTCTTATTTGAGAACACGTTTAAAGCCAGAACACGAATGCTGTTACTCCTTTTAAAAGCCTCTTGACACTTTGAGAGGTAACTGCCTTAAATCTGATGATTCAGAAAGGCTCAAGAGGGTTCCCTGAACATGTTTTCCACAGGTACTCCCCGTGCCCGCAGGCAATGGGGTGAAATCTCTCCCGCCTCTCCAAGATAAGAGGACAAAGATGACTGAGGATATATGGAATTAGTTTATTTGGGAGGGACCTGCCAGACAGGTGAGCTGCTGTCTCCAAAAACACTCCTAGGAAAACAGCAGCGAGAGAGGAAAATGGCAATTTTGAAGCTATGCAGCAAGAAAGATGACAAAAAAGACATTTCAGCTACAATTCTGGCTGTTAATGCCATTCTCTGATAAGCCTGAATTCCCCAGAAGTGAAGTGGCTGCTTCCAAAATGCAGGATTCCCTAGAAATAGCATTCCACCCACTGCACGTGGAGGCAGGTGAGTAAGAGGCAAAGAAGGATCTCTTCGTGGAATCTACCACGGGGTAACGCTTATTAATAGGATGAATTTTGGATTTCGCAGCATTTTGGGAAATCAGAGCAGCCTGGAGTACTCTGTGTAAAGCAAGGCTTGAGAAAGCAGCTATTTAAGTAAAAAGATCAAGAAACTTTTCAGGCCGGGGTGTGGGAACTAGAAACTCAGAATTTTAACTTCAAAGTTATCAATGCATGAGTCTTAATACCAGGGGGGGAAATGAAAAAAAAAATAAATCTGTACTTGAGTACAGAGGAAAGTTCCTCAGCCCAAACTCTGAGGCTAGGACTGGCGAGATGAGGGAACCAACGTGTCCAAACACACCAAGTGCTGTAAAGCACAAGCAGAAGGCTGGCCTAATTTTAATCTGAATTCTCCTTTTGAGGAGAATTTCAAAAGCATCAGACAAAATGAACTGTGGGGTGAACGAGAGGCTTTTGGCAGCAGCGTTCGGCGATCGGGAATGATTTGATCTGGAACTTCCATCCACACCCGAGTTTAATCACCTCTGAACAAACTATTCCTCCCGGAATTTGTCCATCTGCGAGATCATTTTTTACCTCCCCGTGTTCTGAGACACTGAGTTCCAAGGTTTAATTATCCATCATTAGCAGATGTACTTTTTTCTGTTTAAAGTACCTTCATCAATCATTTGGGTGAACTGGATGGGAAGCAGCTGGCCAGCAGGCTGAGCAGGAAGAAAAGGCACGTTAGCAAGCCCCAAAAGCAACCTGAAATATGCATTTCTGTGGTGAGCACACAGAGCTGGGGTGCTGCAGGATGGAGAAATTACAGGCACTTAGCAGTATCTGGGTTCTTCGCTTCCAATTCCCAACCTGATTTAAACCAGAACGATGCTTAGAGGGAAATCCCTCAAGTTTGATGCTGGGAATTTTTAGAACGGAAAAGAACTCGGCAGCTTTCAAGTTGTTTATATTTAGTGAAGTTCTAGATGTGCTCATATGGAACCTTTATTCTTAGCTATTGGGGAGAAAGAAATATCAACGTCCAAAAGAATGCATTTCATTAGTAACAAAACCAAGACTTCTCAAGCGTTGAGGGACAGAACGATGAAATATTTGTACAGCTTTCTTTTCTTCGCTGACTTTCTCCAGAGAGATTCCCGAGTTGTACTTGGAGCCTCTTACCCAGAGCAGTCATGAGCACAAGTTTAAGGGCTTCTGCTGCCAGATGTTGTGTTTGATGGAGAAGTGCTTGTGCTCACACAGAAACAGGTGTTCCTCTTGTCACAGCTGAGGAATTCGCTCAGCAATAAATCCTCCTGGCAAGCCAGAAGAAACACCAAAGCTTCGGAAATGCAACAAAAAAATGGATGGGAGGATTCTCCCGCCTTGCCTGCTCCAGGTGTTTATCCTGTGGTAGTCAATGAGCCTCTGAATGTGAACACAAACAGTTCTATCAGTAAGATCGATATAAGGAGAATTTGCCTTTGCAAAGGAGAAGAAAAATTGTCTGGTTTTTCATTTGGATTTTTGTGTTGTTTGGTTGGCTGGCTTTTATTGCTTGGTTTTGTTTTGTTTTTTTTTTCCCCAGGACAATGATTACCTCCAGACAGCCAACACAGCACCAGATATTTAATAAATCACTGGCCAAACAGCAACAATGACTCAACTTTCGGTGGAGCACCCTTAGGAGTGGTTTTTTTTCCCTGCTATCAGGAACCAGTCTGGCGTTGGGAGCCCACAGGAGGAATCCCAGGCTTTCCTGAGCTCCCTTCCTTGAAAACCCCAGCCTGCCACCTCACTCCAGCCCAGACACAGCTCAGGTGGATGTAACATTCCTGCTGCCTTAGTTTCCCCCCCTCAGCGTGTTTATTTAAACCACAGCATTATTTCTGCAGAGATACCAAGGTTAAACTCTGCTATCTCACTTCCCTGTAGAGTCACGGGAGAAACCCAGCGCTGCTGACCGCAGTGCAGAATTTAAAAACCCTGCTTTAAGTAAAAAGCAACTTCAATAGCACAGTTAACTGGAAAAGGAAGAGGATGATGGAAATAGCAGCCTGGGCACTGGAACGTTGGCTTCTCTCTTCCCTACAAGGGAGGCTGACCTGGGAGAGAGCACGGTCGGGATAATACCTCAGGCCAGATTCCTCTGTGTTTTCTAAACTGATTTATGCAGCAATTCAGGACACTGCTACTGGAGACCAATTTATCTCCACGTCAGCGCCCATGCTCGGGCTTCAGGTAGAATTCCAGGGAAGAGGAACAGCAACACCATGTGTGAACAGAGCCCAGCAGAGCCCGAGGCTGCCTGCACCCTGCAGGGTCAGGAAAGGCTGAGGAGCTCACGATCCCAAAAGCCTGGAGAACAGCTGAGCCCTCAGCACCACCAGCTCATCCCGAGCTCTTCTTCCCAGCACTGTGCCCCGCTGACTGGAGGACATTCCTGCTTTCTGGCTGTTGCCAATTCCTGGCTGACCAGCTCCTGACAGGTGCCCTGGCTCTTACACACTCCCCTGGCAGCTGGAAGATGCTCCCGGGATTGAGACCTCGCGGAGCTGTGCAGCTGATGTGCAAAACTCACCAGGTCAGCCCTTGCTTGCTGTGTAAAGTGTTTGGATTCAGTTCGTTCAGGCATTATCAGTAAGGGCTCTATATTTAAAGGAATCCCCTACACTCTCCCCTCAGCATTTCCAGACCTGTTAGCGCTGTCTGTTCTCTTCTTGGATCAGATTTGAGCACAGAGCTTTATGCCCACCTGCTCAGAATAAATTTCTAAGGACATCTGCAGTTAAAATTCGAGTAACATAAATTAGATACTGCTGAGATTATGTTGCAAATAGTCCTTTCCAAACAGTTTTCTTAAACCTGGATTTTCATGACCACTCTATCAGCCATTCTGTGATTGCATCAGCCTGAATCTTTCATTTAGTTCCCACCTCATTGTTACCAGAGAACCTGCGAGACAGGAGTGCATTTTATCACCAATTCCTTGGAATCACAGAACAGTTTGAGGGAACAGGGACGGATTTGAAAGCTCATCTCATTCCCTGCCCCTGTCATGGGCAGGAACACCTTCCACTGTCCCCGGCTGCTCCAACCTGGCCTTGGACACTTCCAGGGATCCAGGGGCAGCCTCAGCTGCTCTGCCTGGAAACCTTGATTTGAGTCCAGGGCCCCTAGAGAAAAATGGAGATACTTAAAAAGCAAGGGAAGAGGAAAAAAAGCCCTGTGTGAACTGGCCTGCACTGAGATCCTCAGAAGAATGCTGAAAAAGAGGAGTAAATTCTTTCTGAAGATGAAGGTTATTAAATGAATTGTGCCCCTGTCCCTTTCTCCCGCAGCAGATGCACAGAACAGCTCCACTCACCAACAGGGAGGAGGCATTTCCCTGGAGAATTCCCTTCCGGGACAACAGAAGGTGATGAGCAGGTTTTTGGAGCTGGCTGAACTGCTGGAGGAACAACTAAAAATCGTGGATGTTGTGGGTTTATTTCTAAAATTTTTGCAGCACTGAACCTGTTTCAGAATGAAGACAGCGTGTAGAAGAGTTCAGAGGGGCTTTGAACAGAACGCACTTTGTCAGCGTGTAAATATCCCAAACTCATCAAAACCAACTTCCAACACACGGTTTTGACTCTTGCACACGAAGAAATGGGAACTCGTCATTTACCTCTTCTCTCCCATCTCCACTTGGAATGAAAGAGCTTCCAAAACCAAAGTGTTTGTGACATCGAGAGGAAAAACTCCTGGGATGATTACATTTCAGAGAAATATTTCTGCAAACAACCTTCCAGGAAATTAACTTGGCTTGATTAAACTTGCAAAACAGACCCTTTCCAAAATTTAAGATCGGAGAGTCAAAATGAAAATATTTAACCAGTGGTCTTTTCTCCGCTCCTTTTAAAGCGGCTTTATAAACCAATGATGAAAAATAAAGAACCTAATTCTTTATAAAACGTGCAGTAATTCCAACGATTGTGTGCCATTTTGCAACTGTCACAGCCTAAATGTTTTTCAACCCTGAAACATGGGAATATTTAAAGAAAACTCTTCCACCCTGTAATTGCTGTGAGCTAAAGAGAACTATCTGTACCCTCTACTGACAAACACTAGCAAAAAATTGCTAAAATTAACAGTTACTGCAAAGTTTAATTTTGTCTCATACACTCAACACTGTAACTCAACAACAAAATTAAAGCACTTCCCTGTTTATGTGGAAATTCCTAGAAGGAAACAGTTTTTCATGCTAGAAGGCTTGATAAAATGATTGGTCATATTTAAAAATAGCTTTTTAAAAAAAAAAAAACAGATCCAATTTCAACTTATGTGCTGATATTGAAACCCAAGTATCCAAAATCCAGCTGAGAGAAGGAAGGCCACTCCAATCTTTAGGCAGCATTTAAAGAATGGAGATTAATGTTATCTAGGTGAGATAAGAGCTCTCAACCTGAAAAAATACGGTCAGGCTTCAGTTACAAATAAAACTCTAAATCACAAGTCGGAGAGGCACCAAAAGGCGGGGAGCTGCTGAAACCCAGCTAAAATCAGCTCTGGGAGTGGTTCTGGAGACAGAGCCAGCCTGGAGCTGCTCCTGGGGGAGAGCCGGAGGAGCACCGAGGGTCCCCCAAGGGTTTCCTCGGGCCCATGGGGGTGCAGACCTTTGTGGAGGTGCTGGAACAGCTCTGCAGACAGCGCCAGGGGCGGGCACACGGGAATTTCGTGGAATTCCACAAGGACAGAAGCGTCCTGAGCCTCGGGATACAGCACCCTGCGCACCAGGGCAAGGGGTACTGCCAGAACGGTGCCAGCCCTGCCCAAAACACGGAGCTTTGCCACAGCAAGAAGTGATTCCCACGTTTAAAAGGTGACATTAAAACCAGGCAAGCAGCAGGTACAGAAATCAGCTACAATGGGGCCTGCCTCAAACGGGAATCCCCTTTAAAGGCGAGATAATTTGAAGACAAAAAAAAAAAAATGATCCGTGTACGCTTCGGCCCACACGGAGCTCTGCCCGGCCCTCAGGGCAGCGTGGAGCACAGCACCGGGGCCGGCTCCCGAAGTGGGCCAGCTCCCGACGGGACGGGGCTGAGCTGGAAGGCAGCAAACGATGCCAATGTTTTCACAGCACACTCATGGCACGCTGCGGGGCAGCAGATGAGGGAAGGCTGAAGTGCTGAAGCTGCAGGAATCGCGGCGGAGCCCCGCCCGCGCTGCCTCCTGGCGCGGCCCCTCAGAGCGGGCTTTGTGTCATCTCCTCAGACGCCGCTTGGCACAGAACGCTAGCAGGGCTGGCGTTCCCTCCGCGGCCACAGAGATAAAACATTCTTCACAAAAAAACCCTTAAAATTTAAAAACTATCACCGGGTCGTCTTGGCCGTTTCCATATTTTTTTTTTTTCCAGAAAAAAACAAATAAAATCCCAAACCAAACAAGCGGGAACGAAACAACAACTGCATGTTTTGCCCTCATAAAAGTTTGGTATCTTTCAGGAAATGCACAAATCTTGTCCTAAATGTTTTTGAGCACTGTCTCCCTTCTGCTTCTTTTAAAGGCATCCAACTTTAAAAGTCGACCTGCCACATGAAACCTACAAGCAGGAACAAAACAACAACTGCATGTTTTGCCCTCATAAAAAAGTTTGGTATCTTTCAGGAAATACCCAAATTTTGTCCTAAATGTTTTTGAGCACTGTCTCCCTCCTGCTTCTTTTAAAGGCATCCAACTTTAAAAGTCGACCTGCCACATGAAACCTCTGCAGTTTGTTAGAAAAATGAGTTGTTTTTCTTATGTGCATCCCGTTCAGGGATAAAAGCCATACAAAGAGTTAAAGCTATTTAAAAAGTAACACAATTCTGATTCTTAGCATTTTTTCGAAATAATTATACAGACACTTTCCAACAGAACTTTCAGATGAAACGTTTTTAGTAACTTCTCAGGTATCAGCTTTAACGGTGCCAATGTTGAGAATTAAACCAGCAAAACTTAACTCGTTTGCTGCCATCCTTAGAGAAAGTGGAAATCTTCCCAAGTGTGACAACAGCCTCATTTAGGCAAAAACCAAAACCAAACCAGACAGCGATGCCTAAATTGTACCGCAATCACAATATACAATTTTGCTGTACACGCAAAATACAATCTCAATTCTCTTCGTTTTAATGAGGCAGATGAACGTCTCAAAGTTCAGAAAGCAAAAGAATTTGAGAAATATTCTTCTTGGCCAAGATGTAGCATTCTTTTTCATTATCTATTCACCAACTATAGACAATGTTTCCCTCATGTAATTAAAGCGTTATAAAAGCACAGAAATGCATCTTGGCATTTCTTACATGCCCATCACAGTTAAGAGTACATAGGGGTTTGCTTTTAATTACATTGTCATTTCAGCATTTTGCATCAAATTGCCACCTAATTATGGATCCACAGAAATCCTTAAAAAAAGGAGTTATGCTTTAACAAAGTAAGGAACCCCCAAAGGTGATATGTAGCCATATAGTAATTTGGAGAATTTGTAGCCCTCTTGCCCACTATGGGTCCCATCAAGGCCAAGAGGTGCAGTTTAATAGTTCCCACCGACACCAAATTAATTACAATTTTGCACTGAGTGAAACAGATTATCCTGCACCTCTTTAACCAGAAACACCAGCAGAACACAAAATTACCCAGCCTTTCACAAGGTGTTCTTAGAATTTGGAAACGCTTCATTTCCCTTCCAAACCAAACAAAACAGGGAGCTGGCAAGCCCGGGGGTGTTGCAGTTGCCGCAGCGCCTGGCTGCGAAGTCCCCGGGATTTGGGGTGACACCAGTTGCTGGCGTGTCCCTTGCTCACTCTCCCCAGAATAAAGGTGCTCCATGAAGGAATCCCAGCGCAGCTCGTCAGGAGAGCCTCGCAGAGAAACTCTGGCAGAGGTGAAGGCTCCCATCCTGCTCACCCTCCTTTGAGGGCACACCTGGAAATTGGATTTTTTTCTTTTTTATTTTTTTCTGGTGAGGGAGAGCTGGGGAACAGCAGCTGGGAATGAGACACATTGAGAAAGAACCCGGTTTTTTTACCCAGCTGTGCTGAGGGGCTGAGACCAGCGGGACCTCACATCTCCACCTCCCACCCCAGCACCAGCAGCGCTCCCACAAAAGCCTCCCTCCTTTCCAAGGGTTTCTCCAATACCTCTAACCACATAACCAAAGATTTACATCTCCAGTTAAATAACTATTTGTCTGTTTTCCTTGTTTCCAGTTACAGCTTTAACTAGGAAATTCTGAAGAAAACCATCAACGCTGACTTTCCTCGTGGAGAATTAATCTGTTGTGAAACCACGAGGATAAACCCTGCCCTGCTCTCTCTGCACCAACAAGTGAAGGACTTGATGTACCCGATGTACATTTGGGATTCCTGGCCGCAGAGGGACGCAACATCAACGACAAGACAGTAAATATTCATTTTCTGTGGGATTAAACCTAAACATGCTCTGTTTGGCACAGCAGTCACAAACTGTTTTGAAGAAAAAAAAAAACCCCCTCCACCGGCACCCAGGCAGGGAGGGAGAGAAGACAAGAGATGCCACAGAAAGTCACTGGCATCCAACATCAATTCCATATGGAAACAACAGGAAATAAGATGTGCCCAATCCGAAGCACCAAGGCAACAAAAACACATTAAGATTTCATCACACAAGAACTTGGCTGTAAAAATCTGTAATTCTCTTGATCTTTTTAGGGAGTTTTCATTTTCAGGAACATCAGAGAGCTAACAGCTCATGGATGCTACCAAGCAGCTCAAGCAGGCATTTGCATTAAGCTGCTTGCAGTTAATTAAGTGGTGGAAATGCATCTTTTCTACACCAAGAAACCTCTTCCACAATCAGATTTCCTTGTCAACCTCTCTCTTTTCACAGCCTGGAAAAACTAGGAGTGGAGAAGGTTGGGAAAAAAGATAGAATGAATAGGAATGAGAAACTTTGGAGGCGCTGGTATTTTCCCCCTTCCTCAGAACTAAAGATATGACAAAAATGAATGTCTACAGTTAAAGAAAGAACAGAAAAAAAAAAAGTATTTGCTTGTCCTCATTTGCTAATCAGCAAAACTCATCACCTAAGGGATTTTACCCCCAAATTCCAGCAAAGTGGAGATGGGAAAAATACTCTCTTCACTAAACCCAGCTGAAAACTGTTATTCCTGCTAACAGTAATTCTCCTCTTGCAGAAAAGAACTTTCCCTCACCAAACTTATTTCAGCTTTTTCTTCAGCAAAGCCTCGTGTGTGAAAGATGCAAATAGAGTCACGAGAGCAGCATCCCTCTGGAAATGTTTGGAAAGCAGAGCTGCAGCAGAACGATGCTCACATGTTCTGATGTTGCATTAGCACAGTTACAGCTCTTTTCAGAGTCCAGCAGATTTAGGGTTTGTTAAGTATTAACAGATTACTTAGAAATAGTTAACAGATTTTTTTGAGCTGTAATCTTTATAACATCAACCTCTCCATAACTCAGTGTGTGCTTGGAAACAGTATTAAATAAGTTTATTTTATGAAACAGGTGCTGCTCTCTACAGCGACATCAGGAGTGCCCAGTGGTGATACAATTAATTTAAAAACTTGTACACTCCGGTAAAATAAAGGGATCTTTACTTTTAAACCAGCACTAATTCTGAAGGGGTTTATTGCCCCACAATAAAGGGAATAAAGTGATTAGAGTCCAACCACAGTCATGGACAGCTCGCAGGGAATACACCAGCAGAAACAATTTCACAAACATTCCCCAAGCTGTGGCAGGATCTTCAAGGGTCACCAAGTCAATAACGAGAGGAGAGGAAGAAAAAAAGACATTACACAAGTAAAATCAAAGAAAAAGTCTCATGTTCCCCTTCAATTCCTTCAGGACACTCAACCTTCAGCTTCTAAAGTCACACCATGGAAAGCAGCTTTTACAGTTCTCAACAGATTTTTTTCTTTTTAAGGGGGGAAAAGATGTGATTTAAAAAAATAATTTAGCCAATAATAATCGCTGTGAGACAGGAGAATAATAAATTAAAGATCAGAGAATAAAACACCCTCCATGCAGTGAAAATACTGCTTCAAGTACAAAGGTATCTTTGACAAGGCAGTACCTTCAGCTAAATTACTCAAGACCTTCTGAGTGGCTTGGGAATGATCTGGAAGGAGAAACAGAGAGGATCAACACTTCTCTGAGAAGGTTCCTTTTGCTCAGGTGATTTTTAGCTTGATTTTAGCTCCAGCTTTAAAAAAAAAAAATCCAGGTTTGTTCCCTGACTGCAGAAGGACTTGGATGAGGGACCACCCAAGGTACCAAAGGCAGCTCAGAGGAGATGGTGGGCTGGGAAATGAGGAGTTTACGAGTAACAAAAGGAACGAGGAGATTTGAAACTGAGATTATGGGTGAGGAAAATCCACTCCTCCAGCATCTCCCACGTTTGCAGCTGCACGGGGCCGCGTGCTTCGAAAAATCTCCGAAAAATTATGGAAGTGTTTTCTTCTTTCATATTCTCTGTTCCTGAAACGTTCTTAAGAGGAGCTCAGCGATCACAAAAGCACCTGAACACAACCACACTTCCCTGGGGGAGGGGAGCACGCAGATCATATCTGGAGGGAGCTTTCTTTGATGAACGAGCTGTTTTAGTCACAAGTTCCCTTGTGGAGCTCCCCTACAACCTGGCCTCACCTACAGCAGAGACACGGGAAGCTCCTTCTGAAGCATTTTATTGTTCCTTGAGGATCTTCTGCTCCTCCTGAAACCAACACAGGTTTAGCTGCGAAGGGTATTAGAGGGCACCTGGAGAACCTTGACCCGGGCACTTCGTTTTCTTGTTGAGTTAATGTGAATCCATCTCGGCCTCAGGAGTTCCTGCAGATGGGTGTGAACCTACACCCAACTTTTATCCAAGTATCTACAGATATTTCTGAAGCCTAATAAGAACGGAGATGTTCTTTTTCAACGATCTTAGTCAGAAAGGGGAAATGTTTTCACTGTCTTAACAGAGATTATTAAACTCACTGGAAATTCCTGTCCATTTGCAGTACATTTACAGGATTTCATAGAGCAGTTTAAAGATAATAAAATAAATCGCTTTGAACCTAAAGAGCACTTCCACACCCACCACGCAGAATAAAACCACAACATTTTCACCTATTAAAAGAACCCCCGGTATTAATTTGCCATGTAAACATCTGGAGAAAATAGCTCTATTTAAAAATAAATGAACAAATGCAGCAAACCAAACCCCCAATCGCTGAAAGAGCCTGTGAGGACCTGGAGCTGCACACCAGAGAGGGGAATCTCCACACCTGAACCCCAGGATCTTCCCAACCATATATTCCAAAACACAGACCCTGGGCAGACCGATTTTCACACTACAGACTGGAAAACAAACCTCTGGTGATGATGACGTTAGAACCAGTCCATCAGGTAGGGTTTAAAACTGAAATAAGGTAATTTAGAAATTACTACTCATATAAACACCTGTATTTCAAGCTTAAAATCTTATATAATCTCCTAGTTCTGATCAGAAAGCAAACAGTTTACTGTTGAATCTAGGTTTTGGTTGTTTTTTTTTTTTTTAGACTTGCCTAAAATTTTAGAGTGTCTGCGGTCCTGGTGCGAGTAGAAAATAGTATAATAATTGTTAAGTACCGGAACACTTCATGTGTAATACTGGAATAACCACCAAAACAATGTCATTACCATGAGAAGCAGCCCGGATTGCAGGCGGTTTCCTGCTCATTTAGCCAAGATTAATTCTTCACAGGCAAGAGAAACATTCTTTTCACCTTAACAAGGACAACCGCGAGGGAGAAATGTTAAAGAGAAGACTATTCGCTATTGCGGGGCTGTTCTTTTATTTTTTTTTTTACTAAGTCTGATAGGTAATGTCAACAAAAACCACTATTCTGTGCTCTAGGCAAAAGGATCTGAGGGGTGGACGTGGAAGAGAGACGGACACGGGGAGCAGATGGCAGCAAACCTTCCAGAAACTGTTAGTGAGAGGGGAAAAGAAGTTTCCCTACAAAACATATTGCTGAATGAAGAGCTGAAAAAACGGGGCATTAAGAAAAGAGACACACGCGAGGGAAAAACGCTCAGAAATCCCGTCTCGTCTTTAAAGAAGGGTAAAAGCCCCTCCCGAAGAAGCTCGCGGCCGTTTGTGCGCTGGCTTTTGGGGTTTCTCTCTGGCAGCGCTCGCCATTTCACAGCGCATTTAGCGCACACAGCGCGGATCGATAGCGCTCCAGACACAAGGCGAGCCTTAGCCATTTACCAACCGCAGCGAAACGGCCTCTTCAGCAAAAATAAATCCTCCGGCTCCTAACGCTGGAAACGGCAAAAAAAAAAAAAAGGAAAAAAAAAAGAAAAAGGCATCGCCGCAGCCATCTCATCACTGCCTTCCTTCTCCCGGTCACACCGGGGAGGATGAGGAGCTTTTCAGCCTGATAAACAAGCGTAGCCGGCCGGAGGGATTTGCGAGAGAATCCCGGAGCTGCGAGCTGCACCAACGGGCCGGCAGCTGCCCAACCACTGGTTGCTGCCATAGCAATTTTCCTCCTGGAGGAGCGTGGGGAAGTCCTCACGCCCCGCTCGCTTCCCAGCACTCAGAGCTGGCGTTTGAACCTCGCGTTCTGCTGTTTTAAAGAGAAAATGAGCGGAGGAGGTTTGTTTTTTCCTCTGTGCTACAAGGCAGTGACATAAAGGATAGTAAAACACCGAGGGTTATAAATTATTGTTTAGAAAATGAAAGCCTGGCTTTTTCACCCCAGTTCTGCCGGTACATCTCCACACGCACACACCCCTCGCTGTCACCAAAGGACGAGCTCAGCCCTTCGAGCTCACCTGATTCTAAAATGAACGAAGCATTAATGAACGGTCCGGGGTAGGAGGGATCAAACTGAAGGAAGGAGCGTTTCAGATGGGTCATTCTCACTCAAAACCAGCACCCAACACCCATAACTGCGCTGCCAGGTTCCTTCTGTGACACTAGTGGTTATGTGCCCGCGTTTATTCCACACAACTGAGCCGAAATCCAAGCGCTGCGAGCCTTTCTAGGGCTCACGTTATATTTTAAGAATAAAACACGAAAGCAGCGTCTGCCTTTAGAGTCGCTGCCATCCACCAACAATTTGCCACCTGAACAAAAAAAAATAATAATTTCTTCTCCTTCACACGGAGCCGGCCCAAGTTTTCAAGGGCTGACCCCAAAGCCCTCGGTTTAAAGCGACAAATCCAGGAACATTCACTTACCTGATGAACAAGAGATAAGAAAAACAGCGAACGCCAACTTAGTAGCAGCTCCCATTTTCCAATGCTGTTAAAACATTTAAGGGACTTTAAGTATCCAGTTTTCTGGGTCCTGCAAGCTGGAAAGATCTCCCTTCTCGCTGAACCGTTATAAAGCGATTTAGAGCAACATTTCTGCAGCAGGTAGTGTTCATAAAACACTAAAAATCAGGTTTGTTTAGACACTGACGACCTCCCCGCGGCTCTTTCTAGAGAGAATCCGGGTTGAGGGAGGGATAAATATATTTGGAACCGTGTTTCAAAACACACGTGTCATTTGGCTTCTGTACAAACGGTGGCAAAATTCAATTCATAAAAGTAATGCTACGAATCCCACTTNCTCCGCCTCCCCCTCCTTCCCCACGGCCGCCGCGGCCGCCCCGGATTGACGGCGGCGCCGCCCAATCGCCACGCGANAAAAAAAAAAAAAAAAAAAAAAAAAAAAAAAGAAAAAAAGAAGAAGAAAATGCAGTATCCAGGCGTCGGGGAGGAGGGTGGTATATTCTTTGTGGCAAACCCTTGCAGAGTGCCGTGCTTCCAGGAGAACTGGGCTTCTTTGGAAGGGAGGCGGCGGCGCCTCACGGCTGGAAGGATCGCGGCTCCTCNTAAGCTGCTGAGCACGGCCAAGTCTCTGAGTCTCCAAGTGTTTTCCACATCAGGCGCCGTGAAGGATCATCCCTGGTGGGTGCGAGTGTCGGGGGGTCGGATGGGGATCAGTCCAAGGCGATGTTTTCGTCCTGCCTCCCGCCCCTCACACCCCGTGTAGTGTTCGGGAGAGAAGCAGCTCCATTCCAGTCCCAAACCTCGGGCCGAAGAGAGGAAGTTTTTGTCAGTCCGTCGATGAAAAAAACAAAAAACACACACAAANGGAGGCGAAACGCGGCCGGCAGCCACGCGGTGGGACCTGGCTGGGAGGGGTCGCCAAGGTGTAGCGCGTACGCGGCGCTGCCGCTGGGGTCTGGTGTTGGCCTGGCCTTCCTCCTCATCCCCAGCCCAGCCTCAGAACGTCCCTGAAATGTCCTACAGGTAGTCCAGGCGAGAGCCGCGGCTGAGGTGGTCTCTGCTGTGGGCATGTTGCTCAGGAGCATCGCTGCTGCTGCAGCATCGGAGTCCCGGAGCGGTTTGGGTTGGAAAAAATGAAATGATGAAATGAAATAGATAAAAGCTCGTCTGTTCCTGTCGCTGCTATGGGCAGGGACACCTTACCTGCTCCAAGCCCTGGCCAGCCCGGCNGTCCTTGGCCAGGCAGCGAGAGCAGCGCATCCCCCCCGGCTTCGCCGCCCTTCTCCAGCACCAGCACTCCCGAAATCCCAGCAAGATTTCCAATTCTTCTAGGAGATTTCCATCCCCTCCCCCCGCACGAGGATATATTTGGTATTTAAACACACGAGAGTTGCTGGGAAGGGGGGGGGGGGGGGGGGAAAAAAAAAAAAAAAAAAAANTGGGCACTCCAGGGATCCAGGGGCAGCCCCAGCTGCTCTGGGCACCTGTGCCAGGGCCTGCCCACCCTCACCGGGAACATTCCTGTATCCCGATATCCCATCTCCCTGAAACCTGCCCTCCTTTCCCTCTGAATGCGTTCCCCATTGCCCTGTCACTCTGTGCTGCTCCCTGTGTGTTTCTGGCAGGTTCCCCGAGGCACCTGCAGTGCGTTCCTGGCCTCCAGGTGAGATGTGCCATTAGCAGCTGGCTGTACCTCCCCAGCACGTCGTGTCCAGGTGATTAATTGGCTCTGCTCCTTCATCAGTTCCATGTCTCTCTTGACACCTTTTTTTTTTATTATTTTTTTTTTAATGGATGCCATAAAATACCCCTCTTGTCTCTGGATAGAAAAAGGAAGATGTGGTTCTTAGATCTGGAGGTCCATGTGGGAAAGCACAAGAGCCTTAGTGCTGGCCTTTCATTTCTGTATTCTGTAAAGACCTGTAATTGCACAAGCAACAAATACCAAGTTCTCTGAGAACGGGTTGTGCTGTTCACCAACCCCAGAGAGGTATTAAGTGATTCCATATTCCTTTTCAAACTCATGGGGGGCATGGACTAAGGGGTTTTGGGGGTTTTTTTGGGAGGGATGGGAATAGTTGGGGGTACTAGAATGGAAGGGAAATTATCTATATTTCACGTATATGAATACACAGTCAAGGCTCAGCAACATTGCCAAGCTCCAACCCACAGATCACCAGCTAGACCTGGTGATCCACCAGGATCCAATAAATGGATCTATTTCAGTTTTTTTTTACACTGAGTTGTCTGCTTGAGTTCTTAATCAGACATCCTTGCTGTTTCTCTGTCGTGTCCCAACACTTCCTAACATTAAATTCATCCAGTGACCTTTATTATTTTTTTTTTTTTTAATACAGTTTGAAACATCCCAAACGCAAAATAAGATGTCAGGGCTTGTGCACATCTAGAAACATCAAGACATGTGGCAACACCTTTTATGCCATCCTTTATCCAGGTATTTCAGAATGATTTACAAGCGTTAATTAATGTTAAGTGTTACAACACTCCTACTTAATCTGTAGTTTTTAATATTCTTCAATAGCAGAATATTTAAACGTGACCTGTTCTGCAGGTTGTGTTTTCACTTGGCTCAGCTTCTTCAGAACCCTGGTCATGTTGCCACATGAGTAGGAAATCATAGCTAAAAATATTGCTGGTGTGTGTGTGAATATATATTTTAATAAATGTACTTCCCATTTGCAGGGATTTGCCTTCATTGTTGGGGTTTTTTGGGTTTGTTTTTTGCTGAAAGGATGTAATTTATGCCCCATATTTGTATTTTACTTATTGGTTTTGATAAAAAATAGAAGAAACGCGTCACCTCCGTCAGAGAACGTGCACGGATGTCGGGGCAAGGAGGTGCCTCTCACTCGAGGAGCTTCGTTACCCTCAGGCTGGGCTTGGTTTTTGCTCACGGGGCTCCTCTGGCAGAGCAAATCCTTCTGGCCACCGGGAAATGTTACAAGCCCAGTCACTCCGAGGGGTCACTCTTGCCAATCACCTGTTTACCAGCAGCAGGGGAATCACCAGCAGGGTTTGTTCTGCCTTTTCCTTCCCACTTTGGGTTGGGAATTAGGCGGGGTGGGATCAGAGAGCTCTCCCCACCCGCCCTGGGGATTTTGCCCCCGACAAAATCCAAAAAAGGGGTGGGTTGGTGTAGATATCAGACAGACCTCTGGAGAAATTGCCAACCATTTTTATGAGGTACTTGATGCAAAATGCTTCAAGGGCTTTTGGGCAAGGCTGTTGTTTTATTGCTAGTAAAAGGATGAGTTTTATCCCAAGCAGACACATTAAATGTCAGCGCGGTTGCTGTCTCCTCTTTATTTTTAAATGCCTTTCTCACGTGAATTTTGGGGGTGTTTCCCTTCTTCACCTTTTGGTTCCTCATTTCTCTCTTCCTTTCACCTCAAACTCCAGATCCTTTCCCCCCTCCCCTTCCAAGATCAATCTGTCTCTGCATTTTTAATGAATCATTTACTGAGACATATGAGCACTGAAGACACAGTGTCAGGGACTTAAGCATCTGTGGAGAGCAGGAGGAGATGAAATGGATGTGATCTTAGCTTCAGTCTTTTGTTCATGTGGGATGGGACTTTGCCTAGAGGCAGCACAAATATAACTTTTCCTTCCAGGGGAATAATGAGGAGAGTTAAAACCCAGCAATGGCTCATTTTTCTCTCCGGAGCACCGCTAGGAATGGAGGATTTCAGCTGTGCCTTTTCCCTTCCCACTCTTTGCAGTGAATCAACACAAAACCCAACGTGGCTGGAGAGGAGTTTTTGTGCAGAGCTCTGAATTCAGGACATCTAGAGAAGCATTTCTAAAAGCCAAATGGGAACCGTGGGGTTTGTAACATCAGGAGTGACAGCAACAGAGAGAATTCTTGTCGTTATCTCTCTCATCTTGCCTTGTGGTCTAAGTCATTCCCCCTTTGAAACTCTGGAGGAAGAGAAGACCCCATTCAGGCACTGTCCTTACATAACCAAACTAAAAAAAAAAGAAAAAAGAAAGAAAAAAAAAAGTACCAAAATGGTAAGAAATTAATCTCTCCCAGGGTTGCCCTCTTTACCAGCCAGCTTTTCTTTCCTTTGGGAAAAAGTGGCTGGATGACAGCCTAAATTGTTTTATTTTAGAAATGGTAAATAACCGCCTTAAAGCATTTTTACTTTCACGTGCGTGTCTTATGTGAAACTCATCGTATTCCAAAAGAGTTTTAATACAAATTTTTCAGTCCTGGTGCTGTGGACGGGATAATAAAATTCCTACAAATTATTCATTATTTTGCACTTTTTACTCTGTTCCAAAGCTATTGAGATACTTCAGTTATAAGAGTAACCCAACTTGAAAACATGAGAGAATGTGGAATTAATTAACCTTTTAAATGCTGCTGCTGAACTGAGATGAAACCCAAAGCTCGCTTCTGCAATGCTTTTGGGTTGGGACAACTTAGGTGACCACCAAAATGTTCTCCTTTCGTGTTTTAAATCAAATTTATGGATTTTAGGCGCAGTTCTCGAACCCAGCTGCGAATCCACCAATTCAAATACAGGTTGAAATCACAGCCCTGTCTTGGTGTTGGGCTCAAGTGGGATCATTTTGTCCACACGAGCAGTGACAGGATTTGGATCACGTTCTTTTCAAGCTGTTTGTGGGGTGAATTTGTTCCCGTAACGATTTCCCCTTCCAGTTCAACACCCGGAGCCTGGTGGTCCCACACCGCAGGGGATTTTTCCCTGCCCGGAGTTTAAAAAGAAAGATACAAAATGTAACAGAAATTAACTTTGATACAAGCTTCCTCGAGTTGTTTCCACAGATGCTACATTTAAACCGAGGATTTATCCCGAATTTCCCTTCCTTAAAAGAGGGATTCCAAACGAACTTTTTCCCTGGAGGAGGCAGGGACGTTTCTTTCTAGGATTTGCAGATTCTTGTAGAAGAGAATATCCCACTGGAGCTTCTGGGGCGCTTTGTTCTGTGGTTCTATCACTGTGCCGTTTATCAGCTATGATTTCATCCATAATTCACAGCAAAATCCTCATTTGTACTGCAGAATCTTTTTTTTTTATTTTTTTTTTTTTGGGGGGGGGCATGAAGAGTCCGAGCAGAATTCCTAAAATCCCACCCATGTGCCATGAAAACGAGGCTCTCCAGGTCGGCGTAGAGATTTCCCTTCTCAGAATGCACCATAATTTATATATTTAGTCATAAACTGACTCTGTGTTCATCACAGAATGCAAAAGTTCTGCAACATTGTCATGTTTTCAACGTTATTTTTGAAGGATTCTTAAAATATGTGACAAGTGTTTGTTGTTTTCTTGCTACAGCGTCCTGACAGTGATAGCAGATTTTAAAGATCTTTTGCACTGCCTTTGAAAGGCTTCGTACATATATTTGTTGATGAAGATTTAAATATTTCAGACCAACAATTGGTAATTAAAAAGTCATAAGAAGTAGGAGTGGGAAGTGGCCAAGCGTGGAGAGATTGTCAGCTCTCCGGAGCGTTCCACCGTGCGCTCTTTAATCGTGTGCAATCATTTCTGGTTGTTTTGAAATACAAATAGCTGGAGTTACTTCTGGTTTCATTCAAAACACCCTCGAAGCTTTCTGAAGAGTGGGATCGGGAGAGCCGGCCGAGGCTTTGGTAATTTAAAACCTCCGTGAGCAGAAGGTTCCTGGAAATATTTTATTTGGTTCAGGTCGGTGTTGAAGAGATGAGTGCTGGGGAAGACAAATGAATGCCAGTTTTTGGTTCAACGGGTGATAATAAAGTTTCCTGCAGTATTGGTACAGAATGAAAACGGGAAGTGGAATTCTGGAAGGTTCAGATGGATTGGAAAATACTGGGACTCAAATATTAACAACCGGTTTGGCTAAAATGCCAAGAAGTCGAGGCTTCAGAAAGGGAAGGGAACAGGGACTCGAGTATTTATCAAATCATCCATGGGTACTGCAGTTGGAAATCTCCCATCTGAAATTTTACAAAAGGAAGGTGAAGATCCACGGTGATGATAAACTGCTAATAATTTTATAGTTGTTTTTTTTTATTGCTGATATCTGGAGAGCATAGAATTAACCCTGACTGACACGCTNGCTGCTAATAATTTTATAGGTTTTTTAATTGCTGATATCTGGAGAGCGTAGAATTAACCCTGACTGACACGCTGCACGGCACAAACAGTTGTCCTGCTTCCAGAGGCAGCAGTTTGAGGCTAATAAAGCCTTCCTGCAAAGGAAAATGATTGAAATATGATTTGAGGCCCATTTCCTTCAAAGAAACGTAGCAGCTGCTGCTCCTGCTGATATCTGAACCCTTTGTGGGAATGGAGCAGGAATCCTGCTGGAGTCACTGGAGTGACTCTGGGACCAATGGTTGCGAACGGGTCTGAGTCGATGTGGTTTGGTTGCAGCTCATAATCCCAGATTTTGGGATTTCATCATTTCTGCACAGAAATTATGTAGCACTCAAATTTAAGTAGCATTAAAATCATCCTGCCAACAGCTCAAGCACCCCTTTGTTCCTTTTCACTGGGACAGAAACAACACCTCTCCCCAAGTGCTGGAATTCCTGAAAGTCTGGCACCTTGCAGCTTTCACAGGAAAAACCAGGGGAAATTCCCAAATTGGACCCATGTCAGATTTGAAGAAGGATAAGTTTCTGGGCTTGGAAGTCTCTCAGGGAACCCCTAATAGCTGCCCACTTCTTTTTTTTTCATGAAGACAATCCAGCTGGAGCATTTCTCTCTGGTGATTGTGCTCTGACAAGACGGATGGGCTGAGCCATTCAGGGGATTTTAAATCCTGTAAATTCAACCCCAAAATCTTTCTTCTGCAACCAGCAGAACATCCCAGCCTGGTGCTCTTACCCATTGTTCAGCCCACTGGGGAGCTAAATCCCGCTCCAGCTTCTACTGCTGAATAGTTTTGGAGTTGATTCATCCGCAGATTATTTTATAATAATTCCAGTTCAAGCACTGAACAGATAATGTCAATATCTGAGATGACAAAATTCTGTTTACTCCTTAGAGTGAGAAGTTTTCTCAGTTCAGGCTGTTTTAAAATAAACAAAATTTAACTTTTTTTTTTCTTCTCCATTTATTAAGAAAGTTTTGTACACAGCATCAACCTTTCTGATATAAAAGCTCTAATTTTTTTTTTTTTCCCTTGAAATTCTTTAGGCAATGAAAATGTACTTCTAATTTTGTAGCGATACATAGTGCATGCACCCAGTTTTAGTAATATCAACTAATTAACTTTCATGAAACTGCAAGGGGAAAAGTATTTTTGTTTCACGTTGAGAGTTAGGGAAGCTGAAGGACACACACATGGATCCTGGAGTTTTTAACCTTCCCCAAAAACACAATTTGATTTTTCTCCAAGTTCACCAGAGGTTTTCGCTTCCAGCGAGGTTGAAGGCCACGAACACAGTGGGGGGAAAACTTGGTGAATTTGTGTCCTGGAGCTCTCCAGTGAGGGAAAAGAAATGCTCCAGCCCTTGAGCAGCTATTTGGAAGTGGGAAGGTGGGTGCCAGAGTGTCTGGCAGTTCGATATCAAGGTGGATTAAGAGCATTAAGGAAGCTTAAACAGCGCCCAGGAGAGACATTCCCATGGGTTTGGAGGCTCATTCCTCTGCAACAGTTGCTTGGCTGCAATTTGGGTGGAAAGATCAGGTTTTCTTCTCCTGGATTCTGTATGGCACTGCTTAGCTTGACTTGTTTTTGGTTTTGTTTAGGATGCTCAGATTTGGGAGAGCTCAGACAACGTGCTTTGCCAAATTTAATGGGCATTGCCACGGAAATTCTCAGGCTAAGGCAAAGGAAGCAGGCAGGAAAAGGAAATTTTAAAAATCCTTTTTGGTTAATATTTCTATTTAAATGACTCATTACAGCCAATAGTCCCAATCTATATTGGTTTCCAAGTTTTATTTTCATTAAAATATGGGGAAATTCCCCGTGCCAGGTGTGTTCTGTGCTGCTGGAGGGGAGGACTAAAATGTGGCTGGATGTTCCAGCCATATCACCTGGCATTATCTGGAATAATCCTCTCTGCATTGAACATATATTGCCAAATAACAAAAGCTTCAAAATATCAAAATTATCCTTGAAAAATGGATTGGTTTAAAATCAGAGCTATTATCTGAGAAAAACTCAGTGGCATGAGCACCATATCCACCATATGTCTGTCATGTGTTAACAGGTGATTTTTCTTTTACATTATTGGTTTAGTTAGATTCTACTTGAGATTTGTACCAGATAAAGAAGTGTTTTCAGCTGAAGTTTTTGTTTTTGTTTTTTTTTTTTTAAATTATTAATTTAACTAGAATATAATTACATTCTTTTCTATTATAAACAGATTCAAATATTTGGAATAATACCTTTGGAGGTAAATACAGAAATGAAGATTGAGACCGAGTAGAAAATGAAGGATATGCTGAGGCACTGAGCTTGGGCTTCCAGGTAAAGACAACAAAAATGGATCTGCACCTGTCCAGTCCAACTTTTAGTGAAATTATACAAAACCAGCAATCAGAATGTCCACGGTTTGTGTTGATATTACAGTAAAGTAGTAACAGAAAAACGAGAGGGTCATTTCCAAAAGGATTCTCCTGGTGCTTCTGCTGTTCCCTCAGTTGGATTCTCTGCTGCTTTGGTGTCGGAGTGGCAGGGTCAGGCTGAGAGAAGAGTGGGGACAACGCCCCGGGCGAGTCCCAGCTCCCTCCCAGGAGCTGCCCTCCCACTCTGCTGAGCACATTTCCCATCCATCACCCTGTGATGCAACCCGAGTTCTGTCCTTGCTCTTGGAACAAGCAGTTACCTCTGAATTCTGCTGTTTTCCAAGCTGTTCCAGCAGTTTGCAAGCTCTCCTCCTCTGTTAGGCCCCACTGCCGAGCACATGGCCAGGCCATTTATACTCTTTAACTATTCCTGTGTCGTGGAATGGCATTTGTGGATTATTGGCAATGTCAGACCCTAGCAGCTCTTCAGTTACACTCCTGCTGCACTTCCACAAACGCTTTAAGCCAGCATAAGCCAGAGATGCTGCCCTGCCCTGCACAAATGTTCTTGCAGCTGCACTTTGAATGGATTGGGGAACTGATTTGGGTTAAAACCAGCCCAGCCAACGAGCCAAAAACATCAGCTTTAAACTCCTTTCTGAACTCACCTCCTCCCCAGCCTCTCTGATATTTATGCTGGCTCGAAGGTCTGCACCTTCCCAGGGCTGAGACCACAACAATGGGCGAAGAAAACCAGGAGCTGCTTTTCTCTTGCAAGGGCTGGCTTGTAAAGGGCTTGAGGAATTGCAGTTTAAACTCTGGCTCCTTGTTTAACAGACATATATTCGACAAGAGGATTAATGGTCATATTTTTATGCCCTGACTCCCAAGGCACACCTTGGAGAAAACCCAGGGTGTGACCCTGGACTAATTTTGTCTCCATCACCTGCCTGCCTTTAACCAATTTTCTCTCAAAAACATCGAGTTGTATCTGCTGTGATCCAAACTGTCTCTAAGCAAAACACGTTCCCACACCCTCTGAAATATTTTTCTATCCTCTCCCAGCAGATACTTTCTGTATTAGGTAGTTTCAGGCAGTATTTTTGCAACAAAACAAAGCAAGGAAAATACAGGACTTGGGTGACTTGTCGGTGTTCAAATCTGACACTCGGAGCAGCTCATTTTCTCCAAAACTCTGCTAAAATAACCTGGGTTTTTCACAAGTGGTTTATCCTCAGATTGCAAGGATTTACAGATGTTTGCTCATCCCAAATTACATTTATTTTGTTGTTAGACACGGAAGCTCAGAACTTTCTTTACAGGGAACGGGCAGTTTGTGGGCATGGGCAGGAGAATTAATGCTGCACCCCTGGCTGATGGGTTTGTTTGTGGAGTTTTTTAAACATTAGGTCAAAGGTGGAGACAATTATTCAGAACTGTACTGAGTAAAACATCATCCCTGCACCTGCAAGGACACCACCAAATCCTCCATTTCCTAGCTAATATTGCAGAATTAACTCTGCACCCTGCCCAGCAAAATCCAGGTGTGGAGTTTGCCTCGTGTCATTTAGGAGACATGGGAAAGAGAAAGGACTAATTATAGAGGTCGGCTGCCAATTCTGTCTAAACTGGAAGTTTCTTCCTCTTCTCACCAGTAACTAGGACACGGTGTTACAAAAATAATCTCTCCAAATTCCACGGTGGGATGGTAGTCAGCTCCTAACGTGTGTCCTGGCTTCTGGCTCTTTGTGTGACTTATCCCTGATTTCACTTCAGCTTTGAACAACCAAAATTATTTCGAGGCTTTCTCAGATATTGTCTCACTGGGATGGAGTAGGTGATGAGCAGGAGTGGAAAGGTTTGAATCTTATCAAATCACAGAATTGTTGAAGCTGGAATAACCCTCCAAGGTCATGGAGTCCAGCCCTGTCACTGTTGTCCCATGTCCCCAAGTGTCACATCCACACAGCTCTCAACCTCTCCAGGGATGGGGATTCCACCACACCCTGACATCAGAAACATCAGAATGAAAACATCAGAATTAAAACATCAGAATGAAAACATCAGAATTAAAGGTTCCTTGAACTGGGTGAATTTCCAACCCATTCTGGCTGTTCAGGAGTTCTGGCTTTTCTTTCAAGAAGAGTTTGCAACCTAAGAGTCACTTTTGGTTATAAAAGCCAAGAAAATAATTGGCTAATTTACAATTTTAAGTTCTTAAAGATGAAAAATAAAGCTAAAAAATAATAAAAAAGAAAAATAAAGGGTTTTTCTAAAATGATCTGGAAGGCTGCTGCTGAAAAAGAAGTTCAGCAGATTTTGAGCTAATACAGATTTGATTTTCTTTTTATTTTTTTTTTTTTAATTTCCTAGCCCTCTGTAATTTTCTCGGGCCTCTCTTCTATCTGTGTTATTTTCCTTAAAAATGTGACTGGGATACTTAAAAAAGAGGAAGGTTAAACCCGTTGTCCCAGCTAAATACTTGATCTGTTCCTTCCAAGACATTAGAAAAGTGAAGTGAAAAATTTTAAATCTGTGGGGTTAAAAATTCAAATTTTTGATACTTCCACCTTAGGGAAACTTTCTTAAAACCAAAATTTGAATCCAGATTAATTTCAGTCCTTTTCTAGTGTAAAAAACATTCGGTAGTGTGGAAATTCCCTGAGCTCCAGTTTAGAATCCCTTTAAAGCACAAGGAATAGTTATTATTTCGAAAGCAAAGTTGGAACACTTTTATTTTAACTCACGTGAAATCCCACGAAACAAACTCTGTGCGATTCAATTATTTTATGATGCAATCCTTATTTCTCAGTAACTACACTTTTAATAAGTTCCTCCAACCTGATTGGTGTGAAATGTTGATAAATCACAGGTTGGAGAAAACGCAGGAGCTCTCCCCTAGCTCAGAGAACTCCGGGGGTGAGGTTGGGATTCAGGAGGTGCTCGGGAAGCATCCGTGAAATGAAATGCTGATAGAAGTTTGCTACTTGGAAAGCAGGATTTTTTCACCAGGAGACTTGGCACTGGATGTGCTAGAGCTGCTCTTAACAGTTTAATTAATGCTCTGTTATGTGTGCACAGTTTTTTTAGCATCTCTTATTTGGAAACACTGCTTGATATATAGAAATAAAAAGTGTGCACACTCCCTAAGTGATGCACGTTGTTGTGGCTGTGAACTCTGTACGTTTGTAATGTTAAATTTGTCAAAGTTAATGTGTTGAAAAGTAACAAGTTACTTAAGTTAGTTAAATGTCTCTTTCTGGAGGAAAATTACCATAATGGTTACTTTTACTAAAATGCAATTACTGTCATTGTAACAATCAATCATATTTTCCTGGGGAAGGAACTTTTCCTAGTTCTGAAGGCATTAAAATGTAAGATTGCTCTGCTCAGTGTTCACAAGAGCTGCAGAGGCAAAAAAACTTCTGGGGGGGAACCAAGTTCCTCTCAGATGGTTTTCTTCCAGAATATTCCAAAATAGAAATTAACTTCTTCAATGAAACTGAGCCCAGTGACTTGTAAAACACCAACCAAAGCTTTATAAATCCTGAAAGGCTTG